>VZSZ01010723.1:0-87040 GCA_013398815.1 Ibidorhyncha struthersii | reverse complement strand
GGTCCCTTCCAACCCTGACGATTCTGTGATTCTGTGAAGTTTCAGAAAATGGGTTAAAGGCTATTGCGAGCTCTGTAAAATATACTTTATGGTGGGATTGAAATTGTTTAGTCTTTATAGACTTCATAGTTAAGCTGCTTTTATAGAAGGTAAAGGTAAGAAGGGATTTGGTTTGCTAATGACTGAATAGGAAGAGGTTGTGTCTCACGGATGTAGAGTAGATACTGATCTACTCACTGTACAAATAAGGTTCAAATGGTTCAGTTATGAAGGCAGAGACATTCACACTCCTTTAAAAAAGTAAAAGACAGAGGTGCACGGAATTCATACCTGTAAAACGGAATGAATTAATTTCTTTTTATGGTTTTCCAGAAAATAAGAATTTAAATATGTCTCTTTAAAAGCATCAGTTCAGCTTCAGTGTTGTATTTTAACATATTTTAAATATATTTTAAAGTCATCGAATATATAGAATGGCAGTCAATTCTGTGTTGGTGTTGTGATTTAATCATAAGCTGTAACAATCATTAAACTCATCAGTTAAGTTAAATCTGTCATCTGGAGTAAGGTTTAGTTGGAGAGGGTTGCCTTACACTTGAAATTTTGTGGACAGAAATTAGGAAAAAAAATTGATTTCAGAACTCTCTTGTACATTTTCCTATTCATTATTGCTTCTGAATCTCACCAAATCTCTCTTTTTTTTTTTTTTCTTTTTTCTTAGCCCTTGTGTTGTTTTCAAAAGCTGTGTGATGGTTGGCTAATAAGGGCTGTAACAATACTTCCTTACAATATATAATAAAGTTGAAAAATATTATTGATGTTTTCGGATAGACTGTCAAGAACCTTTTTTTTTAATGTAATTTGCTTTTCGTGAAGAAACACTGTCATGGTTTGGGCAAATTGTACAGGCCAGAGCTGTCAGCCAGCCATTGTAGCCAAGATCAGCAAACAATAGCAGTGAGAAAAAGTCTTTCGTGGTATTCCATCCGCTTTTATGCGTGCAGCAAACTGCACCATTTTCATTTTAATTAAATCTGTAAATTGTTGTGAATGACTTCCAAAAATCTGTGCCTTTCAGGACATACCTTTAAGCAGATTTTTTTTTTTTTAAATGCATATTTAGCAGTAGATCCCAAAATTTTTCAGGTGATTAAAAAGCATGCGTTTCTAAATTAATTCATTTGCATTAGCAATCCCTTCCACTGCTTGCATTTGGAGTTTTACTTTGGTAAAACAGTAACTATTTTGGTGAAGTATTAGAAGACCATTATCTTCTTGCGAACACCTAGAAAATTCAAAACATGTGGAATCTGAAGCACTGTTTTTCTTGCTGTTTTTCCTACAATTTCCATCAATAATGCGCAGTTATTTTCCACTTTAGTTCTGGCTCATACAAGTGTTTTTTCCTGTTTTTTTTTGTTTTTGTTTTTTTTTAAATCCCCTTGCAAGGACTTTGAGCAGAAGCGACTGCTCTCTTGGAGGGGCAACAGTTGGTCATCTTTGTCTGGAGATGCCATTAGATCTTGCTCGGCGTTGCGGGGTGGTAAGATACATGAGGCTGCCGTTTCACCTCACGTATAATGTAGCGCCGTATACATTCCTTACAACGAGGAACGATTTTGGGATTCAGTAACTATCAGCTTGGCGACACATTTATTTCACGCTGAGATCACTAAAACCATCTGCTGATAATTTGCTTTCTTATGGACCTCTGGCTCACATCTCTGAGTAGAAGTATCTAAAGCCATTGCCTAAGCCTCTAATGATTCTTATTTAAGGCTTATTCACACTGAATTGAATACAAATAAATCTTAAATTTTTACAGCTTCATAAAAAATCTGATTGTAATGAAACATTTAATGCTAACAGAAGCGGAAGCAGTTAAAAATGATCTGAATTCCTAGTCAGCCGTTTCTTTGGGAGCACTATTATTATTTCTCAAATGGATAGTCTTGCTTTTTTAATCGGTTATGCTGACACAATGATAAATATTTCCGATCAGTTGTATTTCGTAGTCACGGTTACACATCCTAACATAAAATACAAGATTATTTTAATATTTTCAGCCTTAAAAATTGGCGTAATTTGTGCCGTATTTTTAAGTTACGAAGCAATAATTGTATGCAAAAACTTGGCGTTTAGTGGACATTAGTGGAATTTTAGAAGTTATTTTAAGGATTGAAAAGGGCTGACGTTACAACCAGGAAATTAAACTTATTCTAAATGGCATGTAACTGTGGGTATCTGCTCAAGGATACTGTGAATTGTGAACCAAAGGAGCTGTGACAGCTGGTCGCTGGAGACAGAAGGGCAGTTTTGACCTGATGCCTAAAAGTTTGCTAAACTTTTCCAATAGAAAGCTGCTGTTGAAAGAGTCCAAAAAATTATTCTGTGAGGTAGCCTGTGTTGAAAGACAGATTAATTTGTGACAGAGCAGTACTCTACATGTTTTTATCATATTTATCCAATTAAATAAACTTCCCATTTCAGTATACTTAGTACCCTTAAAAAAATTATTTAAAGTTGTGATATTTGTATTCAGTGGATTTAAACTTCATCAATATAGAAACAAGTTGTATGAGAATATTATGCAGCATGAATATTGGCTATTATTTTACTAATAACTTTGGTAGATTTGAAATTAAAAATCAAGAATATACCAGGCAAGATGTGTTCAATAAACTGGATTTTTAGTCAAAGTAGATTTGATATCTTGTAGGGATCCTTTTACTATCAGGAAGATGTTATCACAAAAGAATTTCGGAACCTATACGAGGTGTGTGAGCATCTTGTTCTTTTATCGTTACTATTGTGGGATTCTTCATTCATGCAGCTTTTTCCCCCCTATTCTTTATGGAGGGTTAAGTGTGATGGAGTTTGTCTTTAACATTTCAAAAAATATAAAGTTTTTTGGTAAATTTATATTTTAAATTTCTCCACCCTTGTGCTTATTCGTCCGTATTCAACCTGGACAGCTTCAATGCCAGCAGGACGCTCTGCGTTTTGGGATTTCGGTGTGGCGTGGCTTGGCTTGTCGTAGCTAGAAACCGCAGAGGAAAGGATGGTCTTCCACTTGACTGGTACGAAACATTTCCACCACTGATGGAGAATCTGGGGAATTGGGCTGGGCTTCTTTGGGAAGCACAGGGAATTTACAGATCATCTGTAAATTGCATTTTTTCATGGTCTTGTCACTGAAAACGTTGTTGTGAAATAGTGGAGCAGGTTGATCAGAGAGGTGGTTGGGTCTCCCTCCTTGGAGATGCCGAAAACCTGCCTGAACAAGCGCTGGGCAACCTGCTCCAAGGGGCCCTGAGTGGGGCCAGATGACCCAGGTGGTCTCTGCCAAACGATTCTATTTGTACCTGTATTTGCGGGGCAGAAGGGAAAATGATGGAAATTGAAGACAGTGTGAGAATTTTTTTCCAAAACAGAAGTGTTACAGATAAATTCAGATTTTAAGACTGGCCAAACTCGCCTAGCCTGATCACTTTTATTATTAGTCTGTGTGATGTGATAGTTTTGTGAAGGTGTTAGAGAAATTTCTAAATGGTTTCATCTTGTTCTTCTTCCATGTAAGACATTGCCTTATTAGAATCTCAGCACGTTGTTCACACTTCATTTTCTTTGTAGAAAGGATTCAAACTTGAAATGTTTTGTGCTAATGCCCACCTCCTTCACCTTACATTACACCAACAGTAAGCTCGGGTCTGATTACTCTTTTGAAAGATGAACTTTAAGCCTCCGCTTGGATTTTACATACCTAAAAACCCAATAACTTTTCCTCTAGCCTTGTCATTGTCAGTGCATGAATAGGTGGCCTCATCCCCTCCAGGCTGTTTGGGTAGGAAGCTGTGACTGTAGGGCTCATCATCTTAGTGGTACTCAGCACACGAAGAGTGGCGCCCGGAGCAGGACATCTGTGGTGCTGGATTTGCTTTTCCTATTATTTTTCCTTCTTCCTCAATGGTTTTGACATCTGGCATTAACAATGTGAGTACAAGTGTATTAGGAGAGATCTTTTACTAGTAGATGTGACAAGAGCCCCACACACCAGTGGTTATAAAAGAAACAGCAGCAGCTTAGCCGTACTGACAGAATGCTCAATTTGGATGAAACGTCCTTAAAAATGTTGGTGAAAGAAACCAATTTTGGGAAATACAAAAGGTTGCATGAGGTTCACTTCATGTCTCAAAGCAGAAAGCTTTGAGAAGAAGAACCGCGCTCGGGCATTGTACCGCATCGTCGCGGGTATAATGAAGTTACACATTTTGCAGTCCAATGTTCTGGAGCCCACACGTTCACTTACAGATGGAAACATAAGGTAACTAAAAGCTCTTTTATAAAATTCTTTTCTGCAGGCAATTATTTAGAAAAGGGTAAACGCCACGTAATCTGTGTCTAGGAAGGCTGAGGAGTTGATCTCAAGAGTTGTCTTTGATACTACATTTGCTGAGATACAGCTATCTTAAGGTAGTGTGGCCCGAAGCCAGCAAGTCTTGCAGTCATGTAGGCATTGAGCTGCTTAGTTTGTAAATCACTACTTAGAAAGTCGATCAGCTACTGTAACTACATTTATTTATAAACTTTCTAAACATTTTTTTTTCAAACAGCCTGCTAATTACTTTTTAACACAGATTCTTAAATGTTAGAATATTTTTTTTATTAGAACCAGATATTAAAAACATGTTTCGTTGCAGCTGAAATTGAAACCGGCTTCGCTACTCGCTATGGAAACAAGTCTTTAAAACAAATCTGTTGTGTACGCTGTTGTGCCAATCCATGTTTTTATGTAACCAGGGAATTTTTTTCATGCCTTTTTGCAGCCAGCCTGTAGAAAGAAATGTGATACAGAACCTATGCTTTTTTTTTTTTGTATTATAGCCTGAATTAAGAGACAGTAATCTATGTTTATGTCAGAAGTATGTGTTAATTGTCCTACTGGATTAAAGAAAGGATGGGACAATTAACATAGAAAGGTATGCAACCTAACTAAAGATTAAGATTTCCCCGATGATGTGTTCCCTGTCATTTGCCCATGACATTGTTGTGTTTTGTAATGCCACCGTTATTAAGAGTTAGGAGGGGCTCAGGTGCTTTTAGGAAGAGTTGCATCATACTGTTGTTTTTGATACTTGTTCGTTAATTTGGGTGTATAATATTAAACAGCAATTTTTAAAATGATTTAGTTTCATGAATTGTAAAATACCATCCAGCTGTTTTTCCCCTTAGTATCCCACTTTTACCGGGCAGCCTGTGGAAGCCCATGATCTGGGGCTGAGCATCCCTGAGCTGAACGAAGAGTCTCGTGTAACTGCTGCCGTGTGGCGGGAGGTACCGCGCACTGTTCAGGTGGTCACTTATGCTGACACCAAACTCCTCCATAGGCCTCTCACCTTGCGGTAAACCTTTCCCTAACCTGTGCAGACCGTTCTAGGTAACTTACTGAAGTGATTCAGTTGTAAGATGGCTGCTAAAGGTGGCTGACACTTTAAAAAATGTTATAAAAATGGAAACAAATCTTCATGAGCTGGGTTGTGTGTTTTTTAAATAACTAATTTGTCTGTGTGTTTCTTGATGCAGGCCACAGAAACGTTGTTCCGAATGGCAGTAGCAAGAGGAGCTATTACACCTTTAAGACACGGAGAAGTAAGGCTAAATGTATCTNGTTTTATTAATGTAATGCTTTCTAAATTCCTGGGAGACATATTGTCTTCAGGTAAGTGAGGAGGGCTGAACTATATATAACTTGCATACCTACGTTAGTTTTTTTTAAAGGAGAACGAGAATTGAAATCCTGCCCAGTGGAAGATTAAGTATTTTTCAAAAAACACTCTATTTTTCTCTTTGCCTGAATCATAATTTAACCTTATAATAGAAGTGAGTCACAAGAATGTCCTTTTGACCAGGTAATTTTTCACTTGGTTTTGCCAATAAAAATCTGTAGAAACTAAAGAAATTCGTGAGATTGATCTTTGGTTTTGGGTAGCTGTGGAGGGGTTACTTCATCCTTTGTCTGTTCCTTTCAAGAAGTAGTGACTTCAGGTAGTATATGAAGTGTTAATACATTAGATATTCTGAAGAGGATAAATGTATTTGCATATGTTACTCGTACATGCTTCTGCTGATGGTGAACATTTGTTTCCTTCTTTGTGTGGCTTTATGTCAGGTAAAAATTGTTCTGAACATTGCTGATTAAATGTCTCCAGTATTAAGTGGTGGAATTTATGCTTTGTTGAATTTCATTTAAAAAACAAACTACAGTTGGTCATGACAGTGGAAGTGAGAACCGATCTGGGCATTGCCACAGCTGGATGCTACAGTACGTAGGGTTTTAAATGTGGAAACCTCAGTGTTTTCTCATGGCAATCTGATTTTGATCAAATTCTTTGTTAACTTTGTGAAAAATTCATACAGTAGGCACAGCATTCAATCTGGAACCTAGACCTAGGCTTACCCTGGAATCCCAACTGTGCTGTAAAACATTCCTTATGCTGGTGAAGTTGCCTCAGTTTCTCTTTTGAAATAAAGAAATAATCTTTGCATCAGTATCTGGAGATGTCCCTGAGATTTCTTCTCCTGCCATTGTCCGTAGTTTTATCTTTTCTGAATATGGATCCTTCATACTTTTTATGTACTGCTCTTCATTCATTTCTACAGAAGGGTGTAATGCGATTTCCAGAAGTCTTAGTTATGGAATATGTGCAACCCTTCCAAATTCTCTCTGTTTAGGTTTTTGTCAGTGAGGGGTACTTAATTTTCTATGTTTCAATGACCATGTTGCCCAGAGAGTTTGTGGAATCTCCATCCTAGTAGTTACCTGGTGAATGGTATGAATTATGGAAAAATCAAATGATACGGGTTTTTTTAAAGTGTAACTAACTATACCGTGCAATGCAAAATACCAGGATGATTACAGGCATAATGATCTCTGTTGTGAACGATATTAGTAATTCTGTATCTGATACATCTTACGTTGAGCCAGTTCCGCTCACTGATACGGGAGAAAAAGTTTCATTTTTTTTCTTCAGATATTCCCTCTGATCTTTTATCAATTAAACCGCCTCAAGGGATAGAGAGAACCAGATGAGAAGCAGCAAGATAAGTGGTGAGAGGATGTAGCTGTGGTCGGCAAGAGAGGAACTGGGTGAAAGTGCATTTATTTGATGATGGTGAACTTTACGTTGGCATACTGTGTCCTGTGACACTCTTTCCAAGGTATTCCTTGGTCTTCAGTGGAAATGCAGTTAATGCTAAGCGAGATAATTTATAGATAAAACATGTAAGAATTGTCCAGAGTTGGCTTTTTGTGTAAGGAGGCAGCGGGAGAAATAAAAATACCTTTTTTCTGTCTTATATTTTTAGCAGGCTATATGCTGGGGGAAAAAATGTTTTCACTCAAGGAAGATCTTTTCTTTAAATTCCATTGCAGAATTATAATTTATTTAGTCTGAAAATGAGGAATGACCTTAATCAAATGAAATTAATTTTTCCAGAAGAAACATACAATTATCAAGAGTCGTATTAAAATTTATTTTAGCTCTTCCAAGAAATTGCTAAATGTTTGCACAGTGTGTAAGTAGAAAGGGAGCCAGAAAAAAAAATTGAATATGAACTGAAGTTGACTGTGTTCAGTTTGAGAAGTGCGAACTTGGCAGTGAAAATCAAAGCAGAGCAACTTGTTTATTGGAAATTCCAAACTACGGAGGCAGAATTCCAAATGTGCAAAAGTGCTGTTCAGCTTTCAGAGCGATACTTAAAAATGTAAATGCAATTAACATTTAAGAGAGGGTAAAACTGTTCGATACTAGAAGGTAAAAGTTGTGTAAATACTTCTTTGTTTTAAATTCATAAATTTAAAAAAATGACAATGTTCTATCTGCACTGCTGAACAGATTAATGCACAAACGCTTATCCTATACGAGCAAAACAGGGTGCATGAAAAACGATCCATTATAATCCAGCTGTCATCACCAGGTGGATTTATAATATATAAGAATGAGTATCTATGGGAAATCTGTTTTCTTCCTCTTCTTCCAACCTTTACCCATTCATTGGGACTCATCAAGCCTTTATGCATATAGAATTTTTAATTTTTTCTTTATTATTCTTGAAGAAATTTAAAAATGAGGTTGTACTGTTTTTTTGACTTTTGCGTGTTTGTAAAATTACCGTTGGGAGTTTAGAAAAGCGTGCTGCCAACTGTGGGATACAGATCATAAAGGTTCCTGAAGAATCTTCTCAGGAGTTCTCTTGCTCCTGTTTGGGTTGATGTGTAGTAGCATCCATGGAAAGGAATCAAACCCAGAAGAATAATTAATTTTCAGGATTAAACACGTTGTTTTTCATGTTAATTAGGTATTTCTGTCAGTTGCTTTGTTTTGGGGGCAGGGAGTGAGGCAGAGCCTTGTAGAGTTTATTTGTTTCTGTTAGCGCTTGTAGCTCCTTCCCAGATGATCCCAAAGTTGAATGAGCAGATGTGAGTGCACCAAATCTATGGCTGCGCTTGTGTACAGGAGTCATAGGGTGCGTTTCATTACTGTCGCAAGGTTTGGAGTCGGTGATGGGCACAGCTGAGAGCTGTGCATTCGGGGTGCCCGGACCTGACACCACCTAGAGCGCTTCTCCAGCTGTTTCTCCTCCTTCTGGTCTTCATGCAGCAGGCTAAGATCTGCTGCCATCTGTTCCTCACGCCGTTCAGCCTCTTCCGGACAGAGCTCCCGTCTTCGTGGGTGCTGGCTGATGTGGCAGCAGTGGTGGAGTTGAGGAAAAGAGAGCAACTGCAGCCTACCTGCTGAAGAGGGCGAGAAGGGCAATAGGAGGAGGGTAGTGCTTCAGAGTTGACTGTTCATACTTTCCAGTTCTGCATCTTATTGCGGCCTTCCAGTACCTAAAGGGGGCCTTCAGGAGAGCTGGGGAGGGACTTTTTACAAGGGCATGTCGTGATAGGATGAGGGGGAATGGCTTCAAACTGGAAGAGGGGAGATTTAGATCAGATGTTAGGAAGAAATTTTTCACTGTGAGGGTGGTGAGGCACTGGCCCAGGTTGCCCAGAGAAGCTGTGGCTGCCCCATCCCTGGAGGTGTTCAAGGCCAGGCTGGATGGGGCTGTGAGCAACCTGGGCTGGTGGGAGGTGTCCCTGCCCATGGCAGGGGGGTTGGAACTCGATGATCTTTAGTGTCCCTTCCAATCTAAAGCATTCTATGATTCTGTGATCTCCTGGAGCTTCTGCTAGTTGTGTACTCAACCCCCAGGGGAGACTGCCAGGAGGAGTAAGGGTCAGCAGCGGTGGTTGTGCGAAGTTCCATGGTAGGAGGATGGAATGGATTCGACACAGGCTAAGATGAAGTTCGATAGCTATACAGAGAGAGAAAGCTTCCCTAATTTTAACTGGAAGTGACCAACTTTATTCTCATTGAGCAAGTGATCTACCAAAACCAGTGGGTCACATCAGATCTGTACATCATGTGGAGGTACTGAACAAGGAGGAGGGAACTGATTAAGACAATTAGCTTGCAGGACTGATGTTCTCAATCCCTGTAGAGGGAGGGAAACAAATGCAGCCAGCTCATCCGGAGAAGGAGCAGGAGGATAAACGGAGAGGTTGGAACCTTAATAGAAAAAATACTATGAACTAAGTAGGCTGACATGGACCGCAGAGATATAATGGCAGACGCATGATTCCCTGAGAGCTGGAACTCATATCAGCCATGCGTGAGCTCTGTGGATGTTAACTCGTTTCTTGTAACAATTTTGTGAATTTGTAAACTGTCTTAATCTCTTTTCACGTGAAAAACATTGGGACTTCCAAGTGGAAGAATTCAGGCACCTGTCTTTAGAGTTCATTAAGTCTATCAGGAAAAAACCTATTGCTGCCTCAGAACTGAGAAGGGTCATGCCCCACAGATCGTGCTCTTCTGGCTGAAGTGTTAAGGCACATGGGGAACCTTCAGTGTTATGGAACTTCCAGAATCTTTGTGTAGTGTCTTGTGATGGCAAAGACAGGAAAAAAATTAATTTTGCAGAAGGAAAGACTTGCATAGTAGAGTCAGAGCAAAAAAAGAGCTTAGGCTGTATGATGAGCTCCATTTTATAATGCCTGCAACAGCTGAGACGTTTTGAAGAGGTTTCAAAGAAAGGAACGGAGTCTTCAGTCTGTAGCATTACAATAGAATGCCATTCATTTAGGATATTTGGTGGGGTTTTCCCCCCAGTTATAGAAAAGCCTTTGTTCGTGAAACGCTGTCGATAGCTACCCACAGCGGTCCAAGGCTCTGCTGAATACAACGCTACAAGAAGGAGGCAGAGGCTGAACGGTGTGTCGGGTCTCTCCTTCTCAGCCCGTGCAGTTCGTTGCCAGGTGAGTGAATGACCAACCTCCAGCTGGAATTTATGTCGATTTGCTGGCTCTGACTCCTGCTTCCTTTGAGAATTACCAGTTGTATTTTCCATATGGAAGAATGGGTGAAGTTCAACGGACGCCCACCCGTAAACGTGTGTCTTGGGTCTCGGAGATAGAGCAGCAGGGCAGCTTACAGGGAGCTGCCAAACCAGTGCCCTCGTAGATAGTGAGGCTGCAACATTCTTAGCTATAACAATACCCTTGTCAACCGAATTTGAAGTATAAATAGATATAAAAATATAAGTAAGCATTTTACTTTCCAGCCTAAAATGGCTTACGGCCTTACGTGTAATACATGTAATGATATGTGTTGCTGTGGCAGTAGATACCCATGCTTGAAAGTGTACTTTGTTGTGAGAAGATGTGTTTTTGCTTTTGTTTAAAGCTACGTTTAATAGATTTCAAAATTAAATTTTCATTCTGTGTGCTTTCTGTGAGGTAAATAATATGAAGTGCAAAGCGTTATGAATTTATCCCAGATATCTGTAAAATGTGATTTCTGTGGATTTTGTATTCATAGTAAATACCGGTGATACACGTGATTAAAGTCTTATGTAAAAGTTAAACAAGGGGATTAGTAAAGATCTTTAAAATGCAATTTATTGTAGATTTTTACAAGTAAACGCATAAAAGCGGAAACAGCAATGTATGAAATACTCTTTCATGCAGCAGTTTTGTTAGTTCCGCAGACTTTATCCTCTCCTTTCGTGTTTGCAGTTGTGACAGATGTAAGACGACATGGTCCGAGTGCCGCCGTCACCTGTGTCACTCGGGTTTCAGCTTTAGAACAAGCACTGGAACAACTCTCAAGATAACATCCGTTTGTTTTGCACTGAAAGTTTAGTAACAGCAATGCTATTGTTTTCAAATGAGCAATTCTTATATT
Organism: Ibidorhyncha struthersii; assembly: GCA_013398815.1. Classification (NCBI taxonomy): domain Eukaryota; kingdom Metazoa; phylum Chordata; class Aves; order Charadriiformes; family Charadriidae; genus Ibidorhyncha; species Ibidorhyncha struthersii. The sequence continues at coordinate 75,752 of VZSZ01010723.1, read as the reverse complement.
TTTGGGATAAAATGCTTGTTTTGATAATTCTCGCTCGGCAGAGTATTCTTTCTTTAGAAATCAAAACCACAGGCTACTTTGTTGTACGGGGGGATGTATATATATTTTAGGATAATGCTATTACAGTAAATAATAAATTTTAAAATGTTATTAAAAGCTGAAGGAATTGTAAAAGCATTTGTTTCCTGCATTTGTGGGTTGCACTAAATGATTAATAGTGGATCACAAAATTCAGTAGTCACTGAAGTTACATTTCTAAAGCAGTTTTGTCTCTTTAAGCTATACGTATGCATATTTGTATGCATGCATATATATCTGTAGGTTCTTTTTAACTGTGAACTTTTATCTTGTATGGATTTTAAGAAAGAATTTCGAGCTAGGGAAGGAGGGGACAATGTTAAGGTGACATTACTACTAGCTCGAAGTTACTCTCCCTCTTTCTTCTTCTCCATCCACTGTGTCACAGCAGAGTGCAGTGTAGAGTCCTGAAAACTCAGATGTGGAGTTAAGTCGTGTAGACAAGAACCTTTTTATTAATAGCAATAACTTCAATATTTTTTTTTCATGAGAAAGGACTTTCTAATTTTACTTGCTGTTGGAGCAATTCAAAAGAGATCTTGGGACACCTCAGTCTTTATATTTAGTTGTGTACAGTGAATGTGCCATGGAACAGAGTATTCATTTAAATGATGATCTGCTTTCTATATAAAGGGGCTTATTCTAGAAATTACCAAATTCCACATTTGATTTTTTAGTTTTGGGGTCTGTCACAGTTATGTTTCTGCTTGTATTTTTGGCCAGCTTCATTTGTAATACGTGAAACGCAGGAAGACTTCATAAACAATAACGTTTTAGGTTCTGAAGAAATACCGTGAATCGCTTGAGATTAATTTTTGTTTAAATAAAATTGCTGTGGGCACACTGTTTCTTGTGATTTCAGCCCAGGGGCACACCAGGCCTAATCTCTTACAGGCGCATTAGAAACCGAATGGAGATGGGATAGCGGACATCTGATCCCCTTCGCCCTCGTGCCTTCCTACCACAAAGATGTCTTTATTACCCGGGGTTCAAAAGTGCTGCTCTCACAGACTACCCCAACATCTCTAGTTTCCACGCTTTTTTCTTGAATACTTTATTACTGTCATGTTAATATGTGAGGAAAGATGTTTTCTCAGTTTTACATACATCTTATGGCAGTAGAGGCACGGTAGTTACGGTCCTGAAGGCGCTCTGCTTTTTAAGCCTTCTGTCTTTAGCCAAGGACACGTTTAAAAAGCAGCGCTGGTGGTCAAAATGAGCCGCGTTTGTTCTCACTGAAATGATAATGCTTCCTAGCAAACCCAGTTTGACATTGCAGAAGAAATCTGGTTTGGGACAATGAAACTGAAATTTTTGTAAGGCCACGTCACAATATTCCTGGGCTGCTTCTGCTTTCAAAGCAGCATCGTCAGTCCCTTGGATCTTATCCTGTGTTTTTTTTCCTCCTGGTTAAGGGTTGCTAGTACACAGAAAAATGTGCATTTTTTTAATGTAATATGTTGCAAAACAGCATCAATTTAATTTAAACAAACCATATTTTTGAATATGTGGTGTAAGATCCAAAGTGCCAGTCAGTTTCAGTATTAATTTCTCTTATCATTACCCTCTTATTTTTGAAAAGTATTACAAGACTACAATGAAGGAGTTGCTTCAGGCAGGTCTGAATCCCTGTTCCTCTAAGGGGAGGTCTCTGTCCCCAAGAGAATAATCGGTACTTTTGATTTTTAGCCTTTTCAAAAGAAGTGTGTTTTTTTAAAAAAGAAAGAAGTGTCTTAGGTCAGTGTTCTGAAACATCAAATAATAAAAAAAAAACCCTTTAAATTATTGGCATACATCGTTACAGCTTTCTGTTTAGTGAAGTCTTTTTCGGAAGTAGTATTGAGCCTGTGTTTTACAAATTCTTGTAAAGGAGCAGGAAATGGATAAAATGTATCCATAAGAACAGAAGTGGTTTATAGTCCACCTACTCAAGGTTTGGGTTTGGGATATGTCTCAGAAATATTTAAAAATAGTACTGGTATCTGGAAAATCCTTCTGGCAGGTCACAATGGGGAACAGTTCAAAGGTAATTTAATTGCTGAGGACTGGCATACCTTATCTATACTATCTGGAAGTAAGCCAAAAGTAAATAATTCTTCCGATTAAATGCAGTGAAAACTGAAGCTTGATTAGACAGGCAGAGAGAAAGAGAGCAGGGGAGAATGCCGTTGATCCCTGGGGAGGAGAGCCACCAGATTACCTTTGAGGTGTTCTAGTGTACAGCGTTCGAGTGCTGGTTTTGCCGTGTATTCAGTTGTGTGAAGGTGCTCCTTGTCTAGCTTGCCCCGGATTATCCTTTTTACGTGGTTTATAGGATTTTAATTCATTTTTAATCCCAAAGAGGAAAGTGAATTTGACTCAAAACCTGAGTTGAATATGAAGAACTTTTCTGCCCTTTTAAGATGCAATTTGCCTGAGGGTATTTAGTTTCTTACTAAAAATCGTCGTGAGCCATGGAAAAAAATATTGACCTTCTCCAGATAATTTTAAAGTAGAGTGGTGGGCTTTGTAGGTTAGGGAATGTGGAAAACGAATACACCATACAAATCGTGTATGGTGTAAATTTAAGGTAGAAATATACGAAAATAGGGGGTTGGCTGCATGTTCCAGAATATGGAGAGTAACCGCTGAAGAAAGATAACACACTTTTGGAAACTTATGATTTCACTTCTGTTTTGAATGTTAACTAGGTGATTCATGCTGTGTATTTTTGTTATAAATGTATGGGAAGTATAGTCTGTCTGTTTTTCATAGACTGGAACAATGAGATTTAGTACTTAAGCATTTGACATGACGTGCTATGCGTTATTTTTATTATAAAGTGGTTGTTTCTTTTAATACAGGCCGATGGTATATATTTATCCTAGGATAATCATAACTTCCCTTTCATGAAGTGAAAGACAGGGCTAAAAAGTAAATTGAATTATGCTCAAAAGTATTTCCTAGGTATCTTCCACCAAGAACTTTCTGACAAGGAGTAAAGTAAGGAGGGAATTACCTATTTTAAAGATGACTTTTCTCTGTAGTACCTTGCCTGTATATTCTAGATCTCTTATTCTTTTTCATCAGCAAACCAGTGAGCGCATGGCATATGCAGACAATGTAAAATTAGGGCAACAAATCTAAATGTGAGGAAATATATTTACTTCCCAATGTAGTTTTTGGTTTAACATGACTTTGGGTGGTCCGAAAAAATGGTACTGGGAAGTGTATGAGATTGTTTTCTTAAGATAATTGTTCTTCTTAATCTCTTTCTCATTAAAAAATGTAGTTAGTGATTGTAATTTCAAATATAGACGTTTCCTTTCTGTAACCTGACAGCATTTGTTTAATAACTATTCAAATTGTGGTGTGTATGTTATGGCCTTGGAATGAAACTGTCATCTTGCTTTAGACTTAAAAGTTGCCCCCAAAGACAGGGTCTGGCCACGCCGTTGTTCTGCCAGAGCAAAGTTCATCTGTAGGGAGAATTTTACTTCTATGCGTGAGGAAAGGCAGAGTAGGTATTGCTGGAGGTTGGTACTTGAGTAGTGCTTCGTTCTCACTTTGATGTTGTTGATGCTAATGTTATGTTAATGCATTCATATAGTTGAAGAAACTGTAAAGAGCTATTTGAACTGATAAAGCGAAGAATTCGGTCACATTCCAGCACGTATTTAAGTATTTAAGAATGCTAAATACATGCTAAAGATATAATTAAAGCATACACTCAACTGATCTTCAGTTTCCATGCAAATTGTTTGACTCAAGTTGTTTGACTCAAGTTGAAATAATAGTCTCACCAATGTGTGAACGCGTTGTCATTTTCTCTAACACTTTACAACAGAAATATATGCATGTGAATTAACTCATTGTTATGAGTTAATGTCAACTGTATGTAGAGGCACTTTGAAGAAAGGATATTTTAACTTCAGTGTAAATGTTATTTACATTCAATGATTTCCAGTGAATGAAATTTAATATTCTTTTATGAAAACACTCCAAATGTAAAAAATCACGTTACAGAGATTGTGAGTGTTTCCTGCTTGCTCTTTAGAGTTATTATTGAATTCAGTTATTTAAATAACGTCTTCTCATTTCTGTGGCAGATGTAGGAGTCGCTTATGACTATTCTTGAAAGCCCAGTTGATGGGACGAATCAGTTTGACGAGAAACAAATACCAAGATAGATTGCAATCACTGAGGAGTTGAGATCAGTTCTGGACTTTGCATCATAGGCTTTTTCCTCGGGTCAAGTGACTGGGATAAAAGGAAATCACTGTATTTCTTCTTGTCCAGTCATTTTTAATGTTCTCATTCATTCTCCTGTTCCAATTCAAGTTATTTTATGCTCCTTATCTGTATTTTAGACTTGTTAAAATATCTTTGATCATGCACAAACAAAAAAAAGAAGCATAAACAAAACATAGTAGTCGTCTTTAATAACTTGTAATTGTCCTGTGTATAGGCAGATTGCATAAACCTAAACGCAATTTGAAATGCATTATTTGGGTTTCTAAAATGAGGGTGAATGCGCTACAGGCAGCGAGAAAGGTCTTTCTGTTTCCTTTTCGATGTTCAAAGTTTGATGAAAATCATACAAATAATAGTTTATATTTCCTTAATAATGTGTAATTTTAGATTGTAGGTGGTGAACTTATAAGAAGTGAAAAAAATATTGAAAGAAAGAAAGGGAGAGATATGAACAGAATGAATGAAATAAGTAGTAATAACTAATATATCTCCTGTGAGATCCTCGTAGTCAAGCGGTTGAAGTGTGGGCTGGATGAGCAGTGAGGTGAGTTGAAAACTGGTGGAACAGCCGGGCCCAAAAGGTGGTGATCAGTGGTGAGGTTTCGTTGGAAGCCAGTAACACACAGTGTACCCCAGGGGTCAACTCTTGAGTCTGGTCCTGTTCAACATCTTCGTTAATGATCTGGATGAGGGGACAGAGTTGTACCCTCTGCAAGTTTGCTGATGACACCAACCTGGGAGGAGTGACCGATACACCCGAGGGTTGTGCTGTCATCCAGAGGGACCTTGACAGGAGAAATGGATTGACGAGAACCAGATGAAGTTCAAGAAGTGTGGAGTCCTGCAGCTGGTGTGGAACAACCCCAGGCACCAACGTATGCTGGGGCCACGCAGCTGGAAAGCAGCTTGGCAGAAGAGGAGCTGGGGGTCTTGGTGGACACCACGTTGAACGTGAGCCAGCTGCATGAGCACTTGCTGCAAGGAAGGCCAATGGTATCCTGGGCTGCGTTGGAGAAAGTATTGCCAGCAGGATAAGGAAGGTGATCTTTCCCTTCTATGCAGCACTGGTGAGGCTACACCTGGAGTTTTGTGTCCAAGTTCTGGGCTCCTAAGTACAAGAGAGACATGGACATACTGGAGGGAGTCCAATGAGGAGCCACAAAGGTGATAAAGGGACTGTAGCATCTCTCCTGTGAGGAAAGGCTGAGAGCCGGGGCTGTCCAGCCTAGAGAAGAGAAGACTTGTGGCGGGAAGGTGTGGAATCTTGTCAATGTATATAAATACCCGAAGGGAGAGTGCAAAGAAGATGGAGCCAGACTCTCTTCAGTGGTGCCCGGTGACAGGACCAGAGGCAACAGGCAGAAACTGAAACACGGGAGGTTCCCTCTGAACGTCAGGAAACACTTTTTCCTGTGAGGGTGACCAAGCAATGGCCCAGGTTGCGCAGAGAGGTTGTATAGTCTCCATCGTCGGAGATATTTGGAAGTCATCTGGACATGGTCCTAAGCAGCTGGCTGTAGGTGGCCCTGCTAGAGCAGGGGGGTTGGACGAGGTGACCTCCAGAAGTCCCTTCTGACCCCAACTGTTTTCTGATTCTGTGGGCTTCTGTTTGTGTTTAAAGAGCTAAATTTTCAAGCTTTGCTGTGTATTTTTCTGTATATGTAAAACTGGGGTAATGACACTTTTATTGGTCATATATTTGATTAATATTATACAAAATTTAAAATTTAAATAGTACTTATATAAGCTTCTTTTAAGCTGTAGGAAAAAATCAAAAGACAGTACCTAAGGTAAGCAATTCCAGTTTATAAAGGCTGAGGGTTTTAGTGTGCCTTCCAAAAAGTGTAGATGTAAGAAAATGCTGTTTGTTTTCTCAGATTTATAGGGAGAATTACTCAAATTGGGAACTGATACTTCACCCTGTTTTGGGTATCTCTGCTGTAATATTAACTGGTGGTGGGAGGGAAGAGACGGTGGAGCACGTCCGTGGTATGACAGATGATGATCCTCGCTGGGTGAGAACAGCTGGCTTTTATGGGTACCGTAAGTCTGGTACAGCGCTCCCGTGATCGGAAATCAGTTCATACTTAAAATCTTTTATTTTCTTCTATCTTTTAAAGAACTTCTATGAGTTTGCTCTGGGAGGCCAACCCTGTACCTAGATAAGAGCATGTTTAGGAGAACAGTGTGGCCCTAGATATTTACATACCTCTTGCAAAGTAAAGCGAGCCTTTGTTATGGAAAAGGTCAAATGCCATTTCTTGGTGCTCAAGCGTGAGCTTTGTGGGTATTTCAAGAATCAGTAATAGTGGGTGTTAGTTGAACTTAATATTGTTAAAGTTCTATGGTAACTGCCTGCATTGGTTTATTGTAATAATTTATCACAATATTTTTACAATATCGAGTTGCTATCTTCTCAGAAAGGTTTATATTGTTTTTCTTGACTAGTATCTTAGCGTGAGATGGTTACGATAGGTGAAGATCCGGTCTGCCAGCAGCAGGAATGTTAGCGTGAAGGAACTGTTGGAACAATTCTCCCACTCTGAACCATGAAACCAATCTGTTCCTGTCGGTTACAATTTTATGGAAACTAATTCTTTGTTGATGGAATCAGGTGAAAAATATGTGGTTCTGATTAGCAAACAGTATGCAGAGTTTCTTGAGGTCATGGAGAACATTCCTCTGGACATGTGTCTGTGTTCAGATGTGTGTGTATGACTGTGCGTAGGTATATATTACATATGCATCTTCCTGTATTAGAAATGATGGGCAGTTTAGTTTTTTCTTTTTATATATACTTTTAAAATGTTTGTACTGTAATTGATAAAATTATAATATTAATTATTAAATGTTTGTATGTTTATTATAGTAGAATAAATATTCAGTTTCATTGTTCCTGAGTTTCAGAAACTCGTGTTTATAAACCCAAACCCCCTTGAGATAATATTTTGTATAACTATGTTACATAAACTCAAATAATGAGCCTTTTTTTTGAAGTAGCGCTGTTTTCTGTAAAAAATACGTATTATTCAAGTGACTGCCTGGATAAAATAATGACCTTTCATTTTCAAGTATCCTGCAGAGCCGCAAAAAAATAAACTGGTATCTGCAGTCTGCCTAATAGACTGCTCACCACATCACCACGTACAATTAAGCGTAAGTGATTTTTCTGCTCAAGACAGGCTCAAGACTGATTTAGCAATGAAACTTAATTACTTCTAGCCCTTAGAGAAAATGGCCCAACAAGGTTGAGGTTGTTGGCAGGGCAATGTGGGAAAGCTCTTGCTGAAACTCCCTTCCCCATTTCTGATTTTCCGTTAGCGGTACTTAGCACTGTTAACCTTCAGTTAAGTAAATATTCCCACAAAAAACGTGCATTGTGTTCTTTCTTGCTTTGTGTCAGGCTGAAGGCAAAGGGAAAGATAATGAAACTCTGCAGCTTCTTAAAAACAAGTGTTCTGATCAAATCCAACTGCTTCGCTGTGTAGGTGAAGTTCTTCTGTGCTGATGGAAATTAAAACTTAAAAATGAGTTCTCAAATGCCCGTGTAAGTGTAAGGTCACCATTCTGGCCATAGAAATCTCAGGCTAAAAACTAAAGCTAAGTGCGCATGTGCTTCTTGACAATTTAGTGTGTCATAGGTAAATTGTTTCTTTAGTTTGTACTCAGGTTATAGGAAAAAAAATGGAGCAGGAACTGAATATTACAAAAAAGAATTAATCATGTTAACAAATTACTTTATACTCAAAATTGCTTCATTTGAGTTTTTAGGAATGTGTTATTTAAAGGAAACAGGAACTTAAATTCTGTGACTCCAAGGAATACATCTGGAATAACAATTCAGAGGGACATATGGCATCAATTGGCTTATATTTTCCTATATAGGGGTTCTGATTGCAGTAAAAGGGAAAACTTCATTAATTATGCAGAATTAAAAGTACAAATACTGTGGTGTTGTCAGTTTATATACCCTGTTGAAGTACAGTGAGTTTGGAAAAAATGTGGAAATTGACCAAAGAAAATTGCCTTTTCTGTTTGTCAGCTGTGATGGTAATTTTTTTGCAGTATATTTTTCCCCTTAAAGGTTTTGTCTCCCTTACTCTTACATCTCCGTATAGATAAATCTCTCATTCACCCGCCTCTGTGTCATTTTCATCTACAAAGAGAGGTAATATTGCAGTTGTAGTTCGTTCAATGTAATTGCCTTCTCAGTAGTGCTCAAAGTCTTGTTCCTGCTAACAGGTATGGACGTGTTTATCAATGGAAATATTCATGGTAACGAAACTAAGCGTGTGCCTAAATATTTGCGAGAGTGCGCAGCATCAGAGACTAATTCCCAAAGGCACATTGTGCACATGCTCTGGTGCTTTACTCAGTAGGGAGCGAATTTAAGTATGTGTATACGTCCCCTTGATTTCAACAGCATTTAACCAAATAGGTGACTTAAACTTTTTGCTAGACAGGAAGTAATAATTTAAGCATGTACTTAATTTTTATTTTTTTTTTTTTTTTTAAACCGGGGCATTGACAGAGTCATTGGAATGAGCACTGGCTTAGCCTTATATTTACCGTCTGCCCGGGGAAGTGGTGGAATCGCCATCCTGGGGTGTATTTAAAAGCCATCCAGATACGGCGCTCAGGGACATGGTTTAGAAGTGGGCCCGGTAGGGTTAGGTAACGGTTGGACTTGATGGTCTTAAAGGTCTTTTCCAGCCATAACAATTCTATGATTCTGTCCCTGAATATTTGCCACCCCTGTGCTTATATGTACCATCCTTGGTGTATCTGGCGTATTTTGCATTATAATGAAGAGGAGGAGTAGGGTTTTTTGGGTAGTAAACAGCCATTTTAAAAAAGATGCCGAAGTTTCTCCTTAAATGCGTAAGTATACTTTTCAGTAACCTATTTTGGAGATGGGCTCGCAGCACCGTTAGCAGTTTATCAGTCTGTCCCTTTCTAAGCCTGTTTTCAACTGCGTATACTCTTACTTTGAACTGCTCTGGCTGAAATTTCCTAAAACAAATGAGGCTGGTGCCCCCCAAATAAGTGTTCTTGGCTGTGCAATCTTGGTTCACCTCCTTTCACGAAGGAGGCCGAGGTCTTTTGCAAAAACCCACCATGTGACGAGGTAACGAAAGACACGTGCACTCAGAGACCCGAATTACAGTTGCAGCAGCAACATGGGTCAAGAACCGCGTGAACTTAATAAGGGATGATTCCTGCTCCGAGCAGTTTATTACCTAAATAAACTTGGAAAAAGGCTGAAAAAAAGCGTAGTATTGACATCTCCAGATGAGGCTTGGATAGAGAAGTGACTGACCTGGATTCATACAAGTAAAAGTGAAGAGTAAACTTTTTATCTCTTCCAACTGCAAGGGCAAAATGCTACCGATTATTTTGCGATAAGTCGTGCAATAGCTATACTGAATTCCTGTCGGAAGCTAATGAGTAGGGTTACGTGCAGTGAAAGAGCACTGATCTCGGTAACCCAAGCGGTCTCCTGCAGTTTTAGGTTCCCGTGGAGTTGGGGTCCCAGTGGCTTCGCCCACCTCTGTTCCGTGCAGCCATCCGGTGATGAGGTAATGCTCAGGCTGCCCCGTAAATGTCGTACCGCAAATTTAGCGACTAATAATATTGTTGGGATGTTAGGTGAATTGTATCGCTTTGCCCATTCCATGAATTTCAGGGAGGTTTGGAAGGGAAAGGCTGGTGTTCTACTGGGCTGACACTAACAGCATGGCTGCCTTCTTTCATCTCTGGCTGAAGTGTTTGTAATACATGTCGAGAACTGTGTTCTTTACAGAGTTCCTCTCTGGTTTTAAAATTTTCTAAGACAGGTACTTCGACTCCCACGCATGTATTGGATTGTAAATCTCTGTTAAGTTGTTTGTAAGAAGAGTTCAGCAGTCATTTTTAATTCACCTCTCTGAGTTTTCTTCGCTCTGTCTGAGCTGTGTCATTTTACGGTCTGTGCAGAACGGAACTGAACAGAGGCAGATGTGGAAATACTTCTTTTCAGTGACCCTGTTTTGTACACGGTGTACTCCTCTCCTGTGACATTCATTACAGTTCACTGGACTTTGTGTAAATTTAGGAGAAAAATGCAGACAAATAAAATTTCCGTGTGTCATCTGCATGCCCTTGAACTCAGTTTTACTTTGCAAGGACAGTGTGCAGGAGACTGGATACAGTTTTCCAGTCATGAGAAAAGTGCTTTGAATTCCAGACATTTGGAAGTGCGCACATGTTTAATAACACTTTTTTTAAAAAAAAAAAGAAAAAAACTCTTTTAAGTTGCTGAAACTCAGAACTTTTGTGTAATCAAATCTGACCGTGGAACTGTTTATCAGACTTAAAGAAAGTGTCCTTCCCTTCTTATTTGAATGCTCGTGATGATGGGTACAGGAAAGATTGATTGAGAGCTCTTTCCATGTTCTTGGCAGCCAGCGAAGATCTTGAAGTTTATTCTCTTGTTTCATCTCAAGTAGAAAAGAACCATTTAAAAGCAGCAGCTGATAAACAATACGGCCTGGTGGAGAGTGGTTGTCAAGAAATAATTTCAGTGTGAGAAATTAAATGTCTGTTTTACAAAGCATGTCCTTCCAACAGTTAACTGCACTTGTGAAACTGTCTTAAATTAGTATTTTTTCATAACTTAATCTCCCCATATAAATTACTTCAGTTCAGGTATATGCAGTTTCTAGAAACAGCGTTAGCGTTGAGGGTCACAAAAGATTTTGATTATTTTAACGTGACAGTATTTTGGGAAATACAAGTAATGGAACTGTGTATACAAAAGACAGAAATACACCATTATGGTAAATTGTCTTTATCGGCTCGGTGGAATTGTATTAAATGCGGTCTTGCTTCAGATTAACTTACATGACACCAAAATATCAGTCATTAGTACTTTGCTAACGTTGTGCAGGTGGTTTATATGGCAATTGATCAGTTAATGCAGAAGGAAAAAGGTAATTTATCCTAAAATACACTAGAGAGAGATTTATTGACTAATAAATGTTTTGAGATAAGTTTTGCCCTGGCATATATTAAAATATCGGTACAAGATTTCACTACAGTAGTTATTAAAGTGCTCCTCAGCAATGGCCGCAGTCACAATTAACTGGCTAAAAAAAGGCTCCTGCCTCAGTCACGTACCCCAAGGCACTTTTGTGCAAGCAAAATTATTATTTGAGGTTACGTCACTGATACTGGAATGAAAAGTGACAGCTGTTTAACGTTTCAAATGCTGCGCTTGTGCTGGAAGCAGAGAGAACAGTTTGTGCCTTTGAAAGTTAGGGGGAATTATGGAGAAGCCGGACAAGAGAGTTCAGAGTTGTTCAACTCTCACTTCATTCCTTCTCAATTTGCCGGACGTGCCCGTAGGACGTTGGGGTGTCATGACTAGGCGTGACCGTACAGCGGGCAGCGCAGCGGGCAGTGCTCTCCTCTCTGCTGTCCTCTCCGGAGGGTGGCCCTGGGCTGGCCTTGGAGTGGGCGTACGTCCACGCTGCTCCGGCCAGGAGGATCCCGCAGGTCCCCAACCCCTGGTGTAATCCCTGCTTTGCCGTAGTTTTAACAAGTCTTAAGATCTCCTTAGCCAAAGTGCTTGCTGCGCTCGCACCGTGCTTGTCACTGGTGTGAGTGAGTGTCCTCAGACTCTCACCATCTCACCAGCACTTGTCACTTCGGAGATGCCGCGTCACTTTGCGTTATGGGCCGTAGTATAAGGCATTTCTAAGTTTTGCCTTGGGGTGGTGTTTGTCCTTTCGCGTAGCTGCGTGAAGACGTGCGCTCGTGCCCCGTGGTGTGAAGCAGCCCTGCCGTGTCTCCGTTGGGTGGCCGGGCAGAGACTTGGGGCCATGCAGTCCCCGTCCCTGGCTCACAGCAGCTCCGTGCACGTTGCCCCAGGGACATGGGTGTCCTTGCATCCTCTGTTTGTTTTCTCCCATATTTCAACAGCTTTTTTTTTTTTAAGGTGCTATCAAGACGAAGTCTTCTTATAATGAGTAGAAACAGCCCACCAGATCTGTGCTTTTATAACATTATCCCCAAAGTGAGCACCGTGTGCAGAGAGGTGTGGTGACAGAGTGCAAGCCTTACCGGGGCGGTACTGGGAGGACTGGGCCAGCCTGTTAAAGGAGGGGTCGTTGGACTACTCTAACCATCTGATTAGGAGAAGACTATGAGACGGGTTGTCTCTAAGTTACAACATAGTTTCTGTGCTGTCTGCTATTAAGACGTCTCCGGTCCCACAGCACTGAATGTGAAAGTTTCCCTAAGCAGGGATTTTAGGAGAGCTAAGATTAGACAAAGCTGCTCTTATTGCTGGAATACCCCATTCAGTCATTTTCCCAGTACAGATGAGAGTTCAATTTGTCTATACTAATTCCCTAAGGTTATCTTAAGGAGTTTTATTCAAGATCTCTTAAAATAAGAATTGTGTTTCTATTTCTAGATGTTCTTACATGGTATTATGTTAAACATTTGAAAATAGATGTGTTAAACATTTGAAGGTACACTAATCAACCAGGGTTGCTTGAAGTTTTCTTTGACCTATTCCCGTGTAGCTGGCAGATTATAGCATCAAAATACTGTAGTAAATCACTTCATAATTAAATTCTTTGTTGATATCTCAGAGGTTTGAAATTCCTTTGGGTTTTCCCACCACCACCTTTGAAGATAAGACCTGATTTGTCCTGTTTTCCATGATTCTAAAGTAGTTTCTGCTCAGGTGACCTAACAAGCAGATAAAACCAGTGCTATATTTTTGGGGGAGAGAAAAGATTTGAGAGTTTTAATTTGTATATCCATTTATCTTTTTTTTCCTATAGAATTGGCAAAGTTACAGCCTTTCAGAGTATCCAAGAATTTACATCCACTTGTGTAAGGCTGTCTTTTTATTGATTGACACCTTTCTAGTGCAAACATTTTTTAATTGGAAGAAAAAAATCTTTGCTAGCGATTCAGTACTTATTATAGCTAAGACCCGAGAAGACTCCTAGTTTTTCTTTTAAGGCTGTCCAGTAGAAGAAGCATTTTCAAAACAAACCAGAAGATATGAGAATTAAATGCTGAAGCGTTTCTTTTCTATTTTTTAGTTGCTTAATCTTGGTTGGTTTGTGTCTTTGATTTATTTCTGCTTAAAAGCGTAGGGACCTCAGGTCAGATTCATACAGGCTTTTTATATTAAATCTGCTAGCATTAAGCCCTCGTTCTGTTTTATTGTGGTGTGTCTGTGTTGTGAGTTTGGTTTTTGTTTTAAGAAGCCAGATAGTAATAATGCTTTGTGATTTTCCCCCAAAACAATATTTTTATATATACTTCTCCTTAGTTAATGTGCCACAATATTGGTCAGTGTTTGAAGAAGCGTTTCATTGCCCCGGTGGTGAAGTAGGTGTTCTTCAAATAGTATGAAACGCTGCCAGCAGTTCTGGAAGCAATCTGAGAATGGCTTTGATGTTACAATACTTGTACATGGATACTAAGTTAAGGACCTTGTACGAGGCTCACTTTAGTTTCTTATTTTTGCAATTTAAACTAAAGCTCTTTAACACAAAGGAAGCAACAGAAAACCCCTAACACATGTTTTTTTTTTTTTTTTTTCTTCACAAAAGCAAGGCAGCTTGTAATTAGGGTTGAAAAGGACTTTTAATGGTGTACTAATTTATTCCTCTTCCTTGTCCTGACAGGTTTAATTATTCCTAAATATCAGTGAGTAGACTGGTGACTAGCCCAGAATCGACCAGCTCCACTGATAATGGGACAGTGGTAAAACTGTTCTTGCCGGTTTGTTTCATTTTTTTTGTAAGTCATGTGAACGAATTATTCTTCCTCAGGTAACCTGTGTTTTACTTAATTATAAATAAGGCATTCAGACATTTTCTTTGGATCTAATGGGTCTTTTTGCAATCCCTTCGTGATCATCCTGGCTGCAATTTAGAGGGTTTAAATCAGTTTTACTGGGTGCAGTTTTTCCCCTTAAAGCCGTACTCTCAACTTTCTTTCAAACACGTTTTTAAAAAATTAAACTAAAATTGCCTGCCGCTTGTAATATTTTTTCTTTCCTGGATTCCTTGCATTTTTCCTTAGCTTAAAATAACTCAGTATGTTGAACTTTTCCATACTGTCTCCATCAACGTCTTCATCGTTATTTCCTTTTTCCCTTTTGCTTCAGGAAATGCATCTTTCACATCGCTCTCAGGCGAGGCAGTAGCCAATTTATACAAAGACCAAACTCTACCCAAACCCACCCTCTTTTATAATTTCCAGAAGAATTGAACTCGTCTTCTGCCTCTGTATCAACCTTTTGCTGTTGCCTCCTTCAGTGTTTTATATATCATAAGGGCGATGCTGTTATTAGCCTGCTTCTCTGTGATCCGTCTCATCTGGTGAATAGTTTCTGGTTGTGCACTGCTCTGCTCAGTTATTTCTGCAGGAGTGCGGAAAGACGCTGATTATCAATTTCTCTTTTCCGGGGGTTGAATAGCATAACTCTGCAATAGCATTTGCTTTATGGCAAGCGATAAGGAGGTAGGGCACAGAAAAGCGAGGAGGTGAAAAGTGAGCGATGACCTTCTTCGAGGTCCCTTCCAACCTAAACTGTTCTATGATTCTGTGATATTCCCGTCTATAGAAAAGTCCTGGGAGAGTAAATGTGGAAAAAACCTTATGCAGTGGGAGAATGAATTGGATTACTCCTTGAATCAGAATAGTTGATATATTTTACTGAATCCTTATGAACTTGTCTCATGGTGAACAGATTTTTGTCCCAGTTGCGTTGTCCCTTAACAGAAGCGACTGAATTACGCGGAAACAAACGGGCATCCCTGGCTGCAGCCAACGCAGTGAGCCGTGCAAAGGGACAACCTCCAGCGTGTTCTGAACTCACCTGGTGCGCCAGGCTCTCTGAAACAGGCTGTCTCCTGCTTGAAAGCTTTGTCATTGCTACAGTTCAAAGGGAGAATTACAGAGGCTGGTGTGAAGAGATCAGTTTGCTCCAAGAAGTGGCATTCTGATGTTCAGAAACCCCCCAGCAACCCGATAACAGCGTGGGGGTGCACTTCGAGTACGGCAGGAGAAAACACCCAAAAGACGAAGACTTAGGAACCGAAAGAGTGACATATTATTTTCCCCTTGGTTTACATTTAAAATATCTTTGTAACGGTGAAGACTAGATGTTTTTCTTTGAAATATTCACTCCCTCATCGCTGCGGAAATTGGCTGCGCTAGTCAGTAGAGGTGGGTACTTCCCGCTGCCGGGAACAAAGTCGTTTTCTAAGCCCCCACTGAAAGTCTGTGGCTGGTGCTTTCACTTTACTTGATTCCTCTTCTCGGCATGAATCCCTTTGTGTACCTACTAACAGTATCTTTTCACCAAAAAAGATTATATCCAAGTCTTATGCGCTCCTCTTCCCGCTACGTAGGGTTTCTTCTGTTCTCAAAGGGGGCTGGAATTGATGCCAAGGAAGTAAACTAAAGTGTTAAGAACATTAATGCCTCTAATGCAAATTATTTTTTTCTGTTGTTATGTGACAGGATCACTTTGATTGTATGAATAAAGTATTTTAAAGGATTATTTGCAAAATGTTTGTTAAAAAGATTTATGTGAGCACAATAGTTCATTTTTGTTCATCAAAAGTTATATTTATTTTCAAGCTTTCAGCCAAATATGTGGAACATGACTAATCTATAAAACTATTGTCCAGATTAAAACTTTGTGTATAACAGCATTGTATTTCTACAAGGTTCTATCTGAAATTTGATAGCTGAAACTATCACTCTGTATTTTACGCTGGTGTATACTTGCTTGAATGTGTGTAACCTGATCTGTCTGAATTTTAGCTATTCCGGGGCTTGTGCCGCCTGCTCTGCCCGGTTCTGCTTTTGTCTCCGTTGTTTTCACTTTTGTAATGGTTCCCTGCGGTCCGTGAACATTAAGGTCCATGTGAGGTCAACCGTACCTTGCAGATAGTGACAATGGTGCAAATAATGACAAATACCGGGGTGGGGGGTGCGGGGTGTCACTCGGTGTTTCCTGTATTTAATTTGGGGGCCGGTGATTTGTGAGCAGCCTGCAAGGATGCTGCACGTAGTTTGGGTTGTCTTTACGGTCAGATTTGAATCCCTGAATATTCTCCTGCTCCCGACCTGCTTTTGTTTTCCGTCGTTTAAATACTTCCTGGAAAAGGATCGTGTCTGGGGATCTTCCCTCTCAGATTTTGCCTTTGTCTTGTCCTATTCGTGGGTTATTTCGTTCCTTCTGATGAGTGTGGGTTAACAAAGCTGTTTCTGCTTAACCACCACCTGAACTTGGGTAGTGTGAAAAGGAAATTGGTCCAGCCAAGGAGCAATTTTAGTCATTAATGACTGTGAGAGCCCGTGGAGGGAATACCAAATATTTTCTTCTGAGCTCCAAAAAGAAGAGATGACTCTAGGCTGGAAATACCTTTTGCAAAGGAGGAAGTGATGTGTAGATACGGGTGATTGTAAGCTCAAAGGATTTCTGTCTCCACCAGCTGATGCTAAGAAGTAATTTAATAACAACAGTGACAGAAGGTAGTAAGTCGGGCAAGGTATTCTGAAAAGAAAATAAAACCAACAGCAACAACAAAACCCTCTCTTTTCCTTCAGCTTTTTAAGAAGCCAATTCTAACTTGTAAGCTTAGGGACTTCTGCTCAGGCTCTGATGAACAGCTCTTGTTGGCTGGTGGAAAATAAGGAGCGCTTGGCCCCGCCGTGACAGCCCTGTGCCGACAGGAGTGGAAGCGGTGGTGGTGGTGGGCGGTGGTGGGTTGTTGCGGTTGCTGTTCAGGGAGCAAAGTAAAGCTGAAATCCTTTTGTTACTTCCGTGGATTTCAGAGAAATGACTAAAATCCCCAGAATCCCTGGAAACTGTGGTGTAACAGATTACTCAAAGATCTGAGGAGTGTTTGTGAAAGCATTCCCTTAAATATGGAATAATGAACCGTCTTTATCTCAGGTGCCTCTGTTACTAAGTTAGCAGAAGCTTTTTGTTTCAGGATTCTTTCACTGAGATTTGCTGGGATCCTTTTTTGGTTGATTGATATATTCTTCCATGCCCTACTGGGAAAGAAAAAATCACATCTTCTGTATGTGATGGATACCCTGATCTTATGCACTCTGGCGTTTTACAGAGTAGGATGTGCACTTAAGCTGTTTTACAGGAAAGTCTTTTGAGACCGTTGAGGAAACAGGCCAGAAATATAATTATGCCAAAACTGCTGACTTTTTGAAAAGAGTTTCCAGTGATAACAGGATTTAAGCTAAAAGCAGTTTAATTTCAATTACATTGCTGTCATTCGTAGGAAAGAAATTTTACCTTTAGTTTAAATTTTCCTGGACTTGAATTTGTTAACCCATTGATGAAACAGCATAGTGAGCTGTGATATTTGATTTAGCTCTCCTTTTCAGTGTTAATGGTATCAAACTGCTGAATTTATGGTTGGAAAGAGAGCATTCTAGCGTTGTTGCATTGCAGTTAGGTGTTCTCATCGCTCATTTATGCTGCTGAGTACAACTAACTTCAGGATAACATATTTTATTGGAGTAGGAGACTGGTCCCACAATTTGTTCCTAGCACTGTTTTTGCAGAGACTGTCTAGGAGTAGCTGAGAGATGAAAAGGTGTTTTCAACTGGTCATCCCTGTACCCGAGGACGTTTGATTAGTTTCATTTATATTCTAACCATCCGTTGTCTTTGAAGTTTAAATGTTGTTTTCTCAGTATAATCCTATTTTGAATGCCATTTTGCTTCGTTAGTTGGCAGTTCATCTGTTCACACACCTCACTTTGGGAAATTCAGAGTTCCTCAGTGGCGATTTGGAAAACTTGTGTCAGTTCAGTGGAGCAAATATTTCACAGCCAGCTATGGGTGCATTTCACCTTCTGCTGTACTGCTTTCAAAGTGCCTCTTCTGTAATCAAAAAGGTCTTTAACTGGTGGGACGTAACCAAGTCCTTTGGTCCTGTGCACCAGTTGTGGGCTGTAGATGCAGAAGATAAAGAATTAAATTATGTTTTCTCAAAGAGCGATGTGTGGAGCCCTGTAATCTTCGCTAGATAAAGCTCGGTGTCTGTGTACTTCAGAGCAGTACTTAATGAGACGGTTCAAAAGGACAGCAGATGTGCTCTGGAAAGCATAAAGAAATTGGTTGAGCCCTTTGGTGTTGTATTTGAAGATGTTTGCGTTAAGCCATTTCACACAGTTCAGTGTATTGAGTGATTTCATGATGTGCTTTCCTTCAGTTTTACCCCTTATCACGAGAAGTCTTCTTAGAGTTATTGCACTTGACTAGAGGTTGTTCGCCTTTTGCTATCAACTGAACCAAACAGGTCTTTCGAACGTGGGTACTTCTCTTGTGGCCCACCAGGCAAGCTAAGGTGAGGTGGACTCTGGTGACTTTTAGGACTAGTTCGATGCTGAGAATTACTTGAATGAATATTAGGGGGAAAAGAAAGTATCTCATAACACTTCTGAAAGTATGAAGTTTTTGAAGATTCAAATCTATAGCATTAATTTTACAGGGAATAATTTAATCAATGATGTCTTCTAGAGAAAGACTCAACTGTATTAAATGCAGATGTTTCGTTAATGAAAGCATTAATGAAAGTGTTCAACCTAGATTTCCTCTCCAGTTAAAAATCAGAAGCATATTTCTAGATGAGCCTTTACATTTTTATAATTTACCTTATTTTTCCATAAACTAACAAAAATACATTTTAAAAGGATTTTACTGGAGTAAGACATTTTTCAGATGTAAGTTGTTTTCAGGGGATAATTGTTGTTGTTGCTGTATTTGAAATTTAGAACCTGCATATTAGTAACGGGTTGAACTCGCTGGTGCCGTGTTGCACTACATGCTCTGATGCTGTAGACCTGGTACTTTTACGCAATTTTAGCTGTGGTTCTGCAGCAAAATCAAATGTGAAATACAGATGAACTTTTCATAATTAGCAACAGTTTAAAATTTTGTTAAAACATCTTGACTGTGGTATCGTTTCCTTAACGCCAAATCCAGTCATCAGTTTAATATATTTACAAACATTCATAAAGACACGTAGATGCAGTACTTGATGGCTCTGTGGTTTAGACTGGAAAAGATGTGAGTGAGGAGGTGCTGCCGCCAAAAAGAGTGGGCTTCTCACCCACCTTTAGCTGCGTCTTCTCGTCTGAACTAGTTATTTTGTCAGCTCAGGCAGGCGCTTACTGAATCGCTCCTTACTATGTAGAGAGAGCTTAAATGAAAGCGAGCTTTAAGTAAATGCCGAGCTCCTTGGATAACATTAGCTGAGGTAAATACCCTGTCATGCAGTATTTTACATTATTTGCATAAAATAATGAAAAACATTTGATCGTTCTTTGTTCTAAGACTCATGTTCCAGTTACAAGTGTCATTTTGATGACCTGCCAATCTAGGGACAAGACCAGCTCTGTAGACTGCAGGCAGCCCAGGCATAACGCTTTCGAAGGTGTCCAGTTTTATGTTTCTTTGGTAGGAGGTGTCTCTGCAGAAGTGAGTTCTGGTTGATCCCCCCCCCCAAGTAAAAATTGCAAATTTTAAATAGAATTTCTGATTCTAGTGATTGTGCTTGTGTGCAAAGGGATGATTAAACACATCTTTTCGATGCATATTATAATTGGGCTGAAAGTTTGACGGCCTGTTTGACAAGAAGGCTGCTCCGCTTGGTCGCTTGACGGCCAGTTCTACTCTGTCTTAGTTTTCATGCTTTGTTCTTAGATGGTCTACTGACCGACCCAGAAGGATGTCAGACTTAGTCTTCTGTCTTAGTTTGCTCAACAATGCAAAGCTCTTCGAAATTTGGTCAGATGTTTTTTAAGGGAATCCAGGATTCTCTTCCATCTGCCACTGCACAGCCTTGTGAAAATATCTTCGCCTTCACAGAAGCCGACTCAGTGACGTGTCAGGGACTCAGCTCTCTCATCCCGTATAGTAACATCCCGTTGTTTATCCGACAGCTTACTGGCTGCAACGGGATTACCTGGATGAATGTACCAGCATTGCAGACCCAGTGAAAAAGCTCAGAAGTAGTGTGAAGTCGGTAGTTGTGTCCAAAGTTAAGAGGCTGGCATCCCAAACAAGTTAACAGCTTCAGGATGGATGTGTAAGTGTGCAGGCAAAGAGATGGAGTTTGTGGTGTAATCTCAGCCTGGTGAAGCAGAGGGGATTTTGTCCACCTCACAAAAGCGTTGCCTCCTTCAGGAAACACCCCTTACTGCAGATGGAGTTGGATCTCATCTGTTCGTTACGGCGCAATGGACGTTACTGATGGTGTTTCCTGTCCATTAAAGATGCTGTCAAAAGTTCTGCTCTGTCCAATTACTTGAATTTTTTAGATTTTTAAGTTTATTCTCACGAGAGCCTTTACTTTTTAGTTAGTCTGAGCTGTCTCATATAAACTCAAGAAATATTGGTGTGTTAAGAATTAAAGTCTAGTCCATAACAATGGCAAGTAAAGGAGAGGATGTCAGATACAGGGAAATCTGTTAGGCATCCACAATACCATCAATATGTATGTGCGTCATACACTTTTTAGGGTTCTGGCTTCTTGGAAATCTTGCTAGTACTTTACCGATCAGAAAATAGATGTGGAAATATAATACGCTTCATTCTTAGTGCTTCTGCGAGACGTGACCTGACTTACCATGACAGGTGTTGCTATCTCAACATGAGGAGGAACTTCTTTACTTTGAGGGTGGTGGAGCACTGGCACAGGCTGCCCAGAGAGGTTGTGGAGTCTCCCACTC
Organism: Ibidorhyncha struthersii; assembly: GCA_013398815.1. NCBI lineage: Eukaryota > Metazoa > Chordata > Aves > Charadriiformes > Charadriidae > Ibidorhyncha > Ibidorhyncha struthersii. The sequence goes on along the minus strand of VZSZ01010723.1, from coordinate 54,653 downwards.
TGGAGACATTCCAAACCCGCCTGGACGCTGTCCTGTGCAACCTGTTGTAGGTGACCCTGCTCTGGCGGGGGGGTTGGACTAGATGATCTCCAGAGGTCCCTTCCAACCCTGACTATTCTGTGATTCTGTGGGTCTGTGCGTTTTGATGTAAAGAATAGAAAAATGTTTCTGTTTTCTGAAATTTTCCTTTCTTTGAAAGGTAGCTGTAGCTCACCAAAAAAATTTTGTTTGCGTAGGACACTTGTCCACTTCATGAAAAATACATTGCTTAAAATGTAAAAGAGATCACTTGGAGAAAAAGATTAACATCAGTTACTACGTTCTGGCAAAAACATTGATTTTGTTAAGACTTCAGGTGCATGGCTACATTTTATCCAGTTCTGCTGGACTTAAATGATAAAATTCACATCCATACACAAAAGTAATAGTAATAAAAGAATAATTATACTTGGAAGGGTTTGGGAACTGTCTGTGAGGAAGTGCTAGAAAAAACTTGAAATTTTTGGGTAGGTTCCTGAAATGTGTCCAGAGATTCGAAACAACTGTGTACTGACCGATGAGACACTGCAACAATGTCAAGAGCTCATTAAATTTAGCTGCATGATTGATTGTATGGGCAGTTATAAGTGCAGCTAGTCTCCCTGTAATAACTTTTTCATGTTCCCAGTAGATAATTTTTGCGGTGCAACACCGTGCTCTTGGAAGTGGGTGCTGTCTGCAGCTATGTTAATGGATTACGCAGCTATTTTTGAAAATCAGCTTTCAATTAATTTCCAGAGCAGCAATTAATTTTCCTAAATAGAAATGATCTTTCCAAATGAATTGTTTTAGGTCTTGATAAGCAGCTCATAGCTACATGCTTTTAAAGAGTTTTTGTGAACGGTGTTTACGAGGTTGCAGTTCTTCGAGTTGTTTGGTATACAGCTGTAAGTGATATTATTTTAATCTATCCTCATTTGTAGTTTAAAATAGTAGAAAAATCTCAGTGCCACCAAGTGTCACCGTACTTCTGAAGCTCTCCAGAAACAGACTGGTGAGATTTGGTAGACCAGGTAGACCACAATCTCTGTCCCTTCCCCTCTCTCCCTTCTCCGCCTTTTCCCACTGGTCTGATCCCACTCTGTGGTTGCAACTTGTCACTGGGGACTTCACCCACCGTGCTGTGCCGTGCCATGAAAGATGTCATTTGAGGGGCTGGGACAACTCTTGTGGCAGCCCTTCTGCCCAGCTCCCAGCTGGGAGGTGTTGGGAGCAGGTAACCGTCCCACCTTCCTGGGGAAGGGGGAGGGGTGAGGGAGGCGGGAGGCGCAGAGCAGAATAGGGCAGTGGCGTAAGAGTAAGGAAATTGTGGTGATTTTAGTTGTTCTGCTACATACCAATTTTGAAATGCCGTGTTGTGTACAATGGGAATTGGGATATTGCTGTGGTACTAGCAACAAAGTAATGCCTCTAGGCATGACCAAACATCTGTACCAGCCTTGAAACACTGAAGAGAATATTTAAACAATCACCAGAAGGCATAATTGTATATTAACCTTGTTTCACATTACTTTTGTTGTTTTTAATATTATTTTTTCTGTGTTGCGGTAGGAGTAACAGTAGCAGAAGAATCGAAAATTAATGTCTGTCGTATTCTCTGCGAGTGCCAAGGCTTTTTCCTGAACCTCTAACTTATGTGTTAAGAAATGGGTGACAGATCTTCTAACATTTATATGATAGTCAGTAAAAACAAACAAGACAATTCTAAAACTGCCAGGAGAAAGAGGAGCCTAATATAATGTAAACAGTTTATCCTGATGGAGTTGTAATGAAGTTCTGTAATAGCAGAAAAATGGATGTTTCCTGATGTGCGAGCCTTCGCTGTGTAATCTTTTAAAAAGAAACACGTTAATAAGTATTTCGTTCCACTGATTTCGGTATCAGTTTTGAGCTTCCTTTTATTAATCCTGAGAATCTTAAAGCTTAATAAAAACTCAGGCAAAAGCACTGTGAATCTAGCTAGAACGGTTTAAAAGCAGCGCTTCTCTTAGCTTGTAGTTAGCATCTCCTCTTTCCGCTCAGTCTCCAAGTAGGAGATAGTTCAGAGGACCAAATGAGGAACTCTTGGAAGCAAAATGAGTTGCTCCACGTTGCCCAGCCGTCACCAAGAGCACGCTCCCTTACCTGCCTGGCTGCGGTGCAGCGGGTGCCGCGCGCTCGCACAAGCTGCTTCGCGGCTCCAAAGCAAAGCCGAGGGAAAGGTAACGTCCGGCAGCGGGACCGAGCAGCCGTCTGCGGTGAGAACGTCTTCAACTTGCGAAGTCCTTCCTTTCCCGTGACAGAGAAGTATCTATGCCTCCTAAAGAAGCTTCACCGAAAAATAATTCCATTGCAGCATGAACTCCTTCATTCAACAGATAACTTAACCTCTGCTTTCACCCCCTTCCAAACAATTCCGGTTATATGTCTTTCCTAGTGTGCTCACATAAAATGCTAATTGTTAAGAGCCCTCGTTACCCTGAGGAGTTCACTGTATCTTACGGTGACAACTAGTGTCAGCTGGACATCGTGGGGCTCCGATTTGGGAAATGTGGGAGGCAGTTTAAGCTTCCTGGGCTATTTCCCCCTCCTCGCGTTCTCAGGGGGGCTCTTACTCGCAGAGAAGTGCACGTAGTTCACAGCGTTACTGAAAACTCTGCCAAAGTAGCGGAGAGAGGCAGAAATACTGATGTTAAATGATGTCATATGCAAGGTGCCAGGATTTACGCATAAACATAAATAATTATAATAAATTTTAAATATTTTTTCTTCAATTAGTAAACGCCAAAATACCCTTGTATATGTATATAGAAAAAAACATTTGTAGCAGGTGTCAGCTTAGTCGTACATCATTTTAAAGAAAAGAAATCCACAGTTCCCGAGCGGGTTCTTTAACGCCTGTTTCTCCTGGCTGCAGTTTTGGCTTCCTCAGCTCCGTCCTGCGCCGGCCAGCAGTGTCACCAGCGGAACAGAGAGGGCGGCTACAGGCTCAGGCATGTGGGTCAGGAAATTTTGGAGGCTGAAAAATAATTATTTATCTGTTGTGACTAAATTACAGTAAGTCTAAGCTTGCTAAAATTTCCAGTAATTTTAAAGTTTGTCCATCTAACTTAATTATCAAACACACCGCTTAAAGTAATGCTTAGGCAGTTGCAATGGTGGGAAAACCCTGCTGTTGATTTCTGAATTATGAAAATACGTTATTTATTTCTACTCCTTTAAACCTCTCCCTTTGCTAGTTTTTAGCGCTTATCAGAATTTCATTGTGTTCTGATACTGTTTATATTTTTCACCAGTACGAATGATTGCTGGATACAGTGGCTTTCATGATGCTGCCTTGCACAGAGTATTTTGCTTGGAATATTATTTTAATACATGTGCTTTGCAGCAAACGAAATTATTTCAACACCTGTAAACTTTTAAAGACAAATATCTCTTGCAGTTCCTTTTTGGATACTTAGGTAATATCAAACCTTGTAATTCTTCAGTGATTATGAGCTCTGGAAGAAAAAGAGGCAAGCAGGAATCCTCATGGTGGAGATGAAATCTTGGATGGTATCCGTAATGTGAGCTAAGGAGTTGTGTTCAGAAGTCTAATATGAGACATCTGCACAGACTGCTAAGAAAATTTATAGTTATTTTAGTATTTACTACATTTGTAATGCTCTTGTAGGATAAGTAAGCAGATTTAAATTTCAGCTTACATATGGATTTAATATTTAGAGACGTTAGCGTTTTTGTAGTTCTCATGTGCAATGTTATATGTCAAGCACATTTCTAATTCTGCATATTCAGCGTGTCCTGATCTGAACAGTTCACAACTACTTCACGTTTATTCATCAAAGTGACAAAGATGGGAGGTTCAAATCGTGCTGGTTGAGTTGACCGCGGTGTTAGGAGTTTGCAACGTGTAACAGGCGACGGTTTGATCTCGGTGTGGCTTCGGCTGATGTAGGTGGGTGTGAACCCCAGCTCCCTGCTCCCGCCCCCATTCCGTCCCTGGGAGGGCAGTATAGTTACTTTCAGATGGATCGGGTCTGTGGTTTGTTTTTCTGTGCATCTCTGCGCCAGCGGAAGACACATGGCAGTGATCAGCAAAAAAAGGTGCCGGAGAGGAGGAGCGGTGACGACGTCAATTGACGTTGTCTGAAAGAAATTTGTGAGGCTTCAGCCTGGACTGAGACGCGACCCAGCGACGAGCAAACCTGCGCAGCAAAATGTGTAGCCGGCATGAAGAACTCATCACTTGGTAGAATTGCGGTGACCCAATCCTAGAGTTTAGATGGAGATTTAAATTGCAGGTTTTAAATTTGGTTCAGTTTGGTGGAGCGGCATAATATAAAACACTTGCATGCATTGGCTGTGAATATCCTGGACCCTGTAACCTATGTTAACTAAAACCAGAATTTTATATATATATGTCTATAAATATCTGAAAATTTGAAATTAGAGTAATTTTGCAGGTGCTTTGTAGTTCTGAAGCGGATGAATATTTAAAACAGCAAGAACAAAGGCCTGTATAGCATTTAGCATTTTGGGGGCCCAAATTCAATTAAACAGGCCTGTTTCAGGTATTTCAGAAGTATTTTACTCTGATGTAACATGGTGAATGTAAAGAAATGTGGGCAAGTTTTCTCCTTGTAGATTATAAATTTTAAAGCTATTCCTGGCAGAATTTAGGATAAAGTTGGAGTTAACGTGTGGGCAAAACCGTTCAAGTGTATTTTTCTTATCATCTAAAGTTTCTTGAGAGTATGTGTGTATGTTTGGTGTTGTATTCAGAAACATTGCGTGTTATTTAGGGTATTATTTGACATAAAGTAATTTTGTCTGTTTTTTCCTCGAGTCTAGACTGCATGTATAAAATACGTATGTTAACTAGAACTATATTGAGCACTTCTATTGAAAAACAGCAGACCAAAGGGAGGAGATGACTTCCATGTGAAGTCAAAAAGTTGTTCTGGCGGTGGGGACACTAATTCGGGCCTCTCTCCACCGCCCAGCTGCCAGTTTCACTGGATCTTGCAGGAATGTAATTCTCTTTGAGACACGGAGCTTTGCTGAATTTGGTTAAAACCAGGCTGTAAGTCCTAGAGGTGTAGGTGAGGACTGATTGACAAGGAACTCTATTTCTTTAGGAAATGGAACTCAAAAGCACAGGAATATTTTATTCTGTGTAAGTTTGTTAATTGCCCAGAGTTAACATTTATAAACGTAGTGTCCTTGTCTCAGTTAGAATGGCATGCAAAATAATACGGTCAGTAAGAAGAAACTAATTGTAAGGCTTTTTTGATTTCTGGGATTAAGAAATAAGGATCGCTTCAGCTGACGGGTGAAAGCTGGCAAGAACAGATTTTGTAGGAAAAAAATGTCAGCTTCAAGTGTTTGCGAGAATATTATTCCCCGATAAAAATCTACGCTGGTCGGAGCTGAATTAGGAACACCTTTGTACAACTTGAGAATGATGAAAACAACACCAGAGAAAAGTTGCAATTGCCCAGAACTGGGCAGGAAATTTACAGCTGAAATCACACTGATAAGAAAACCGTGAATGCTAAGGGAAAGGAGAAATGAGGCAAGGCAACTAAATAACCCATGCAAAAGATGCGATAAAACAGGAATAAAAATTAACATTGGCGCTTAAAAGTTAGATTAGGGAGTTGAACAAGAATTAGGTAGGTTTGATGATTTGATATCATTGTGCTTTTAATTACATTCACTCATATTAATTCTGTGATTGTGAATACCCTGAGAAGTTATATTACGCTCAGAGTTGTAAGCTGGGAAAGGTGAAATAGCTGCTAAATCCCTATAGAAATACCAAAATACTCCAAACAAGAAAAAACTGACAAAAAATCAACCTTAATTATAGATATTTGAAAGAGTATGTACATTATTTTTCTCCAAGTCATTCGAGCAGAAACAGATGGCTGCAGCCCCACAGTCTGTAAGGGTTAATCATTGAGATATTTTACTCATTTACTGGGAATATTTGCATCTGTAAAAACAGTAATCAATGCAAGCGGTTGCAAGATGAAGTTATTGTTCAGGAGTGCAAATCATCTTTTGAAATCTGTTTACATGCTACATTCTACTCCAACAGCTACTTGATTGAATTGCAATTTTATTTCTTTGGCACTAGTCTAAGCTATTTATTATTGTATTAAGGGCATAACACATATCTAGATTTGTTACATTTTGTGGTGTTCTTTTTTTCAAGTAATTGATTATTTTTCTGTCTAATTCGTGTTAATTTATCATTGATTTAGAAAAATCACTAGGCAAACAGATACGTCTTTTTGCTAGTCCAGGGGAAAACTCACAGAATCGCAGTATGGTCGGGGTTGGAAGGGACCTCTGGAGATCATCCAGTCCAACCCCCCCGCCAGAGCAGGGTCACCTACAACAGGTTGCACAGGACAGCGTCCAGGCGGGTTTGGAATGTCTCCAGAGTGGGAGACTCCACCCCCTCTCTGGGCAGCCTGTGCCAGTGCTCTGCCACCCTCACAGGAAAGAAGTTTTTCCTCATGTTGAGATGGAATTTCCTGTGTTCCAACTTGTGCCCGTTGCCCCTTGTCCTATCGCTGAGCACCACCGAAAAGAGTCTGGCCCCATCCTCTTGACACCCGCCCTTTAGATATTGATGACGATGACACTAAACTGGGAGGAGTGGCTGACACGCCAGAAGGCTGTGCTGCCTTACAACGTGACCTGGACAGGCTGGAGAGTTGGGCAGAGAGGAACTTAATGAAATTCAACAAGGGTAAATGTAGGGTACTGCATCTGGGGAGGAATAACCCCATGCATCAGTACAGGTTGGGGGCCGACCTCCTGGAGAGCAGCTCTGTGGAAAGGGACCTGGGAGTCCTGGTGGACAACAGGATGACCATGAGCCAGCAATGTGCCCTGGCGGCCAAGAGGGCCAATGGCATCCTGGGGTGCATCAAAAGGAGTGTGGCCAGCAGGTCGAGGGAGGTCATCCTCCCCCTCTACTCTGCCCTGGTGAGGCCGCATCTGGAATACTGCGTCCAGTTCTGGGCTCCCCAGTTCAAGAAGGACAGGGATCTGCTGGAGAGGGTCCAGCAAAGGGCTACAAAGATGATTAGGGGATTGGAACATCTTTCATATGAGGAAAGGCTGAGGGATTTGAGTCTCTTTAGTCTGGAGAAAAGAAGATTGAGGGGGGATCTTGTTAATGCTTTCAAATACTTGAAGGGAGGATGCCAGGGGGATGGGAGCAGTCTTTTTTCAGTGGTGCCCATTGATAGGACGAGGGGTAATGGGCACAAATGTGAACATAGGAAGTTCCATCTTAACATGAGGAGGAACTTCTTTACTTTGAGGGCGGCGGAGCACTGGCACAGGGTGCCCAGAGAGGTTGTGGAGTCTCCCACTCTGGAGACATTCCAAACCTGCCTGGACGCTGTCCTGTGCAACCTGTTGTAGGTGACCCTGCTCTGGCGGGGGGGGTTGGACTGGATGATCTCCAGAGGTCCCTTCCAACCTTGACCATTCTGTGATTCTGTGACTATTGATGAGTTCCCCTCCCAGTCTTCCAGTCTACAGAGAGAAAAAAATGTAGTTGAGTACAGCATAGTTCTGTGTAGAGTCCGTATGCAAATGCAGTTTGCTGGGCTGTTCTAGGATCTGTTACTTCACCGACTCACAGAAGTGTTGACGCTGGAAGGCGCCGCTGGGTATGAGCTAGTCCAGCCTCCCTTCTCAAAGCATGGTTCAGTGGAGGAGGTTGCTCAGGGCTTTGTCCAGTTGACTTCTGAGGATCTCCAAGAATGGAGGCTTCACTGGGCAACCCAGTCCAGTGCCTGTCAACTCTGGGAATCAAAAAGTTATTTCTCAGATTTAAACAGAATTTAAGGAATTTCCCCTCATTCCCATCGCCTCCTTTCCTGTTACTGGGTGCCACTGCAGAGAGTCCAGCTCAGTCTTCTCAATTGCCCCCACTGGAAATTTATTTGTACATGTTGCTGAAATCCTCCCCTGGGTCTTGTGTTCTCCAGACTGAACAACCCCAGTTATCTCAGCCTCTCCTCCAAACCCTTGGTCATCTTTGTGGTCCTTTGCTGAATGCTTTCTGGTATGTCCTTATATATGTATAAATATGAATTTCTAGTCTCATGAAGCCTGTTCTTAAGGATATTGCCTATTAAAGCATTAACTATATTAATTCTCTTTGTACACAAAATTTTTGGTGAGGTATTGGTCAACAACATACTCTCCTAATTTTTGCTTTGCTCCACAGTTTCAGAACACCCTTTGCTGGGAAGGAGGTTTATTTTGTTACGAGATCTTTGAAGGATTTGAGCAAATGCCATAGGTTCCTGCACCAGTCTTAACCACAATTAGCCTTGTACAAGTTAGAGACTGTTTATATCTGAAAGGCAGAGAAGTTTGAACTATTTCAGTTTCCGAGTGCCTGAGCCCCATGAAGGATTACAAGTGACCGTGTGACTCCACTTTGTGTCTAATCACTCTCACAGCAGGAAGGGATTGAGCAGTTCTTGCATCCGGCCTTTTGTCTGTCTGTCTTACTCCTGGTCCTCGGACAGAGGAAACAGGGGTATCTAAACAGAGCTGGACGCACCCTTTTACTGAGTGATGAATGTTTTGGATTTATTTTATGGAGAATCTTCTAGATTCCCTGCTTTGAGAAGCTCTAAGAAGGCTTTCTAGTTCAGAAGCAATAGGAAGCCTTTTAAGATAGGGTTTTTTTCTTTCATGCACTTCTTTTTTCCTGTAAGAAGGTTTCATTAGTCAAATTCTTGACTTTCAAAAACTTGCAGAGAACTTTTCTTTGTGATAGCTTCCTTTGTGAGTATTGGGAAAAAACGATAAATGTAACTGTAAATATTCCCCGGTAATTAGAAACGAACTACAAAATCTGCCAAATGCCTGTTAGTTAGTCTCTTAAAACACAGTAATGAGAATCAAGGTTTCAAAAGTCATCAAAGTTCACGTCCACCCAGGCAGGCCTAATGTAGCAAGACTTGCCCTGCTGAGGACATGCTGGTTTTCTCAAGAGGCCTCCAAAAACAAAGCAAATCTAGAAAACAAAAAAGCCCCCAAAGCTCCAGCTGTCTATTAAAGTTGTGGCTGGGGGGCTTAAAGCTGAGCTATGTCAGGAAATGGGAAATGAACTGAAAATGCGGCCATGTCGCATTTAATACATTTCTTGTGGTGTGTAAACTGCGAATTTGCCATGTCTCTTGGCAAACATCTTCTCTTGTAGGGACTAATCACTGAAGCTGTTAATTTTTCCCTTACTGGTCAGAATTCCAGTGTAACCTTTCAACAGCAATCCATTTGACGGTGTTTCTGCTGATGTTTGGCTGTACTGCTCCCACTTATCAAGGTACAGTTTTAGGAGACGGGTGCTGGGCTGCGTGACGCAGGGTGTGCAAACGCCGGTGCCGCTGTGAGCAGAACACAGACCTCAGACGGGAACACGTTGCGGAAGCACCGAGCATGATCCTCCTAATGAACCACAGCAAGGCTCTGTCTGTTATGCTTTTTTTTCCCCACACTGGTAAATCACAGACTCTCCTAGATTGGAAAAGACCTGTAAGATCATCTGGTCCAATCATTAGCCTAACGCTGACAAGCCCATCACTAAACCATGTCCCTGAGCACTATATCTACACGACGCTTAAATACCTCCAGGGATGGAGACTCCACTACTGCCCTGGGTAACGCGTTCCAGTGCCTGATGACCCTTTCAGTGAAGAAATTCTTCCTAATAATACAATCTAAACTTCCCCTGGTGCAACCTGAAGCCATTTCCTCTTGTTCTATCACCTGTTAATTGGGAGAACAGGTCGACTCCCACCTCTCTGCAACCTCCTTTCAGGTGGTTGTAGAGGGCGATAAGGTGCAAAATAAGGAAAAAAAAGCTACTGCAAAAAGCTTTTGTTGAAGAAGATACATCTAAATGTTATGTTCAGAACCACAGAATCATAGAACCATCTAGGTTGGAAGGGACCTTTAAGATCATCGAGTCCAACCATCAACCTAACACTGCCAACACCACCACTAAACCATGTCGCTCAGCACCACGTCTGCCCGTCTTTTAAATACCTCCAGGGATGGAGATTCCACCACTTCCCTGGGCAGCCTGTTCCAATGCTTGACAACCCTTTCAGGGAAGACATTTTTTTATTAATATCCAATCTAAACTTCCCCTGCTACAACTTGAGGCCGTTTCCTCTCATCCTATCACTTATTACTTGGGAGAAGAGATCGACCCCCACCTCACCACAACCTTCTTTCAGGTACTTGTAGAGAGTGAGAAGGTCTCCCCTCAGCCTCCTCTTCTCCAGGCTCAACACCCCCACTTCCCTCAGCCCTTCCTCATCAGACTTGTCCCCCAGACCCCTCACCAGCTTCGTTGCCCTTCTCTGGACACACTCCAGCACCTCAGTGTCTTTCTTGTAGTGAGGGACCCAAAACTGAACACAGTATTTGAGGTATATAAAGATATATGTAATCCCAGTTTAGAGATATAAAATATTTGAGAATACAAAGATGATGTTTACACCCCACTCCTTGATTCTGATGCACTGTCTCGGTAGTCATTGGAGGTGTGTTTTTGACTTCAATTAATTTGGTGGCATTTCATTTTAGTCCTACTACTGAGTAATAGCAACTTAAAAATGAACTGTCTTTAAGGAAACACCACTTTCTTTTCTATTTATCCCCTTTAATTGGAGGTTATGCACGTGATACTCTGCGTGTCTCTGTACTGAGCAATTGAGTCCATAGTGGTATCCAACCAGATGTGTGTGTGTGGAAAAAAATTTCCTTAATTTAAATGCACCTTACAATACGGAAGCAAAAAAAAAAAAGACTTGATTTTAAAAATTTATTCGCTTTAGAATATTTGTTGTGATTCATTCCGAGTATTTTGTTCCAGGAAGGTAGTTTCTTGTTCTTGTGGTATGTTGGCTGGAGATTCCTCCTGCTCTTTTCTTCCTCTTGTAATTATTGCTAAGCCAGACAAGTATTTTTTTCAAATCAGGAAGGAGCAATGCTCCCAAGTAATTTGATGTCTCTGTAGCCCTAAGGTTTTGTACTTACTTGCTATGTATATATATTTTTTTGTGTGTGTGTGCGTGCTGTTTTTTCTAGTTAGGTACTCTTTGAAATGAGAAGGCGGCTGTGTGGCCGCCTAACAGAATGATGTTTTTTATGGCTGATAATTGAGAGTTTATGTTTTATAGCCAGGGACGTGACTTGGACACGTGGGAGCAGGAGAAGATACAGAATAGGATTGGAGGTGTGTTCCCCTTGTTTGGTGTCGGAGCCGCCTGCCCGTTGTGTTTCAAAGGGTTGATTAGTTTGAGAAATGAGCCCGGACCAGCTCTTCCAATGTGATATGCTGTAAAACAGCTCTTCTTCGCTTTTTTTAGGAAGGCTCAATAATACTGTTGTTTTGTACTGTATTGAATAATACTCAATAGTACTGCTGTTTTGTTTGCCAGTTACTTTTTTATAGTTCAGTCTCTCGAGCGTTGTGCATCCTTGAGAGCAGTGGACTCTGTCAAGAGCTTTAAGAAAGGCAGTTTCGTGGCTCTGTTACGGTACAGTTTGGATTAGTTTGCTGTGATTAAGGTAATACGAAAACAGGGGAAGAGATTTGACAAGTGTTTTTTGAGAAAACAAATGATGGGTGCTAAAGTGCTTGACTTACATGTGTACATATGGAATTTGTGAAGTAGAAAATCAAGGGTTTAATTTTCTTTTTTATTCTTTCATGCTCGTCTGAGACTGGCAGGTGCTCCCAGTCTTGGCTCAGTTACCGTCTGCGTTTGCCAATTGCAGTCGTTTAATCGTGATCAAACAACAGTACTTTAAGATGAATCCATATAATCTCTTGTTTAATAACACATACTGGTGTTTCTTTTGATCTTATCTGTCTTAAGACGGTCTTAGAGATTGCTTGAGGCTTGCTGGCAGAAAAGAAATCAGAGCCTCTAATAGCTGAGGTGGTGTAGGTGTAGCTAAATTGGCCGAGTGCCCAATAAGGATCTGACAAATTGCTTTCTACGTTGTCATGAAACCTGTCAGTTTTAAAGCAGCGGCAATGTCGCATTGCTTCAGAAGCCACCTAATATAAACTAGAAAAATAATTATTATATGGATGACCAAGATTATGACATTAGTTTTCGCCAGTACTTTTGATAGCTCATGAAATTCTCCCCAAATACGGCGGATTGCAAGTAGAGGGGGACACCAGGTGATACAAAGGTTTTCATTTAACAGGATTTACTATAGAAAGAAAGTAAAACATTGCGTCATTTGAAATGCCCAGAGAGAGATGGTTCCATTCTAGGGTTATCAATTGGCGTATGTCTTCAGGGATCACAAGAAATTTGAGCTTGGTAAAAGACGACCGCCATTTTCCATAAGTCGTTATGCTTTTGTACAAAACCCGATTACCTGTTTTCAATGGGAAATAACTTTATATCTTGGTTTTAGAGACTTTAATAATGATGTTTCTGTGCAGGAACTATGTGACTTCTTTAATAAGCAATGGCAACCCTGAGAATCAAATAGCACATTTTTGCTGCTCACTGCAGTTCTTAGGAACTGAAGGGTGCTGTTAATAGAGAAGTAATTACTACTTAAAAGGTAATTTGAAAAAAAAATCACAATTTTTAAATTAATGTGTAAAAGAGAGGCAATATGTGACTTCAGAGTAACCAGACAGTGCCAAATTTTGTACATACTCATACCCAGCAGGTACCAAGAGTAAGATTTGATTATGGTGTATGTGTTTTGTTAAATCCGTGTCAAATCTTCGACCCAGAGCATTGCTTGTTCCAGACCTGTACGTGCTTGAGGAAAATCGAAGTGCTTTGCATTCCACCTTGGCTCCTTCTGTTTCCATGGGGCATTGAAATATAAGGAGTTTGTGGCTAAAACCAGAGGTTAGTTGTTCAAAATGACTTGGCTAAGGGACTGCCCGATCCTCTGAGGGGCCGTCTGTGAGCCAGAGAGAGGACCGAGGGACTCTGAGTCCAAGAAAGCGGGATGGTTGCAATAGTGCCGGAGCTGCTGCAGGATTTGGGAGTATATTTTCCCTTCAACCTTTGTTATATTTTCACTACAGCCTTAATAGGCCATTTGACAGGTCTGAAGAATATATTATATTCAGCAGTGAAATTTAAACAAAGAGCTATGGATTCCGAAGCTTTTGCTGAGGAGTGTACAAATACATGTTTTAGTATATGCAGTGTGTTCATTTAAAGAAACATACGTGGATAATACTATTTTCATGAATGCTGACACCACAGGAGACCATTATAATCATCCAGTCATTTACTGGCTGAGACTGGCCGGTGACTCTCACCACCTTGTGCATCGAGTGTACAACTCGTGGTACACAAAACAGTCTTAGCCTATTTGGTACATTAATCTTGCTAACCAGAGAAAAGGCTGCCATGTTACTAGTCTGAATTTGGCAGACTTTAGGTTCTAACCATCATATGTTGTTTTTTCTCCCAGATTAAGGAATCGCCTTTATTCGTCCAGGCTCCTGTAGTAATACTCCAGCCACCTCCGCATCTTCTCTTGAACAAGGCAAAAGCGTTGAGATAGCGGCATCTTAAGTTTTATTGCAAGTCGTGTGTTCTGGGCATTGAATTGCTCTTTGTAGCTGCCTCTTCTGTTTTTTTTATATATATATATATATATATATATAAAATATATACCAAGCCCGTTGCTGATATAATCTAGTAGTAAGCAGCTGCTGCAGCCTTCCTCTGTGCCATGTGAGAGCGTCAGTGCTGTTTATAGCAGTAAACTCCGTCAGTACGGCTGTTTGTATTCGCAGCTCGTGGGTTTAGGGCTGAAGTCCTTCCCCTTAGTCCCGCAGCGGTGAAGATGTAACTGTCATAGAAAGAACTGCCATGTCAGCTAACGGTGACTAACTCCATCGGGTAATTATTTACTATAATATTTCTTTTGCCTGGGGCACGAAATAATAATAGGAAATAACTACACTTACATTAGTAGGTATAAATCAGATTAGTAAGTAAAGATCAGATTACATTAGTAAGTATAGATCAGATTTTAAGGGGCTGAACACAAGGAAACATGGCACCTGTTTTCACATAACTTCTTTTTATACGACTTGTGGTATCTTGTCTAATTAATCAGAAAGATTCTGTGATTTCCATCACGTTTAACTACTATAAAATTACAGAAAACTTTATGATTTTTAACCAGATATTTATTATTGGAAAAGAACAACATCTCATTTTTAAGCAAGCAGTTCACGATTAGGATGCTACAGTTTACATTAGTGTGATGTGCAGGTAGAAAAGAGATATGCCATGCACATTTATTCCCTTGATCTTGGAGTATAAGACCATTACATTAGCCTGCATGTCTATTTCCATTATTTTAATATTCTTTTAATTAGCAGGGAGCTTGTTTAAGAGATAGTGTTAGTGATAAGAGCTGTAGAAAGCATTTTTATTGGAGCAGTACCACGTCTTGAAATAAAATTTAGGAACCAGAAGCAACAGTTGACAAATTTCTGGTTTTGCACCACTATGTAATTATAGTGCTGTTTGTGTAGCTCTGTGGATTTATGGTTAAAACTAGGGTGTTGTTTGTTTTTTTTATTAGACCAGTTAATGTGTATGAAAAACAACAGAGTGGCTTTTGGGCACAAAAACATCCTTCCTCATAATCTGAAGTAGGGGTAAATCTGAAGAATGGATTGTGTACTCAAAAATCCGATGGTGCGTCTTCCTTCATCCCCAGTAATGTTAGCTGATACAGTAACAGATATTACAACTCCTGTGCTACTAATCAAGTAGGTGTACAAAGGCGAAAGGGTGCTTATAACCTCTCTCAGCAGAGAGAGCAGCAAGCTCTCCTGTGGACAAATGGCTTGTTTTAAGCATGAAAAAAAATATGTACAAATGGTTCTTTTTTTCTGGCTCATGTATTTTAAGAGTAAAAATCTGTGACCACTATACAAAGCTCCAAGTTCCTTCTAAACTCCTAAGTCTCTTTTTCCCTCCTCTGCCTCTCTCTTAGAAGAGGGGTAGAGGGGAGCATCTGTTGGTCCCATCTGAGGTCCCCCACGTCCCCAGTGGCCGATTTGGCCTAAACCAGGACAGAGTAGTAACTTCATTTTGTTATCATCCAGTGTAGGTATAGCTCTCGCATACATTGCAAAGTGGTTGGTCAAGAAAGTGATGTTTTTTCAGGCTTCGTGGACGTGCTTGAAGTCAAGTGTTGATGTGCCGGAGGTTGAAACAGCCTGAGGTCTTCTGTGAGCCGCGTTTAACACTATTCGGTGTTGAACTGTAGTGCCAACGCTCTGAATGCTTCTGCAGCCGAGAGCACCGATCTGTCCCTTTCCCTCCTCCTGTCTTCATTTACACGGATTATGTGTGTCTTCAGTGCCTTTTTCTTTTTAATTACAAGGTCTGTGTTACGGTGTCCCAGACTTCAGCCCTACTCTTTATTCTGACTGTACGGGAGAACCAGCAACCCCCGATCAGAGGCTTTTTTAGCCCAGGAAATCTGCCTGTCATGAAAATGCTTAAGGAAAACACACGTAACCTTTGGATTAGGTAATATGCACGAAAATTCAGAATACATGAGACTGGAGAGTAGTTTTAATAGTTTTGTCGGTGTTATTTTTCCTTTCTCTGGTCCAAGATCTCTATCTGGCTGCGAGGGCAAGTCATCCCTGAGCTGCTGCTGGTGTTACTGGGGCTGCTGGTAACTGCTTTCAGCCAGAGCTTTTCGTTTTGTGCTCGGAACTGGGAACTGCTGAACGTCGCTTCGTGGTGCTGTTTATATGAGGGCTAAACTTTCTTGGAAAAAAAATAAGTATTGGCTTTGTCAGCCAACAGAGATCTGGAAAAAGTACCTCCGAAGTTTTGTCAGCAGCTTTTCTCTTTATTTATTAAGGTTTAGTACACTACAGTAATGTAAAGTGTAATCAATGAAATTACAATGCTCACCTTACGCACCAAATATGCTAACCTGTCCTGGAGCATAGAGCTTTTTTCTTGTAACTTGTGTGTTTAAAATGTTAAAATATTTGGGGTGTATTGTTCTGGTTAGAAAAATGTAGGTTGTCTGCTTGTTGTATCTGTTTCTGCAGCTGGAAACTGTCAAGGTCTGTGTGTTGCCAAGCTCAGTTTGTTGACCTTGTATCGTAAATCAAGAAGTGATGGACTCTGCAAGAAAAATCCCAAATGAGACTTCCAGCTCACTACATTTTAAGGCCTAAATATGCTCAATATTTAGAATTATATTTCTGTGGGCCTTAGTATGTTTGATTTCTTAGTATAGTTATTTTAAAATCTGAAATAGGTATTGCATATTGTAGTGAGGAGGCTACGAAAAATTCTATAGAATGGGGAAAAGTTGAAAAAAAAAGCCTGATTTTGGAAGTAGCTTAATTTTGGAGCATGGTGACCACTTGCCTTCTGTTTAGAAGATAAGACAATCACTGGTCTTTCCACGCTGGGCTGTGCATTTCATGTAAAACATTCTGGTTTAGCTGCACGTCTTGCTGTCCTTCAGTTGTGTAAATGTTGGGAGAGACGGTGGCAAACGTGCCTGGAGCATTGCTAGGAGGTGTTTAGCACTACTGATTTGAAATGCCTCTGATAAAGGAGATTCCACAGCCTCACAGGCAACTATTTCTAGTTCATCGCTACCCTGTAGAGAGACCTCTTCCTAATATGTAACCTACGTTGTCTTCACCGTAGATTTAGCTCTGTCTTCCTCCTCCTGTGCTCAATGAGGCAGGTTTGTCACTATGTGATAATTACGTGAAAATAGTTGCCATGTTTGTCACTAGCTACCTCCTTTTTAGGTGAAGCAGTTTCCCCCCAGTCGTACACCACACGCCTGTTATTTATATCGTGCTTTTCTGGACTGTTGTGTTTTGTCTAGGCTTTTCTTTAACAGTAGTGCCCAATGCTCTGTTTTGGGGTGCCGCTAGCACTGGGTCATTGGTGTATTACGCTGCTGTGTTTTACCTCCTCTGCTTCTGAAAGAGCCTGTAATATTTTACAGCGCTTTCAGCAGCATTGCATTGCTGGTGCCTATTTATTTGTGGTCCGTGGAACTTCTACTGCCTTCACAGTTGTTTCTTGTCATGATTTTTATGTATGTGATTTTTCCTGCCAGCTACTTCATATTTGTTTTTATTGAGTTTCATCTTGTTGACGTTGTGCAATTCAGTAACTTTGTGTGAAGACCTGGCATCTAAAGGATTTTGTGACATAATCTCTGTTCCATCATTCAAATCGTTACTGAAGAGGGAAGCGAAACCTCTTTGGTGTGACCTCAGTTAAAATGCCTTTTAGTTTGACGCTGAACTGCTAACTATTTGAGTTTTCTCCTGTAGTGTTCTTGAGCAGCTCTGTGCCCACTTACTTAGTTAACGTATGCAACTGTCACAAAGGGGCATTAACATTCAGATAAATTACACCCGCTCCTTTCCTTAAAACATCTGTCAAAGAAGAAAATTACAGTAGTTTTAAATTACTTGTTTATTGTGTTGATTGTTTCTTATTATCTAGATGTTTATAAAAAGGCTGTTTCAAACAATCTATTCTAGTATAGTTGCAGATACTAGAAGTGGCCTGGTTGACCACCTAATATTCCCTAAACTTCTCATTTACAAAAAAATGGAACTGAAAACTGGCTGGGCTGAACTGACAGGCTCAAAGGGTTGTGACCAGCAGCACAAAGTCCAGCGGGAGGCCAGTCGCTCACTGGTGGTGTACCCCAGGTGTCCATACTGGGGTCAGTAGCATCTTCATTAATGACCTGAATGAGTGGACAGGAGGCTGCACCCTCAGCAAGTTTGCAGGGGATAATAAAATTGGGAGGAGTAGTTGATGCATCCAGCAGTTGTGCTGCCATCCAGAGGAACCTCAACAGGCTGAAGAAATGGCCCAACAGGAACCTCATGAGGTTTGACAAAGGAATGTCCTAAGAAGGACACTGAGGTGCTGGAGAGGGTTCAGAGAAGGGCAACGAAGCTGGTGAGGGGTCTGGGGGACAAGTGTTCTGAGGAGCGGCTGAGGGAACTGGGGCTGTTCAGCCTGGAGAAGAGGAGGCTGAGGTGAGACCTTATTGCTCTCTACAGCTACCTGAAAGGAGGTTGTAGAGAGGTGGGACTTGGTCTCTTCTCACAAGTTACAACCAATAGGACAAGAGGAAATGGCGTCAAGTTGCGCCAGGGGAGGTTTAGGTTAGACATAAGGAAAAACTTCTACACTGAAAAGGTTATCAAAGACTGGAACAGGCTGCCCAGGGAGGTGGTTGAGTCGCCATCCTGGGATGTATTTAAAAGCCGTCTGGATATGGCGCTCAGGGACATGGTTTAGAAGTGGGCGCGGTAGAGTTAGGTAACGGTTGGACTTGATGATCTTAAAGGTCTTTTCCAGCCATAACAATTCTATGATTCTGTGAAGTGCCATGTCCTTCCCCCCGGGGAGGAATAACCCCAGGCACCAGTGTATGCTGGGGGCATCTGGAAAGCAGCTTTGCAGAAAAGAACTTGGGGATCCTGGTGGACACCAAGCTGAACGTGAGCCAGCATGGAGGCCACCAGCCTCTTGGGCTGCATTAGAAGAAGCATTGCCAGCAGGTCGATTGAGCCCTGGTGAGACACACCTGTGGTGTGGTGTCCAGTGCTGGGTTTCCCAGTAGGAGACACATGGACATACTGGAGTGAAGGGCCATAAAGATGACCAAGGGCTTGGAGCATCTCCCATACGAGGAGAGGCTGAGAGAGCTGGGGTGCATTAGCCTGGAGAAGAGAGAGCTCGGAGGGAATTTTAATGATGTGTATAAATACTTGTTAGGTTGTTATCAAACTTATTTACAAAAAAGGTTAAAAAAAGGAATAAAAGAAAAAAGAGTGAGAAAGAGAGACTATTTAGTGAAGTGAGTGTTTCTAATGTGCAAAGGCATACTCCTCCCCAACCCCTCAAAAAAAAAAAAAAAAAGAAAAAAACCCCAACAACTGGTTCTTTGCCGTTTCTCACTTCTTTCTTAGTATCATTGCTTGGGCTGTCAAAGCTTCTTGTCCCTTCTGTATCCCCAAAACAGCATCCAGAGAACTGACGATTGTTGTCTGAAGGATGAAATATGGTTTGACCCTTGAANCTTTATCTTAATGCTTTCATATAAAATTATTTCACATTTTTGATGCAGAATAATAAAATGCGGTAGTACCAATGAAGGAAAAGGAAAAAAAATGGGTAGTTTACACAGTAAGCATTATAATGTCTTGCGTGACCTAATTTTAAGTCACATGCCAGAGGACTTAGAAAAGGGAAATGGTCTCATTGTAAGATTTTTTTTTCTCTGAAAGTCATTGTAAACTTCTCCTATTCATATTTTTATCACACTTTCTGATCTGTGTCAACACGCAGCAGCCTACAGTTCTACGCGTTTATAACCTTCAAATACGCACTTCCGCCAGCTTTCCCATTTCTTTTCACTTAAGCTGTCTGTATCCTATCATGATCAAAACTTCTTGAGCCCTTGAAAGTAAGTGCAAGTGTTTTCTAAAACACTTGAAATTTTTCTGCAGTTTTTTTTGCCTCCTGAGTGACGGTGTGAATATGGCCCAGCGTACATAGAACAAGACAGTATTTTCTCATTCTCAAGCCTTAATCTGGCAAAACCAGCATGGATTAAGGCAGGTTATGAATTTAAAGCATGGTGTAGCTGTTCCTGAGCCAGCTGTACATACAAAGCCGTTCTACAGTCGGGGTGCAACAGCTTGTTGCTGTCTTGAAGGACGGCTTTGTCCTTTCTCCCCTTCTCTGCTCCTGCCACTGGGGTCCACCTCCATCCCTTGTCTTGTGCCTGCTCTGGTGCCTTTACACCCTTCCAGTCCTCTCCTTATCCCACCAAATTGGCAGAAAACTCTGTAAAGTTTTGATTTACTTCTTTTTCCTCCTTGAGTTCATTTTCTTCAGCATTTTTTGAGTCACCGTGCAGGTGGTAAGGAGGAGGTAAGAGCACTGAGCCCCAGCAGAGAGGATGGGAGGAAGAAGTAGGACGTTCCCCTCTCAGTGCTGGGGAGCTGCTAAATTTGCTCACTGGCTCTTTTATAACCTAGAGCAAGACTTCATTATTTCATGCTATTGTTCTATTATTATTTTATTATTTATTATTTTATTCCAGGCTATTTTAAGTGGCATCGTTTGCTGTGTTTCTTGCCCCCCTACCCTGGTTTGAATTTCATATGTTTTTTTTAACTTCTACAGGAACGGCTCAAAGTCCACTAGAAACAGGAGAATCCTTTTTGGTGGATTCAGACAAGCTTTCATTCTGGTTTATCAGGCATAGAAATAAAGTGTAACTTTTATAGTAACAGTTGTAAAATCTTCACGATCCAGAACGTGCCATAGTAGTGTGATGTTTAATGTAATAACACTCTTTCTCCTTCTTGTAGGTCCTTTTGTTCTGCATCACTGCTGCTCTGTTCATGTTCTTTTTCAGGTATGTTGCTAAGTATATCTATTTATTTTTGTAACGATTATTTCAAACAGCGTTTCTAGGAGTTTACTTGATTTTTGGCATTCATCTGAAAACTTGTATATTCTCAACTCAAGCTTTCTGAATTGCGTAGAGTGCTTCCAGGGCATTAAAAACCCAGTGCTGCGAACATAATTAGGCTAAAAAGAGAGATGCTGAGTTAAACGCTTTAAATCTTCTGGAGATTATACTGATCATTTAAGAACCCTCCTCTCATCTCATAATTGAGACCCTGGAGATCTCATATTACGTAGTATGAAAATGGCTGAAATACTTTTGCTGTAAGTTCTTAAATAGCTTACGGCAGGGAAGATAACGTTTTTTCCTTCTGGTGAAAATAGAGGAGAACAGGAAAATGAGATTTTACAGTCTTAAATAATATCAAATGTTTGACATGTGTGCAGGTGCAACTACCTTCTTTTAATTTTAGAGTAAACTAGTTTCACATGTGTTTTCACAAGTTATCAGTTGTAGTCCTTTTTTTAAAACATACAGTAGTGGGGTCGCATGAGATGCTCATTTTAATAGCTCTTCTCTCTCTCGGTTTGCAAGATACATGTGGTAAGTCATTTACCGTGTCGTTGTTTCCCTTTTAAATAGCAGACCTCTCAAATTTTCTGTGTTATATCTCAAGCTGGAAAGTTGCTTGCTAAAGTAACCTTTGACTACAACTCTTTGACTTAGAATTTTCTGTGGCACGTAGCCATCTATGGTTCTTCAAGCCATATGATCCCCTGGTAATTGCAAAACTCTGGAAGCTGCAGCTTGTTTTTTCGTAATTCCATTACTTACGAATTATTTACGGCTATTGGCCAAGAACAGTCTGTGGCTAAGGGAAAGCTATTAATTTAAAGCGTTCGAAGAAGCACTCCTCCTTCCCTCTACCACCCATTAAGACCCTCATATTGGCAGTCTTCTCCTTGTTTTATTTCCTTCTACTTCCCAGAGTCATGGCATAACAACCTCGGAGAATTTGACTTGTAAGGTTGAAGTTAGACACCTGTCTGTATGAACGCTGTTAAAGCAACCCGAAACAGTAAAATGCTGGTCAAAGCTAGACATGTGTGATTTTGGAGGAAGCTCATTGTCTCCTGTTCGTGTCTTTGGTGATGGAGCAGTGTTTTAGAGACAACCTGGAAGTTAAATGAGAACTGACCAGAGCCCAGAGGTATTTGGTGAATTCCTCCCTGACCTGACACAGCAACGCTGACAGTTGAATGGGCTCCAAACCATTTTCTCTTCTAAAATTAGTCCCTCCGTGCCAGGCTTGACGGTTGTCCTGTTGAGCAATCAGCAGCAACATTTCATTTCTTTGTCTCTGGTGTTGTAACAGAGGAATCAAAACACAGGACCAGGAGGTTATAGGTCCATTAGTTTAATTCTCAGGGGAAAAAAAAAGAAAATAATTTTTGTTTGTGTAAACACAAACAAAACCCGTAAATCCAAGGAGGTTTATCAAAAAATAATTAGCACAGACCAATTTATTTTAATTTATTTTTTAATGTAGTCGATATAGTGATTAGAACTTCTTCACTGTGATTTGTGTGGTACTTTCCTAAAGTTACTTGGTATGGATGGTCTGTGTGAGAATACCTTTGGGTAAGCACAGAACCCCCAGGATAATATGCGGACCAAGTTGTTGTCAGAGTTTGCCTGTCAGAGGATGCATCGACTGTGTTGACGAGCACCCACTCAGGTCCTCCGTTGTTTAATATTTGTATATTTAAATAACGACAAAAATATCAGTGAAAATGGTTATTACATGTGCAGGTAAAACTGCTAGCTGGGAACTGCAGGCACTTTGCAGAAGAGACTTGGAATGCAGATAGGCGCAAACTGGGGCTATGATCTGAGAAACTATAAAGCTCCTTAGTAATGACAGGGTTGAGGTAACACATTTACAGATAAGGAGCTGTGGGGAATCAAATGGTTTGGGAGCAGTTCACTGACAAAAGACCCAACAGTAGTTGTCGCATGCTGCCAGCTGAGTGTAAGTGAACAATGTCACATTTCTGTAACAAGAGAAACGCCGTGACGAGCTGTATAGAGCTTGCGAGGTACATAAAGTTGTCTTTTTGTTGTGCTTAAACTTTAAGAAGTTCTCGGTGCATTTTTGTATCCTTTTGGATTATTACATACCTAGAAGAGGCGGAGAAACCTCAGACTTTCTCCTCCAGTGATCTGGAGTTTGGAAAACACGGTTTATTTAACAGGATGGATTGTGGTTGTTTAATTTTTTAAAAAATAAGTAAGAGATGGAATAACTGTCTTCATGTAGGTACAAGACTGCTGAAAAGAGGAGGAGAATAAATAGTCTGTTCTCACTGGCTGTTACAGAAAGGGTAAGAGATAACAGAGCAAGACATTCCTTCTTACAATAATAAATTGCAGCACTGATGAATTCATTTAGATAGTGAGGAAGGAAATCCTGAGAAAGAAGCGGTGAAAAGATTCCCTGGTGTGGCTACAGATCGTCTCGCCTTTCAGATCTGTAGGAACAGATTTTGGATGATATAGGTGTTACCACTTAGGGAAAGGAATATTTGGCTTCCTCAGTCTCTTCCACTTTTTGGTGCACATAATGGCTGTCATATTATGAAATATTTGGTGTAATAAGCTGTCAAGGACAGTGGCCGGTAAAGTCTTTGGAGGAGGATAACCTTGCTGTGCTTTTGTTGAGTGCAACTTGAAAGGTATACCTGGAAAAAAATTCCAAATGACAGCTCTGTGCTGTAGAAATTGCCATGTTGTGTAAAACGTATGGAGCAGGGACAGGAGGGCAGGGAACACGTCAGCGGTCCAGGCGGGCAGGGGCATCCCTGAAAATTCATGGAGAAATGTGACTCTTCTAGCACACTGGATTAAAAGTGTTCTTCCGGAATTTCTAGTCATAGAAATATAATGGGAGAGGAACAACTACCCAGGGAGAAGACAGACGACAGAGAGCTCACTCGATCAGTCCTCAAAAGTTTTTGTCGAGTTTGTCTGGGCTGGGATCGTGAGTTGGTCGTTGTCTTATCCCATATGCAAGTTCATCATTGATTCCCTTCGGTAAGATTTTGAACAGCTGTTGGAGTAATCCTCTATGGATCTATCCAGAGCCCTGGGGGAGGCAATCTTCCCGTCTCCATTGTTATCTAAAACAGAAGAGAGTTGGGAGAGTCGTTAAACTTCATTTCCTCTGTTTAATGATTCATAATCACTTCAGCCTTTTCCTAATCATGAGTGGATCAAACTGACAAAATAGTGTTAGAATTATAGTACCTTCAGAAAAGTCTCAGAAAAACACCTTATCCGAACTCAGATCTGCTTGGCTTGTAGAATATTTTCCCATTGCCTGTAAAATGCTGCTCACTGCTAACAAGCATTTATTGACACTCTCAAAGGTGGTTTTCTGTCCTCCCCACCGCACCAAAATGTCCTAAAAGGTGCTGAGAGCAGTAGCACTTTTGGTCACCAAGATCATATGTAATCCCTTTCATCATTAAGGATAAAATCCTAATATCTAAATGGTGTAATCTGAAGCTTAAAATCTCTCTGAAAAGAGAGTTAATGTCAGCGTAGCTACCAAAGTATGACTGATGCTTGAGAATCAAATGACACAAGGAATAGAAGAAAAGTAGTCTTTATTTTCTGAGTTCATATAAATTGCCTTATCTGAGGCTACTCTTAAGTTTTCTGAATGACAAAGTGATTAATGTCCCCAGTCAGCCGCTCTGGTTGGCGCTAGCATTCCTGGCGCCGCCAGGGTTAACTGACTTTAGCCACCGTTTTTGCTGTGTGTAGTTTTGCGCTGGATCATTTTCCTCGCACAGCTCGTACCGCGATGCGGTCGCTGGCATCGACGCTGTGAGCCAGTGGGGGTAAGTGACGGGGATAAGCGTGGAAAGCAGAGATGCTCTTCAGCATTCACATGGACTTTTGTCATTTTAAAGTGACTGCATACCGGCGTGGCTTAAGGTACTCTTTGCTGAACCTCTGACATGAAAAGTTATTTGGGTTGGGAAGTTCAAAACTGTCTTCTTTGTGGAGGAATTAAGGTGTATTCTATACATCGCACAACTTTCAGGTATCTTTCAGGTTGCCGTGTTGTTAACAGCCTGTTAAGTTGGGCTTGCGTGGTGTGGCTTCTGAAAGACAAGCGCTGTGGTTTATAGTTATCCACTAAAAGAGAACAAAATCAATATGGCACATAATTGTAGCATGATCGTACCTCTCCCTTGACGTGGGCGCTTTCCTGCCCACACCGCTAGGAAACAGCGCTGTAAAAGGTGTATGAAAGGGGTCTAGGGAAGTATAGGCAAGTTCTTCTCAAATTATTTGACTGTTTCCTTTTCTAGCATGATGAATTTTCTCAGTATCTCCTTGTATGGCCTCTCTTGAATTAGTTTCAAAACGAATTCTGTAACGGTCCTTTGGCCAGGCAGTTACGATTTGCCGATGCTTCTCTCTGACTGCCAGCCCTTACACATCTCATTTCTGCTTCCAAAGCAGCAGAAAGGCTCAAAAGCCTGTGTAATGGATCAGGGGAGATTATTATTTAAAAAAAAAAAAAAAAAAAGGAAATATTCAGCTCATTTTCCTATCATTTGGTACAGAAAAGCTTTCTCCAACTGTAACATGAATGCCCTTTACTCTCTGCTGGAAGGCTTTGTCCTCGCGTCGTGTTGACGTGCTACCCCTGATCCTCCCAGCCCATCCCTACGGCACATGTTTCACACTAGTTGAAAACTTCAGCATTGGTATTTATCGCTGGGGTTTCCCCCAAAATCTGTTGGGACTCTTCAAATGTTATTGCATCTACTACAGGACAACAAGAAAAAGAAGATGCTAAATCTCCAGAGTTTAGAAGTGAGGTTACCAAACCGAAATAGTAAAAGAAAAACCAGCAATATCTACTCCAGAATAGACAAAGTGAGAAGAAGGGAGTCAGAATGAAAGATAAATTCAGAAGAGCAATATAGAAAGGAAAACAGTAGGAAGAGGGAAGGAGAGAGTGACTGAAGAGGGGAAAAAATAAGATCATGTCAGCAGACAGGACAAAAATAGAAGAATATGGTAGGAAAATAGCAGCTGCAATGCAGATGACAGGTTTACAAGCACCAATGTTATATTTACAGACAGAGGAAGCGTATTTTAGCGTATTTTTATTTTCTTTCTTCCATCCTCTTTTTCTGGTACATTTCTGCTAACTTATGCCTCTGTGTTGTCTCAAAATGCTCTGCTCAACTCCACTGAAAATGATGAAATTATGCATCACTCATTTGTGGTTAATTGTAGTAACTTGCATAGTGCAGTCTCCCGTGACATGTATTTAATGCGCACATGTAACCACAGTTGAAACAGGATTCTTTCCACTTCCACCTTTTTTTTTCTCAAAAACTTACATACAGAAGTGTGTCTGGGGAGAGGAACATTCCCGTATCTTTAGGAATTCATTTTCAGGGGACACTGTGCTGCACTGGGAACTTAATACTCGTCACTTACTCGAAAAAGTGTCACTTGTGATGTCATACGATGTCCTGTATGATTTGTTTACGAATGCACTATTTTTTTGAAGTTTCTTGGTACAAAAGCACGCTTCTCTTTAATGCTTCTGTTTTAAAAAAAAATAAATTACAGTATGAACAGGATTAAGGTTACGGGTGGAAAGGCTTTGATTATACCATGATTTTATGTCATCTTAGTTCAAATAATTCATAGTACTTTCTGTCCAGAATACTGTTTTAGAATAAATGAATAGAGCAAAACGAGGAAGCTCATAATGTGTAAAATGAATATTTGAAAAATACCGTTTAATTAATGTTATTTTAGTAGCAGTTTTGAATTGAATATTACACAGGGTTTTTTTGGAAGGGTGATGCAATGGCTGAGCTTTTATACATACATGTTTGAAGAAATCTGCACAATAGAAAACTCGCTGTCTCTGCACGATAAATGAACACCTACGTATAAATCCTATCCACATAAACTTAGAAAATCCAGCAATTTGGGTGAGTACCTGTTTGCAGACTACAGCGCTGGTTGCTATAGTAGTTAATCCGTAGACTATATACTACCAGTTTATAACAGGTATGTGTTAATTCATCTGCTCTGAACCCCAGAAAGGAGAGCTCCGCGTACGAGCTGAAACCAGCTCTTAAGGGAGGTTGGATGTTGCTGATGACTGATTGATCATAAGCTGAGGATGAAGTCTGCCTTACAGAATCACAGAATCACAGAATGGTCAGGGTTGGAAGGGACCTCTGGAGATCATCCAGTCCAACCCCCCCGCCAGAGCAGGGTCACCTACAACAGGTTGCACAGGACGGCGTCCAGGCGGGTTTGGAATGTCTCCAGAGTGGGAGACTCCACAACCTCTCTGGGCAGCCTGTGCCAGTGCTCCACCACCCTCAAAGTAAAGAAGTTCCTCCTCATGTTAAGATGGAACTTCCTATGTTCAAGCTTGTGCCCATTACCCCTCGTCCTATCAATGGGCACCACTGAAAAAAGACTGCTCCCATCCCCCTGGCATCCTCCCTTCAAGTATTTGAAAGCATTAACAAGATCCCCCCTCAATCTTCTCTTCTCCAGACTAAAGAGACCCAAATCCCTCAGCCTTTCCTCATATGAAAGATGTTCCAATCCCCTAATCATCTTTGTAGCCCTTTGCTGGACCCTCTCCAGCAGATCCCTGTCCTTCTTGAACTGGGGAGCCCAGAACTGGACGCAGTACTCCAGATGCGGCCTCACCAGGGCAGAGTAGAGGGGGAGGATGACCTCCCTTCTATAGAGAGAAATCTTACAGTGTTATTTTCTGAAACAATAATTTCAGACAATCAGACGTTAATCGCTGTGATTTCGCTAAGCGGAACGTGGTGGTTTTTGTAGCTCGGGGTTTGCGTAGCTCACGACAGAAAGCTCCTGGTCTCGTGGTGTCGTTTATATATTACCTATTGATTGAAAATGGATAATGAAAAATATAATGAAAAGAACATCTACTGTCATATACTGCCATTAAGATGGAATATTGAAACTTGTGTAAAGTCACTGAAAACCTTTAAGAAAGGTCCTTTTGTTTGCAGAGCCCTTTATTCTATCTCATTAATGAAATTCTAGCCTCCCAAATTACAGCTATTTACTCTTCTTTCCCCGTGAAACATATCCTGTAATTTAGTCAGTATTTTCGACATGATATTTCAAAGTGCCTTTATTTTCTTTTAAACGTGTGGTACCAGTGCTGTATCAGTCTCTCTTTTAATCACCTAAGTTCCCTTTTGTACAGAAGCAACTGCTTGAAAGATGTTTTTGCCTTTTAATTCTACTCTCTTTTTTACTGTAGAATGAGGAAGCTTAATAGTCAGAGTTGCTATTGTATGGATCTAATATCAAATACTCTTCCCCTGCCTTATGAAGATTATTTTTAAGTCTTTTGCATTTGCCGTAGAGTTACAGGAGTACATTAAAAGTCCTCTGCTATTGAGATACTGGGTAATAAATCAGAAGAAAAAAGCAGATGAGAATTTTTTTCCATGTTTATATATATTTTTTACTGCCTTTATATAAACATCTCAAAGTTAGTGGTTCAAAGCATTGTTTTGGTAACTGTCATGAAACTTGATTTCTTAGGTATTTTGGGTGACCTGGGGAGCAGATGAAAACATTCGGTCTCCTAAGCAATGCTATAAATATCAGGTAGTTTTATTTAGTATGAGCAAAAGTAAAACATGGTATCGCAGGAGTGGGCTGCGGATGAGAAGGTAACCTTCTAGGTTAACTCTGACACTTCTCCGGCAGAGCACTGCGCTCGCTGCCTTCAGATGCACGTATGGGTAGAAAGGGGAGATAATCTGTCTTCTGGTTGTATACCAACGGAATAAAAGGTGAAAAAGTATTTTTACTTTTTTATTTTCATGAAGCGCATTATTTTCTCTCTCTCTCTCTCTCTCTCTCTCTCTCTCTCTCATACCCTTTTACCAGACTTGACATTTTCTTTTTTGTCCCTTAAAACTTGCAGTGCCGTGTAGTATTGTTCTGGTTTTGGTTTGAAGGGAAGGTGCTGGTGGGTTTTGCCGAGCTCTGGTCCCGGCTCTCTGCTGCATCCGCAGGGGAGGGAGATGATCTCCCCAGGCTCACGTTGTGTACCCACCTCTGTCTCCAAAAGGATGTAGTGGCGTTAAAGATATGTCTTAGGCATACATTTGAAGTGCAAGAATTTGAGATTATTAGTTTTTCATCCAGGCAAAAAGAATTTCTAGACTTAAAAGGTATTACGAAGAAAATATATGTAAGGGCACAAAATTGCGGTGTCAGCAGGGCATGGTGGGCATCTTTAGTAGGTTCAGGAGCCGCTCCTGGCAATGTTCTTGTACCTCCTTTCATCGGCCGTGGCTGCTGTAGGATGTCCACGATCAAATCCCATTTTTTCTATTTCTGTGTTCTTATATTTGCAAGTACAAATCACTGTTGCTCACCTGTTCATTTGGGTAGTGTGGGAGGAACAGGACAAGAATGGTATTCATAAAATCAAAAGAAATCAATTCCGCTTTCCAGCATTAAAGAGAACCTTACAACAATTAGATTTTTGGCATGGCTGCAGTCCCTGTTGTAAATAGGTTTTCAAAATGCATCTTCAATTTTAGGCACCTGTCTCATATTTAGGTTAGGAAACATGAAGAAAAAGATGGGCACGTTGAGAGGGCAGTTCCCATCTTGTGTGGGCTTAATTTATGTGGCAGAGCTGCCTCTCTCTAGCTGATGATGTAGGTGATTGTACACCAAACTTGCTTGCATAAATCTAGCTGGAATAAATCTAGGCTAATGTCTTTCCTTAAAGTTACCTAAAAACCATATTAAAATAGTTCTGAGAGGCAGTAAGTGTTAAGAATTCATGAAATGCTGAGAGGTCATGCTTCCGTGGTTTTTCCATGGCTTTTCTGACTTATTCTGCATACATGGCTTGTATTATCCTTCTATTTCATGAACCCGTTTTTTGGCTTTAATATGAAAAAAACCCATACCTTGTGTTCTGCTAATAAGAGCAAAAAAGAAAGGGGACATAAATATATAAAAGTATATATTTAAGTATTGATATTTCTGGGTTATTGCCAAAGCCTTTGAATGGAAATGACAGGAAAAAAGACATCATAGAATTAATGCTTTCCAACATGGAAAAAGTATGTCAAATATTTGAAAGCATCCCTCTGAATTCTAAATAAAATTATTTTAATTTTCACAGTAGCATAAGTACAAAACTGCAGTGAACTTTGTAATCTCTTTAGATCCTTGTCAGGAGTAAAAAGGAAAACCATTTTTAGTTCTGATGCATCCTAGAGATGCAGCTCATGAATTGAGAAGGCAATTTAAATTTGCTTTTGTTTTATTTTTATCTTTCAAAAAGTACACAACCATGTTTTCATTGACTTGTTACTGAATTCCACGTGCATTTTTGTTAATATCCGCTTGATGTCTGTCATATTTTTTGCCAATTTGGGAATAGCATTTAAAGTATTCCTTTAAATTAGGCATTTATCAAATAAAAAAACTTTGGGCGTTTCGATGACGATAGTCAATCACTCGATGCCTGTTCTATGTACAGTTCCATCCAAGAAAGTGCATGCCACATCGGTTTGTATTCCTTGCACTCGTTATTTTACTGTCAGCCACGGTGTGGCCGTCATGCCAAGCCAAGCAACGCCGAGAAGCCCATGCGGATCTCCGGCGAGAGGTTGTGGAGTACGCGTCTGTGTGCATCGCAGCGAACAGAAACAAACCTCAGCATCTATGCTGTACGATTTAGGTGTTCAAAGGGATAAGCATAAATATCTTTACAATATCTCAAGCACTCCTTTTGATAGTGAGTTTTAGGAGGAGAGAAGCATCTCTTAAAAATCAGAGTAACTGTTCCCTGGTGCCATCCCAGCACAGAGCGGTGCCGGTGCCCAGTGCCGGTCTCTGCCTCCCCCCGTCCCAGCCGGCAGCTCCGCAGTCTCTCCTGGAAAGTGGGCAAGAGGATAGGAAAGGTGAGACTGAGTCTACAACAGCAGCGGTGTAGTTACCAGCAGAGAGGGATGGTTTGTGTCGCTTTCCCCACGCAGCTGGTGGTGGTGGTGGTGGGAGCCACGGGGAGGGAAGGGACTGGGAGGAGGTGCTGGGTGCGATGGGGAGGGGGACGCTGCTCTCCAGTGCCTTGCAGAACGTTTTCTTCTTTGAATCCCTGTCACTCCTTTGACTCTGCGTACACTTGAGAGTGACTGATGGGCTACACCAAGTGCCAAAATTGGCCGCTTCCCCTTCGGCTGCTCTCGTTATGCTGTTGACCAGAGAAGAAAAGAGAAGCGCGCGGAGGGGAGACAGGGCGGTACCGCAGTGAAGGAGTAAGAGGCTGAGCAGGACAGGGTTTCCACCAGCCACGAACCGGCNCTTTTTTTTCTGCCCTTTGATCTAATAGAGAAACATTATCTACTCTCCCAGCACTCCGTGTCTTCAACTCTTTTTATATACCTAAGCATTACCTAAACCTTTATTATGCTCAAATGATACCCCAGAATAAAGGTGATCATTGACCTTTTGGCTTTTTTTAAAAAAGATGGATACTGCCTCAAATCCCTTGAACTGCCTTTCTTGTTAAAGGAGGTTTTCCAGTCCCAGTTCATACTATTTTTCACTTTGTCTTTCGAGTTGAAAAGGTGATAGTGGATTGAAGTAAGTAGGTGTGTATTTTATTGCTGTGTTATACTCTTGCCTTCGAACTGGCTGTTCTTGAAGGTATAAGCTGTGGTTAGATTAGATCCAAATGAGGAATATTAAGTGTGTGGGCTGAAGTCAGGCCGTTTTTTTATTTTTCCCTGGTTAAATCACTCTGTTCCTGATCCTCCAATATGCAGAAAGGCTGCAGAGTAAGTTTTCTCGGCTGTCAGTGAACGAAGGAAAGGCTGTTCTGTCTAATTCTCGTCTCTCTGAGCTCTTTTTGTGGTTGCAGCTTTTCATATTGAGATATGCTAATATCTGTTCCTTAGTAATAACATGTGAAAAGTCAAGAAGACTCTCTTGAAGTGGGTAACTTCTCTTTTGTTGGGCTTCACTGCTTTTAAACAGAACCAAACCCACTTTTACACTGAACTCAGGTGGGTTGCTTCGTTGTTTCTCGTGGATTAAGTAGTACCAATGATTGTACGACTATATGGGAAGAAAGGAATACATTTCGATAAAAGAATTGTATATTTTCCATTGCGGCTTTGCATGGTACACGTGCCAATTTGCGTGCTACAAAACGACTAAATAGGGATTTTGGTACTGTGTACACGCTATTAAAATGTAACTATATTTCTATAGGAATTTTTCATTTCTTTAGGAGTTAAATGGAACACCAGTTACTGCAAATAGGTCATGGCATTTGTTAAATCAGTAAGTTTACTCTATCATAAAAAACACTAACTTTTGAATATAATATGAAGAGATTAAATTTAATTTTCCATGTGTGGTCACTTTTAGACAGATGGTACGTAGGCTCCTGGAATTTATTTAAACCTGTTCTTTCCAACAGTAAATCCTGTCCTCGTTTTAACAGATTGCTTTACATGTCATTGGATCCAGTTGCACAGCTTCCTTGGGAGAGGGAACGCGTTACCTACAGACAAGGGGCGCAAGAATTATGGCTGTACAATAGGGAGTATTTTTCCACCATTATCACTTTTCAGCGGAGATTCTTTTTCAGATA
Organism: Ibidorhyncha struthersii; assembly: GCA_013398815.1. NCBI lineage: Eukaryota > Metazoa > Chordata > Aves > Charadriiformes > Charadriidae > Ibidorhyncha > Ibidorhyncha struthersii. The sequence goes on along the minus strand of VZSZ01010723.1, from coordinate 22,378 downwards.
CGTAACAGCGACTCAATGAAGCAGGAAGGTGTTTACCTGCAAGGTGATCTGGTGGTAACGGGAGAAGCTTTTGAGGGCTAAAATTTCAGGCGTCTCTGTCCAGAGCCATCCCCAAAGGAAGAAAAAGAGGGTCTCCTCCCCTTCTTTGGGTTTCGTCTGTCAATCACAAAGGGCTTTTGTCCTGCTAGCATATTGGTGTGTCTGGGCTTTGGCTGTTCGTCATCTTCCTGTCATCCTTAAATGCAAAAGAAAAGAGGGGAAATAGCTTCTGGTTCTCAGGCTTTGAGAATAAACTGCTTGTGGCTGTCGGGGACCGCGGTGTGTCCCAGCTGCCCTGGAATGCCTTCTCCGGGGATGCCATTGCTGGCCGTGCCGCACATCACCCGTGCGGCTCCCAGCTCCCGAGGCAGTGGTCAGAACAAGGCTGATATTACAAGTCAGATGATGAGAAAGCAATTGAGCTTCACAGATTCGATTTCCCTCTTTGATCCTGGCATTAAAGTGTCAAGGTCTGCGAGTGGAAGCGTAGTGCAGACAAGATTTCCGGCTGCTTTAATCCTGGTGCTAAAAAGAGCCATTCATGGGGTTTATGGACTGGATTTTATTTTTGTAGGATTTCAGAACTGTTAGATATATTTTGCCTATGTCTATCACCAAACATTACAGAAAGTTAGTTTTGTCCTTCTGCATTTAAAATTAGTTTTCTGTAAGATTTTTCTTGTGTGTGTACTATATGGTGAAGATTTAGCAGCTAATTGACTCACCCTTTCACAAACATTTGAGGCGCTTTACATTTTACAGACGGAGTACTAAGGGAGAAGATTTAAGCAGCCTGCAGAAGGTCAGGTACAAAATTTGTGGTAGTGATGCCTCTGAGTCATAGAGTTCCAGTCCAGTTCTTAAATCACAAGGCTATCTCTCCTGCATTCCTGTTACAGGACATAATTTAACTTTAAAAAGTGGGGCATGGTACAGAATTGCTGCCGGAGAATTAAGGTAGGAGTAGCATATAGGCAGCTGTATAACAACATGGAGTTTTAAGCCAAATAAACACTAACTCAGTAGATGTATTCTTCATTTCCTTTCTCAGCAGAGTCGGATACTTTATTATATTTTGGCTTTCTGAGAGAGTGGGAACATGAATTTCAGTTGCCTAATATTCTCTTTTAAACCAATTTTCAAAAAAAGAATAGGGGAAGAAAAGGAGCTGAACAACAAACAGATTGTACAACTGTAAAAATTTATTTTTTACTTTTTGTCATCACCTTATGCAATGTTTTCCCGGGGAGCTTTACATGTCAATTAGGATTTGAGAGATGTACTTTTGTAATATGGTGAAAGTGAAGTTGATTTAATGCTTTTGTACTCTTATTTCTCTTGTTTTCTTTACTCTCCCAGCTCCTTGGCTTAATTTCTTTTTCCCAACTGTTTCCTGTCAGTTCTTCCTGTTTTTGCTGCCGCTCTATTGAAAATAGTTACCTAGTTCTGCTGAGCTGGGGGGTATGTCTGTGTAGTTGCTCATTTCATTTAGAAAAACAAAATCCTCCTGACGTTAAGGAAAGAAAGAAGAGATCCCTTTGAGCAGCAGTTATGAAACTTTTAAGAGCAATCTCTTTGTTTACAAAATGCATCTAGGAAAGGAGAGTCACACCAAGAAATAAATCGTAATTCTTAGAGGATGGATTAGATTTCAGAAAGCCCTGCTTGTCATTTGAATGCTGCCTGTGTGTGTTTGATTGCTACAGCCCTTTGCAGAGGGAGAAGCTGAGCTGTAGTTCTTGCAGACACCGTTGTGGTTGTGAAATACATGTCCTAAACCGGTAACTCGCACTCATCACATGTTTCTCATTTGATCGCAGTCAGGGCAGAAAATCTCCGTTTCATGAAAAGCAGAAGGCAATTATGTTACATTAGAATCTACATGTTTTGGTATGTATTTTTAAAATAAATAATCTTTCCGCTTATGTAAGGGTTGCACACAAGTATTTTACATGTGACTGCTGCACAACTTGAATATATATTTGTAGTCTAAAGAGTACAGTCCCAAATATGGCTTTTCACATATGACATTTATATTTCATTTTAGAAACAAGCATATTTTTAACTACAGGCATTGGAAATACTTGGAATTCTGTTCCTGTGAGCTAATTGCTGACTAGAATAGGAAAATAAGAGCTACTTTGTGGTTAGATGCTTGTGGTCTTTCTTTTGGCTTTTGGCCCTAAGATAAAATGTCAGGGAAAATACACTAGCGGATAATGGTATCAATCAGTGTGTCCTGGACATAATTTGAAGCCTGTCAAATGTCTGCTACTTTATAAACATCAAATTACATCATTCTTCTTCATTCTACTTTCTGCTTATATACCGTTTGGTTAGAAGAGTATAAATTATGTCATAGATGATTTTCACAGACATGCTTCAGTTCATAAAGTCTCAATTTCACAGAAAAAAGAAACTGCTGTGAAAAATCAGCTGCTTCTGTGAAACTGAGACTTTATGGGCCATTTCAAAGATTCTGAAGAATGAGACATTCTTTACTCTCTTTCGTATGTTTGATATATTGACCAGAAACCATACTGAGGGAAGGTTTCTAGTCTTATATTTTTAGCCTAAACAATCCTTGCCCCAAACTAACCAGGTTTGATTAATGTACTAGCAAACTGTAATTCAGAATCTGGCTCTGCTCTTACTGACATTAATAACAGACCATGGGTCTAATCATCAGGTGAAACTATGGTTCAAAAATTCAATGGATTTTTAGGAAAGTTGTATTTCACTTATGGTGTGAATAAGAGAATTGTATAAGTAAATAGTAAGTGAGGAAAAACCTGAAGAAAGATTAAGTTAAAACAGCCGTATTCATAGTTGAGATTTTACTCTAAAGAGTGAGAATTAATGCATTTTAGGTTAAAATTTATGGGGTTTTTAAAGTGGGAAGAATACCTTAGGTATTTTCAATAGTAATTTTCTGCTAACGTCAGGATACCGTGAGAGACTTTTTTTCTGTATAAATTTGAATCAAAGCATATTTAATTATTTTCAGTGAAACATTAAAGTAGTGTTTAGCCTAGGATTGTGCAAATGCCAAAAATTCTGTCTCTTTGAAGACACTTAGACGAAACAAGGAGTTGAATAGCAGTGTGCATAGTTATTGGTCAAGAAGGAATTGTGTCAAGTCAATCTGGCTTCCTTCTGTGAAGATAAGAGGCTTCGTTGATTCAGAAGTAATAGAGGATATCATATATCTTCAGTAAGTCTTTAGGCAGGCTCTCATGTGACATTCTCATAAGCAAGGCCTCAAAATACGCTGGAGGAAAAAAAAGCTCTTACTTAAAGCTGGCTGAAAAAACGGCATTCTGAGTTTCCTATCAGAGTGGAAGTATCATCCAGGGATAATTGGTTCCATCCACAGATTTAATATCTCTAAGTTATCATCCTAGTCATTAATAAAGTTGTTCAATGATGAGATCCACCCAGTCTTCCAAGGTGTCTGGTTTTATCCACAGATTTAATAACTATGTCATGCAAAACAATTTGGCAAATTGCAGAAATATTCCTCAAATACAGGTTGCAATTTGATGGAAGGTTCTGCGCTTTGGAAGAAAGAATTAACTGTACAGGTGGAGCATTTGGAACCGCTTCCTCGGTCACAGCTCTTCAGAGCAGGGCCTGGGAGTTCGCTTACAACCTGAACGTGAGTCAAAGTATCAGGAAGTGGAAAAAAAGCAATCGTAATCGGATGTATAAATAAGAGTACAGCATGCAAAGCACGGGAGGCGACCGTTGCCCTCTCCTTAGTGTTGATAATGTCAGCTGGAGTAACAAAAGTCAGTCTATACAGGGACAAATTGTGGGGAGCCCAGAGCAGAATGAGAATGGTCAGACATTTATAGACCGTATACTTTGAGGAACATGAAATTACTTGAAATGTTTTGTTTAGTCTAGATAAAGTCTAGACTGATAGTAGTCTTCTCGTGTATGCAGTTCTTCTCTACTGAGGAGAAGAATAATGAATTCTCTCTTGGGTGAAAAGTAAAAGAAATAATAGACTAAAATTGAAAGAAAGTAGATGCAATAATTATTAAATAATTATATTGGAGAAACTTTCTCATATTAAGACTCACTAAACAGTGGGATAGTTTGTTCACAGGCAGGGAGATTCCATCGTCGCATCATCCATCATGGAAGACCAGGTTAGACATGAATGCTAGAGCTGCAGTCCTTGTCTTTGGTGGAGAGTGGACTATATGAAATTTCATCTGTTCCTGTCTTCTGGAATTTTACGTGATTTTTCTATGCAACTCGTGATATAAGTGGAAGCGTAATTATGATTCTCTCTCTGAGGATGCATGTTGATTCTGAGCTCAGGAGGACTACTCAAGTGGGCAGGCATTTGTAATTGGAGGCTAAATGGGTGGCGTCAAACTAACATATACATTTCAGTATTTGTATTAGATTTTTTAAAATAATCAAATTTCCATTGCCTGCAGGAATTGTTCCTGCATAAGGAGTGAACCGTCACTCCTCAAAGAGGATCCATCAGAAATGTCACGTTTTGTGTGTGTCACCTAGGGGCCAGAGAACAGTAAAGCATACTTAGCGGTAGAGTTTATGAGGAGGGACTGCTAGCGAAATAAATAACATGTCGCTGAAGCAACGAAGATGGGTGCTAAGAGCGGGATGACATGCTAAGGAGTAACTGGAACACCTTTCTGATTTAATACAGCAGAAACATGCACTGTAGTCGTCGTATATGGGCTCTCTAGTACATGCTTGCATGCATTTATTCCAGGAGCGCGAGGTCACCTGTACAAAGAAAGGGAAACCACACGATTGTGGCCCGGACCTTTATGTAACAGCTGCTGCAGAAAGCTCTTTGAAATTGGGTCAATCTTGAAACCTCATCAGTCGTACGATGGAAATACCAAGTAGCTTAAGGTTTTTCCAATTATTCATTTCCTGGTTTAGAATTTGTTTTCTCTCCCTGTTGCTGAATGAAGAACTAAATAAATAGATAACTGCCTATAGCACTTGAGGAAAAACTAAATTAATAAAATGCTTGAAACCGGAATGTAGAAATAAATGGAAAAGCTTCTTTCTCGAATTCTGTTTCAAGTATATTCTTTTAATTTTGTAAAGAATAGTTGGTAAGGCAAAAAAAGTGATTTAATTAGTCCCTGTCCTTTTGAAAAGTTAAATTTTAGGCACAGCTAAAAGGAATCGCTGTTGGGTTTTCTGCATTTGTCACCTTCCAAAGCTGACTTATGAAATTGGAATTTACCTCATCCTCTGTTGTCACTCTGTAAGGCAGACTGACGGGTTACTCATAATTTCTTGCCGATACACCTCTCCTCACGGGTACAAATAAAGGGTAAACCTTATGTTGAAAGCTAAACTTTCAAATCTTTTAAGATGTTTGGAACGTTATGTGTGGCTTCTGGTAAGAGTGTGAAAGTTTTCACTGTACCGTGCGTGCTGCGCGTTGGTGACGAGGCAGAGTCAGTTCCAGTTAAATCAGCACAACGCCCCCAAGCAGTTCTCGTCTCATGAGTAATGTGATTAGAAATAATATAGGCTAACATCCTACTGTAAATCCATCGGCTTCTATCATTGTTTAGTGTGTGTTACTAAATGCTTGAGTGATAATTATAAAGGGAAAGTGCAAGCCTAAATTATTCAGGTTTCTTACCCAATATGCATGCTTTTCTCTTTGGGTGTCTAAGAAATGTTTGCTTACATTACATGTTTGATGAGCTGAAGTTGAAGATGCGATCATTTACAGTGGGTTTGCTGTCTGTGGATATGCTGTCGGTTGTCTTTGGGAAGTATTTCGGGTACTACTCGGAAGTCAGTGTGATTTGCCAAAGCAGCCTGGTGATTTTTTACTGCACTTTGTCTCTCAGCACATCCTTATTTCAGACACATTTGATTCATAGAGAGCTAATATTAATTTAAAAATATAAAATGCTAATTTTAAAAATCTCATTGAAATCATACGGTATGCTTAATCCCATGCATTTCCCTCTTCTTAAAGCGCCCTTGCAATTAAATAGCGTAGCAGCGATTAATAAAAGTGTGCTGAACATGCCACCTGGTATTCAGAATTATAGGTAACACTGTGACTGATACGCACATTTGCACGCACACACACCCGTTGAAAAGCAGTTATCTAGGTTTCAAGGAAAGGCATTACAGAAAAATGCAGCATTTCTCGGGAAGAAAGAAGTTAATGTAAAATTAATTTTTTTGAGTATTCTTAAATGCAACCTCATTAAGTAATGTACTTGAATGTGAAGACGGCTGATCTTGGAGATCCCTTTTCATTCAAATTTTGAAAAATTCATCTGTCATTGGATCTACAAATGCATTTTAAGGATTTAATTTATACTCCTCTACTAATATAAAATAAACAAGACTTTGGAAAACAACCAAAGCTACGATGGTTTGTTTTGGGTTCCAGAAAGAACTTCGATGTCCATCTTCCCCTTAATTGTATTAAATTATTATGAATTAAATTGTACTGAAAATGTGCATTTCTATTATTCGCCCTCTAATTGGTCCCTCTCTTTTCCTCTTCCAGTCTTTTCTGCTCTCTTTTGTACATTACTCCTAAAGAAGTCACCTATTTAAAGGGGCTTTTCTTGTCAGGAAACTGGAAAAGTTTAAACCTCAGTTCTGCCCAAATTTTCCTAACCTTCCCATTAGATCAGTCGTGGAGGTTTCCTTTCCACTAATGAGATGGTCTGCTAGATTTGTGCTTTTTCCGTCATTTTATTATATTTGCAAAAGCAGGAAATTAAGAAAAAAAAAATATTTTCATTTGTGCAAGTACTTCTTGTCACCCTCCGTACCATTAGGCTGCTAGTAAACCTCAGCATGGCATTTGGACATCTCTCTTACTCTACCACCATGTAGAGTGAGCTTTTGGAGAATGACTCTTTTGGTACTCATCTGCTTCATAAAACCTATTTATTTATTTATTTATTTATTTATTTATTTATTTATTTCACTTAACTGGAAAAGATTACCTGGCGTACTCAGCATTCATCTCGGGAACCCAACGCCTTCCCTGTTCTGCTCAGCATCCCTTCTCCTGTGTGTTGCTTTTTTCATCTTAGGTCAGATCTCATTTGGTGCAGATACCTTGTTTTGCTTCTTATCTCAGCAGGTAAAAGTTAGATAGAGCTTATCTGCATTTTTACATTGACAAAAGATTTCCAGAAATCTCCTCTTCATCTAAGAATTGGCAAGTACTGTTTCTTTAAAATGTGCACTCAAATGCCTTTTTAAATAGCAACTTCCATGCGTTTATTTCACACTGTATAAGGATTGCAACTTAAAAGATAAAGACAGATGAAAGAAAAGAAAGTTTAATGAATTGCACCGTTGGTATTTCAGAAGGCATTGCCACTTAAGGTTCATTAAAGTTTTTTTAAGAATTAATAATAAATTCCTTTTTTTTTTTTGAATACGAGGTGTTGTAGTGCTACAATGGTATTTCCTGACTTTTTAAGAACTTTTTACTTCTGATATTGATTATACTAACAATAAAAAAGGGCGAGAGACGAAAAATATGGAACTATTTTAATTTTCTTTTCAATTAAAGTATTATTCACTGTAATTTGTTGGAATAATAGATAAGCACTTTTTTAGATTTATGGTTTCTAAGAACTATTTTAAGTGGAATGTTACCTGAGTTATTTTACCTGCTATATTGAAAGTAGTACTTGGGAATTGGGTTTTTAATCTAATATAATCTCACATTTTCTGATATGTATATCTAACGAACATACAGAAATTGCTTAGCTTTCACTATCAAGTAAGCCGATAGGTGATGGTGAATGTGTTGGTGTCCCCCAGCTTAAGCAAGACTCAGTAATGCGAAATACTCATTTTTTTATCCTTTATGTAACTGTACAATGAATATTTCTTAAATATCCTATAAAGACTCAGGCATTCTCAGATATATACAGGAAAAAGCTGCATTTGCATTGTGTGAAATATATTCTATAACCAGGTAATTGTCTCCTCTTTTACAGCAATGGCCAGAATTGCTCAAGGTGGTACGTTAGACAAGAAATGGAGCTGTAAGGCTCAAGCTCCAACTAAAATTTCACTTGAGGAAAAGCAAAGGGAAGGCAGGGCTGTAAAGGCGGTCCTTGTGGAGCGGGCGAGGTGGCAGGTGCGCAGCAGAGCTCCTCCGACCCTCAGCCGTGCAGCGCCCACCTGCGGAGACGAGGTCAGGGACCCTCTGGGGACTGGCGGGAGCCTGGTGCTCCGAAGGCTTTGCAAGTTCCAGCTTCAGAAAACTGTCTGTAAAGCTCATTAAGGAGATACTCAGTTAGTCCTGAGCCTTGGTGGACAGCTGGCTGAATATGAGCCGGCAGTGTGCCCAGGTGGCCACGAAGGCCAACGGCATCCTGGCCTGTATCAGGAATAGTGTGGCCAGCAGGACTCGGGAAGTGATCATCCCCCTGTACTCGGCACTGGTGAGACCCCACCTCGAGTACTGTGTTCTGTTCTGGGCCCCTCACTAAAAGAAAGACATTGAGGTGCTGGAGCGTGTCCAGAGAAGGGCAATGAAGCTGGTGAGGGGTCTGGGGGACAAGTCTGATGGGGAACGGCTGAGGGAACTGGGGCTGTTGAGCCTGGAGAAGAGGAGGCTGAGGGGAGACCTTATCACTCTCTACAAGTACCTGAAAGGAGGTTGTAGAGAGATGGGGACTGACCTCTTCTCCCAAGTAACAAGTGATAGGACAAGAGGAAACGGCCTCAAGTTGTAGCAGGGGAAGTTTAGATTGGATATTAAAAAAAAAAGTCTTCCCTGAAAGGGTTGTCAAGCATTGGAACAGGCTGCCCAGGGAAGTGGTGGAATCTCCATCCCTGGAGGTATTTAAAAGACGGGTAGATGTGGTGCTGAGCGACATGGTTTAGTGGTGGTGTTGGCAGTGTTAGGTTGATGGTTGGACTCGATGATCTTAAAGGTCCCTTCCAACCTAGACAGTTTGATTCTATGCAAATGCTGACAGTCTCTGCCATGTGTGAAGGACATGGGATGGGGGTTTTCTCTTGAGTATAAGAATAACAGGAAATTTCTTTAGCTCATTGTATCTTTTAAATTTTTTTTTTTCCTTTGTTTTAAACAGTGATGTCAGTGAGCTCCTGACTGTGCGGTGGTAGAGAGTTATTTGAGCTTTTCAAGTGTTGGCAGCTGTAGTTACTTCCATTTGTATATGAGGTCTCTTTCTGTTTGCGTCTGACCCGCATGAGCTTGGTTGAGGCAGAATTCAGTAAAAATGCTCAAGGGCTGTCTGTCTGTCTCTCTTGCTAGATTTATTTTATTCAACAATTAAATAAACATTTTCCAAAGTAAAGGATTTTCAAGAGTAACATTGTCTGATACAGTTAATTTATAAACTGTTTATCTCACAAAAAGTTTAAATTAGGACCTAGGAGATGATTATGTTTTTTACAAAATTAATTTTGTTTTAAACAGACAAACGAAAATACGCAGCACCAATGTAAGTGCACAACCTTGAATAAAATTCAGCGTTTAAAGACTGAAATTCATCCAGCTGAGCACTGGGCAAACGAAATGCGTGTTCAAATTTTATATAGATTCTTTCAAGGTTATGAACATACATAGAAATTATTGTACTGGAACAGATCAATGATTCATCTAGTCCTGCTGAGAAGTGCTGGTGGAGTATGCCAAAAAGTAAATCAAGGACTTGATCAGGATTTCAAGTCTGTCACGCAATGCTTAACCCAGCTGGAGACCTGGCAACTGAGCACAAATCATGGGTGACTAACCTCCCCCCACCTCCATCTTCCTCCCCCACAGGAGATCTCGTTCCTTTGTTGACTTAAAAAGTCTCGGTCCGCAAAAGTACTTTCAGAAAAATCCATAACGGAGCGGTGGTCTTCTGGGTTGTGCTCGGCACAGGGAGGCCACTGCTTGTGGGCACTTGCTCCATGCTTGCAGAATGGGGTTGTGTAGCCAGGAGTGCCCATTAGAGCCAGGTCTGCACCGCAGGTCTTCTGTACCCGTCCTGCCCTCCCCAGGAGCCGAGAAGGTAGCTCCTTGTTCTCATACCTGTGTGAAGTCCTGGAAGAGTAGGAATGTGACGTAAGATGGAAAAATGGTAGATTGTATAGTTGGGGTAAAGGGGAGAACTTCTATCGAACTACCCTGTAAACAATAATTTCAACATCCCCCCCGATTTTTTGTTAAATAAATTCCGTATGTATTTTAGTTCTGCTAATTACCAAACAGTTACCCCTTTCTTTGGAAGAAGTAGTGACCTCAGAACGGCTGACAACACTTGCAGGGTGCAGCGTGGCTTGCGAGGGTGCCAACCAAACCCGTACATCTGCTGTAGCTGCAAGAAACAGGAACAGTCTTCACATGTATAGCCGAGTCCACCTGCAGTGAGGCCCCATCATATGTAGACAAATCTACCTATACATAGATGTATGGTTGGTCATGAATTTAGAAGGAGATGCGTGAGCGACCCTCTCCTCTTGAAAAACTGTAAGGGATCTTCAGTTTGATGGAGCGCCTATTAAAATTTGACGGGGAGCAGGTTGCTGACTAGTCCATGGTGTGTGGGTTGTGAATCCTGCATTGGGGGATGGAAGAGAAGGAATTTCCCTTTCCCTCTTGGAAGCAATTAGAAGAGAACATTAATAACGTACCTGAAAGCCTGGCTGTTGTAGGTTGAGGAAATACAGAGGAAGCCATGTGGAAGTCTTCCTGCTGGGGGTCTGCTGGGCTACTGTGGCTCCTTCAGGGTTGGGAAATTCGTCAATATTGAAGAAATGAGTGTTGTCGGGGGGTGATGATCTGAGTTTAGGTCAGGGTGGCCAGAGAGAGTCATCTATTAGGCTCAACTGGAGTCCTGCTCGCGACAGCACGTTTCCTGCTGTGGTCTCTGGCAGTGACGTGTTCTGGGGGATATCTAGCGGCACTACTGCTGGATGTCTGTTGTTAGAGACCAGGCGTATGAGCAAGTGATGATCTGGTTCCTCTGAACTGACGTTGTTTGCGTTTCAAAGCTGCTTGAAAACTTGTGGGTGAGAGAAGCTGTTAAAGAAGGTTTGATGGTGGAAAGATGCAGCACAAGTAATATATGTGTGGGTGCCAGGCTTGCAGTAGAAATCAGTTTTTTTATTAATTCTCTCTCCATTCCTCTGCCGATTTTCTTTACTTTTTTCAAACCAGGTGACTATGACAGTGTTTTTTTAAATACAGTGTTTGGCCAGCGCGCGTCTGGTGGCATGGTGTTTGAATGGATTAATATGGACACTCACTACAAAGTTTTAACTGACATACTGACATACTGGGGATTTTGGTCTCAGAAAATTAAATACTGTATTTAGCACATTTGCTATTGAAATACCTCATATTTGCATCAGTAATACAGGAAAATAGAGTATTCTCTTAATACTTACTAGTACGTAATGATTGTTTCCTGTGTAAAAATCAGGTATAATTGGGAACTAGGAAACATAAAATAAAAATTCAAACTAATCAATACATTTATGAGATACATAATCACAGGTGGTGTGTGACTTGCCAAGACTGGATTCAGTTGGATGCTAATTTTATGTTACAGTTAAGAATTTATGAAGTGTTGACTAAGCTTGAGGTGCTGTGAAGATGCGCTGTACAGGTGTTCATTTTATTGAAAACCTGATTTTGTCACAGCAAAAGTCTTACAGAAGATAGTAGCTTGATACGTTGATTTCTTCAGCATTTTATGGCAGGACTCAGTTTCACAGCTTTCTGCCTTGTCAGATTTCTTCTGGCTTCAGTGGAGTTCTGGCTAAAGAATGTGATCTATGCCTCACACAGAGCTAATTTTACAGGTGGAGAACTGAATTTTCTTTTCTTTTCTTAGGGCTTGATTAAAGATAGGGTTTGCATACGTTTATAAAGTTGTATAAAGCAGCACCCTCCAGCTTTTTATCTATGCTTCCAATTGCAGTAATAGCTTTAATAAAGTGATCCCACTATTTTCAGTTGAAGAGAGACGTGGATATTGGTGATACACCCAGCAGTATATGTAAAGGAACAGTATTGTCAGACATTACTCTGTGATTTTATTGCAAAAGTGGATATAATCTATTCGTTGAGGAAAAGAAATCAGAAAAATATTATTTTGAAGATGAGCCAATTCATATGTTCCTGGATGTTACACAGACCACCCAGATCTGAAGTTGTGTTTTATGTCTCTTAAATCTGAATAAGTTCAACCAAGTCTTGAACTGCCTGCTTGAGTCCAACTGAATGCCACAAGCTTAGAAAAGGAAAATCTACTTTTTAATTTCCCTTTGGTTTTGTATCTTCCTTAGTGAAAGGATTCACAGCGAGTAAGCCTGATGAATTTCTGGAATAACGTCACAGCAGAAGATTTGTGTATCAGAAATGTCGCGTTCCTTGATGAGAATTAAATTTACTAACTCCTGGGATAATTACAATTAATCACACAAGGATAAAAACAATCTCTTTCCAGCCATGTCTCTATGTTGCCACAGTCTGGGCATGGCATCTAACAGAAATTTCACCCCTGAGGATAAGTACCTCTACTAGAGGACAAGCCAAAAAATGTTTGTGTGTGTGTGTGTACATATATATGTATGCATGTATCACGGGTGATTGTGATTCACGAAGGAATTTGGCAAAGTTCAGTAAAACTTCACACCTTTGTGGCATGCCGGGTGGGACGGGAGAATGGACCACCGTGTCTTCTCCGTTTCCTAAAACATCAAGAGGAAAACAGGGTAGGTTTCTCTCGTATTGGGAACCTCACTGAAAGATGAGGAAAATGGGGATATCCCAAATCTTAATGCTTTACTGTTTCGCCTAGATTCCCATTTTATTCTGCGCTTATCTGCAAGTGGACATTGTTCTTTACAATGTTTGCTTTCATGTTGCGGCTGCGTGGTGAATGCTGCAGTAACCAGCATGCTCTTTCTCAGCTCAGCCCACCTTGAGAAAAAGCGTTTCCGAACAACACAAACAAGAAACAGCATCCAACAGCAACTTTTCCGTTCTGTCATAGTTTCTGAAATGTCATTAGAACCCATCTCGGAGAAAGAAGTAAATTTGTGCCAGTGAAGTGACTAAGTCTGTCCACGTACAGATACGTATCAATTTATACTTACAGACATGGATGTGCAAGCTGGTGTAATGCTTTAATTTTTAAACTGATACTGGGAACTGAGAAGGGCAAGGTCTAAAGAGTAATTTATAAAGTAGATTATATTTAGTTTATAATGCATTTTATATACACATCCACGGTTAGTGTTTTGCATAGATGTGTTACGGAGTGTGGGTTTTCTGTTAAGGTACTTACAGCTCAAATTATCTTATTTATAGCATTGATTTAGGAAATTTGTGGCAAACAAATTATTGCAGCTTTATATTGCTTTGTATCCTTTTGTAGTGTTTCCTTGAATGTTTTGCAAAAGAGCAGACACCTTGTTATGACAGATCGCTGTAGTTGTGGTGTATCTGTTCAGAAAAATAGCTCACGTCTAAGTTTTAAAACCGCTCATTTAATGAGACTCTAAGCAACAAACAGTGTGATTTTCAAATTCACTGTGGGTTTAAAATTAAGCTGCTTTGTGCCTATGGAGTGACGCAGTCTGAGGAAAAAAGGGGGTAAAAAAATGATTTATGAGAGTCTCCGTTTCAAAATATAATGGATTGAATTTAATATGCAACTTCTGAAAATCATATTGTGAACATATGTTAATAGAAACTACCCGCAAAAACAGATGACGAGATGTGAAAAAGATAAGATGCAGGGAGAGTTTGTTTTTCTTAAGTGTATCTTTTTCACGTTAGCCTTTTAACAGACATAATTTCTGTCGGGGGAGATAACTGCAAAACCTCATGTATATTTGTCAAGTGAAATCCTGACCCTGCAGCCGCGTGTCGCCGGGTTTCCGAAGGAGGAGGGATGTTTGCAACAGCACGAGCTTGTGTTTCTGCCAGTCCTAGGAACCTTTGAACCCGAGAGCCAGTTTTGGTCACATTTGCAAAAGCATAAAGGTCCTAAAGATACGGAAAATTCTGCTTTTTTCATTAAACTGAGCAGACAAGACAGATATACCAATGACTGCATGCTGCTGGGTGAGCCCGGTCCTTTGGAGACCCCAGAGAGCACAGGAGGGTGTTCCACCCATGGAACACGCTCTGCAGATTGCTAGGAAATCCAACTCGGTACATTTGTTTGCTCCTGGAAGAACTCGTTGGTTTAACTATTAATGAAAAAAGCAAAACTTATTTAACCTAACAGTTTTTAAACAGCTTTGCTGCTTTCCTGTTGTTTATCCATAGCTAGAGAAGTTGCATGTGGAGCATCAAAATGCCTTAAAACTCGTACGGTCAATAATAAATGGCATTTAAAAGTCGTGGTATTTTTCTGTCTCTAAAAGGGCATAACTGTTTGCGTGCATCCTTCTCAATCTAGTTTACTTTACAAAAAAAAAACGATTAATAGACAAAAAAGAAGAATTCCTTTGTTAAAATAAAAAACCTTGAAAGGAGAGAAGTTAACCATGATGCTCTATCATGAGCTAAGTTGGGTAAATAGCAATAAAATGCTGTCTGTATGCAGGTACTCCAAATCTAGGTTGTACAGGACATGAAAACATATAGCTGACTCAGGATGCCAAATTAATTCAAGAATTGACCCACCCTCTCATAAAAATAATTCAATTCAATTAAAAACATACAGAAAATGCTGTACTATTTTTCTTATTTAATTGATGAGCAAAAAAAATTCTTTCTCTGACTGAAAATCAGCTCAATGCTGGAAGCACACCTAAGGTCATCTTTACCTCTTAAACACTTCCTCTAATCCGGGAGCTGTAAAAGAAGGAGCTTACAGAAGCAGAATACAGTTGAGCCAGGGGAGGGAAAAGAGGGAGCAGTCCTGGTTGCTGTCTTCTGTGATGAAGTGTGGTCTTCTTTAAAAGAATATAATTCAGTTGTATTTAAATGTAAGAAAAAATTCTGTGAGTATGTGTAGCGGTGGGAGGTATCATTTCTTGAACTCACAAAATGTTTAGTTCAGATTTTGATCATTGAATGAATAATTAACGGTATTTTGTATGGAAATGTCTGGTATCAAAACTTTGGGCATACTTTGAAACATCAGAGCAAAAAGTTGATGAATGTTGTTAATTCTTAATTGTTTAAATTAGTTCGGAACATCATTTAAATATCATTCTTAAGTTACTTTTTGCAACCATGCAAATGCCGTATCAATGGGACAAAAGGAAAACCGTGTGTGTAAACCTCAAAAAACAGGCTGGGCAAAGTCCGGTAAGAGAATCGGAATCCTCTAGGAGTGCAACATAAATCTGAGAAGAGAAGATAAAAGGTGTCTCTTCTCCATCGTCTGTCTCTACAGCTTCGTTGTACAAAACACCAGCAACTACAGAGAGCAGATGCTCACTTCTCCTCACAGTTTCTTAACACGTGGAAACCTGTCTTGGCAAGCCAGTAGGTTTAATGCAGAGGCGCAGGGTTACTCGGTCTTCTTATGTGACACCGACACTGCAGACCCTCTTGCGTCTTGATGTGCCTTCCACGTGAGGAAAGGCGTTCTGCAACCCGTGTTACCCATTTGCAAGGCACGGGAAGGTCTGGGGCGTATTCTAGGTAAAAGAACAGATTACACTTTGATCAAGAGAGAGCTAAAATGCGTATGACTGAGTCAAGATGCAGAGGGAGGGCTCTGTGGACCTCTGTGACTTCACCACACAAATATTCTAAGCCTCAAGGCTGTGCTGTTTTGTCAAGGTTGTACGTTTGGCGTTCATGAGTCTCCTCAGCATCGCTCACCTGTGTCAGGGAGTCTCTTACCTTGGGAATATTTGCACTGAGAACAGGAATACACAACATTTTGGAGGATTGCCTTCCAGAGAAGATCTTTTAAATAGTGTAATTGTGTCCACATTATAAACACGAAAACAGCCCCTATGGGAACTTTTTCTGAAGCAGCTCAGAAAGCACTGAAGCAATTCGTGGTGCAAATTGCCTGTAAGGAACTTTCCTCTGCTCCTTATATGCTAAACTTTCTTGCACATATTTTCTTCTGGCCCATAGGGATGGAGCATGAATCTTAAAACGAGGAAAGAATTAACGAAATACTCTGGTAGGATTTGGCATAAGACAGACATTGGTTATTTTGTCCTTTCAAACTGTCAGTTTAGATACTTCTGCCTGGGCTGCAAGACACGGGCCTTGAAGAGGACATGTCTCTAGGGGGTTTAGACCTCACCATTAGTAGTAGGATTAGGAATACAGCTAAAACGTACTCCCTAATGAAGTCCATAACTCTTGATATTCCAGACTGGAATATCCAGACTTTTTCCCCCAAAACTCACTTGGCTGCATTCCACGGGTCAATTTTTTCCAAGCATGTTATGAAACACATTCGTCACTGATTGCCATATAATGTTGTTTTGCAAGATAAAAATGCACATATTTTAATGCATTTTGAAATGGATTTATAAAGGAAATAGTTATACTTAAAATATTGAACAATTAAATGAATACAAGAAAGAAAACATCCCAAATGCCCAGACTCCACCCTTCGCTCCAGCACAGTTAAATCAACAGTTTAAAATTGTTGTTTTTCTCTAGAACAAAAGTTTCACAGCTGTATTTAAAACTATGTTGATGAAAAGTGATTCATAAGGTGAAGTAATCATTTTTATACAGTGTATTTGGCAGATTTCAGCCAAATTACACCATAAAAGAAATATTATATTTGACAGCAAACTGTTACTGATGTGAAATTTGAGAATGAAAACCGACTATCCAAAGACTTATTTATGACTGTGCTGCTCTCTGATGGTACCGTGTTTTTCATACCCAGTTGTGGTCAGTACGTGTTTTCCCATCTTTGTTGTAGATTAAAGCTTTAGATAAATTTTTAGCGTCCTTCCATTGTGAATAATTCATATTTGTTTGGTTTAGGCGTAATTGGCGGCTATTACGTCTAGTTTGTCTACTACAATTTGTCCACTACACAGAATTCTTACCAGCTAAATATAAAAGTAATTAAACTTACAGAGTTTTGGGCTACCTTAAAGGTTTTTAAATTACATCCATTTTGTCTATTGTATTTTCATTTGAAAAGGGCATGCGTGATTCACCAAATTACTGTGTATATAATGCTAGATGACTTAAAACTGTAACAAATAATTACAAGGATTTAATAGAATGGGCTAAACCTCTTTATCCTTCTTTGCATGAATGGCTTGGGAGCAAAAGGTTGTGACCTACAGGGTCAAAAATACTGTGTGGAGTGTTTGAGGGTAGTAGATTTATCAGACAACCCTATTCAGTCTCTGCTTTCCTATTGAAGCTCTCCTGATGCTCTCCAATTAGTAGACACCAGTTACCAGGGATGTTAATGTTCCTTGTGGGTTTTGTTTGTTTTGTTGCTTGTAGAGAGTACTGATTAGGGCTTTTGAGTGTGGAATTCACTCACAAGTGATTTATTTTGTATCTCTAGGATGAGTTCCAGCTGTTTGAGGATTATTTTTTTTTTTCCCTGGGAAATCTTGTTTTCAGAGAGCGGCCAGAGGGGCAAACTTTGAGAAGTTACAACCAGTTCTTGATAAATACTTCTTTAAAAAAATTAATTTCCTACCTATCATGGACTTTATTTCTATTTTTAGTATGCTCGTCAAAAAACAATTACAATCTTTTACTGTTTTAAGCATTAAATAAAATGTTGATAGCAGATTTATAAGAACCTATTGAGTAAAGTTAGAACTGAGGATGTTACCAAGCCTGCGTATTCTAGGAAACCCGTGGGATGTTTTACAAAAGAATGTGCCCTTGCTTAAGCTTCTCATTCAGAAATTAAACCCCTATTGATACATGGAAACAGACTCCTATTCATATGTTCCATATGATTTGTAGCATCCTAATCCTTGCCATGAATCCTTTCCTTATTCTCAGTATTGTAGACTGAAACACATCATTTCAAAACATGGCTTCTTCACATTTTTTTTTGAAAACGTCAGCTCTTGGTTGATTACAGCTCTAATCATCTCTTTTCACAAGTGCCATGGCTTTCCTAAGTCCTGTTGGAGGGTGATTTATTTTCAGTTATTTAAAAATTTGTCTTCTGTGAGTACAGATTTAAAAAGTACCATGAATCTGTACATTCATACACTTACCTAATTTCGTAAACCTTGAATTTCTTTCACTTTTACCACTATTTATTTTGTTTTACCTTCCGCTGTTAGCATCTTTTGGGTGAAACATGTATAATCCTACTGTTCTTAGACAATATTGTATGCCAGTAGCCAATGGAAAATAATAAAATTACTCTTTAGTAAGTAATTGGTAGGCTGAACGACCATGCAGGTGGTACGTATTGCCTGGTTCACATTCTTAATAATAACTTGCCCAACTTAAGTGTAATTTTGTTGACTTGTGGTTGTTGTACTAATGTAAAGCTATTGCTGTACTTACTTGCTGCATTACAAGTTAAATTCTGAAACCATAATAGTTTTTTCCGCAGTTGGCATCTGCATGAATTACATGTTATAACTTTATTATAAACACTTGAAATGGTATGGGTCCAAGAATTGCCATCTGCTAGATGAAGTTTGTAAAATTGTTTACATAACATTGATGAGTACATTCAAGTGGTAAAAAAATGCCAAGAAAATCCCGCTAGAACTTGGATTCGTCTCCACCTAATTACTGCAAATTAAAAATTAAGCAGCCTTGTCTAATCTGCTTTCATGGCGTTGCTGCATCCAGAACAGTCTGTGAGTCAGCATCAGGTGCCGTTAGAAAAAAGACATGTTCTGGCTTGGGGAGAGATGGATGGAGAAATGTAATCCCATGAAGAAAACAGTCCAAATGTCCTGGATATAACTGTAAACTGAACTTTTTCACTGGAAAGCTGACAGAGCTGAAGGAGTAGTTCATGGTGCAAGTCCTTTGTCCACTAATTCTCTTCCTTCCCTGCTAAAATGTGTAGTATTAGCAGGTCCAGTGTGCCAATATTTGCCTTTGCATATTACACTTTCTTTAGTTTGCTACATCTTGGTGCTTCTAATGGACTCAGAGGGACATGTCACTGCAAAGTCCTAATACTTGGTTATTTATTTTTTTTTACTAAAGTCTTATAAAGGGAACATCTCAGAAGCAAGACTGGGACATAAAATGTCTCCTGAAGCACTCCGTACAAGAAAACTTGCAGCAAAAGGAGAGGAAGGGTGGCCTGCTTAACCTGGATGAGTACGAGCATAGCCCACATCTTCATGCTCGGAGTCCTTGGTCTGTCGGTCATGGTTGACAGCGTTTCTTATGAAATGTTGACTTTGGAAAAAGTGCCTGGCACGAGCAAGTAGAACAGTTAATTCCTATTGCCTGCACATTTTTATCAAGTGCAGAAGTAGTGTCAGATGTGCTTTCTGGCCCTCCGATGGATGTCCCTTGGTTGTGTTTCACAACTAAGGCAGTGGTGTCACTTTTCCAGGTGTGTACTGTGGCCATACGGATTTATTTACCTGGTTGCTTCTCTTTTGTTCCCCCATAATTGAGGGGCACTGGGCAACACTTAGGGATACTTTTTCTTCATGTTCTCATAGTTGAAGTTAAGGTCCAAAACTGACCTTTGCTTTTGGATAACAAACATAATCCAACCCCTTCTGTTCCCAGACCTGCTGGGATTGCAGCCACATGAACGTTTGTTTGCTACACCGTTTTTATTTGACTTCATATTTTCAGGGACAACAAAGTACTTTGAGCTTTCTATCTAAATTTAAAATGAGAACAACATGAATTTTATTCTAGAAGGGCAAATGGTTACATTTGTGACTTCAACATTACAAGTGAAAGCAAATTCTGACAAAAACCAGATGAATTCTAAGTTAAAATCTTATTTTCTTGCTCTTACTTAGTATTTCTTTGAGGCTTTTCTCAGCCAAAGGAACCAAGGGCTGACCTGGGTAGATCAGTGCCTTCACAGTGGGCGTTCCTTCTGGATCCTCATTCACTGTTGTGATAAGTCTCTGTTATTAGGACACAGAAACCTTCAGAACAGCTCTGGAGGATCTCCGCTTTTCCTTCCCCTCCTTAATGAGGTTCTGTAGTTGCTTTAAGCTTTGGATATTTGAGAACGTGTAAATTAAGTGTTATCTAAACTTTTCTGTCTCTTAATATAGAATAAAAGGACTTAAAGAAATCATGAGAGATTGTCTAATTTCACCTATACCTTAAGGAAGCATCGCTTACTCCATTCATGTCGAACGTCTGACTAACTCATTCTTTAAAATCACCAGTAATGGAGAGTCCATGACATCCATAAACAATCTATTCCATTTGCATGGCAAGATTTTTTGAGTGTCTGATCTGAATTTATTCTGTCTATTACTTTTTCTTCTGTCCAGCACAAACACTGAAGAAAACAGATTATTCCCTTAACTTTGTAGCAAACTTAAGTTGCAAACACTTATTACATACTCCCAGCTTCTTTCCTTGTCTCCCTCTACCCTTCTCCCCTCTTCTTTAGATTGAACAACCCCAGTTATTTCAAAGTTCCCATGCAAATAATTCTCATTGCTCTATTCTGGTCTCCCTGAGATGAATCCACCTTGAAGTGTGATACATAAGAAAATTTATTTCAGCTGATAAAGAGAATTATTTCGGTGTTTTGCAGGTTGTAGCCTTCCTTCTACATCCCAGAGCAGCTTCTCCTTTTTTGACCCTCCACAGTTCTTGTCCTGTATTTCATAGAATCATAGAATGGTTTGGGTTGGAAGGGACCTTGAAGATCATCTCGTTCCAACCCCCCTGCCCTGGACAGGGACATCTCCCACCAGCCCAGGTTGCTCCAAGCCCCATCCAACCTGGCCTTGAACGCCTCCAGGGATGGGGCAGCCACAGCTTCTCTGGGCAACCTGGGCCAGTGCCTCACCACTCTCACAGTGAAAAATTTCTTCCTAATACCTAATCTAAACCTACCTTGTTCCAGTTTAAAACCGTTCCCCCTCATCTTATCACTATGTGTCTTTCCCCAGCTTTCCTGTAGCCCCTTTAGGTACTGGAAGGGGCTCTAAGGTCTTCCTGGAGCCTTCTCTTCTCCAGGCTGAACAACCCCAGCTCTCTCAGTCTGTCCTCACAGCAGAGGTGCTCCAGCCCTCTGATCATCTTCATGGCCTCCTCTGGACCTGTTCCAACAGGTCAATGTCTTTCCTATGTTGGGGGCTCCATATATGTGTAGCTGATTGTTTCTACATACATATAACGCACATACAATCGATGCATAGCATCCTATTGTTTCTGACCCAGTCTCTTCCTCTTATAGCGCTTTTCTGCTTGGTGTTATCTGCAAATGCAACTGGCATAAACATTTTGCTCTGTCATCTCTCTCGCTACAGAAATTATTGAGTGGCAAACATCCAGGAGAAGTTCTTGTGGAGTACTATTTTTTATGTCCTTCCAGTTTGTCAGGAAGCCATTGATAACCGCTCTCTCGCTACTCGTGTCTAACCAGCTCTGTACTCGTTCTAGATATCTTCCATTGGATTGCGCTTCCCTGATTGTTTTTAAAAGAAAATGTCACGTACTTCAGGGTCCAAAGCCTGAATCAAGTCAGTAGTGTATGACACGTACTGCTTTTCATCCCTAGTCACAAAATGCTACCCAGTGTCAGAAGAGTTGTTTTGTTGGGGATTTTTTTTGATAAGTGCGTGTTGACTGTTAGACACGTCCTCCCGATTGTCTTCCAGGTGCTTACAATGTCTGCTTATGTATGATGGTTCCTCACAGTAGGCACCTTCCTTCTTAGGAAGCCAGTTGAATTGCAGTTTTGTCTAATTCCTCCTTTCCCAGACATTATGATATTTATTGTTTAACTTTGTCTTTACTAAAAATAACTTGTCTAAAGCATCCTGAAGCTTTTTGACCACTGCAATCACACTGGTGGCTCATAATCAGTCTGTAATTGTCCTTCTCTAGAAGTGAGATGACTTTTTGCCAGGAAGATGAAGATTGTGCTACATTTTAGTAGTTGGCAAAAGCAGATGTGAACACATCACAAGTATGCTATTAGTTATGCTGGTTACCCCTGCTTATCCTGAATTTAAGGCCGAATACAATCTCTTTTTTTTTTTTTTTGCCAAAATAGCAACAGTTGGGCCTTATCTATTAAGAAAGACCAACTTTCTGTGATTTTCCAGTGGCGTGTTAATTTTGTGTGAAGCAGGTCTTTGATTCATAGCCGTTGACTTGTCACGTTTTCGTGGCACAGCAGCACCATGCAGTGCTAGCCCAGTTTCCAGGATCACAGAATCACAGAATAGTCAGGGTTGGAAGGGA
>VZSZ01010720.1:19294-29816 GCA_013398815.1 Ibidorhyncha struthersii | reverse complement strand
AGGGGCA
The DNA here is from genome assembly GCA_013398815.1 of Ibidorhyncha struthersii. NCBI lineage: Eukaryota > Metazoa > Chordata > Aves > Charadriiformes > Charadriidae > Ibidorhyncha > Ibidorhyncha struthersii. Next base: position 29,809 of record VZSZ01010720.1, on the reverse strand, counting down.
CTGGGTTTCTCTAACACATGGAAACTGTTCACACCCCCACAAAACGAAGGGCAAGAAAACTGGTGAGGCNAAACTGGTGAGGCGTCTGGGGGGCAAGTCTTATGAGGAACAACTGAGGGATCTGGGGCTGTTCAGCCTGGAGAAGAGGAGGCTGTGGGGAGACCTTATCACTCTCTACAAGTACCTGAAAGGAGGTTGTAGAGAGATGGGGACTGACCTCTTCTCCCTAGTGACAAGTGATAGGATGAGAGGAAATGGGTTCAAGTTAAGCCAGGAGAGGTTTAGGTTGGATATTAGGAAAAATTTTTTCACTGAAAGGGTTATCCAGACATTCCCTGTCTGCCCAGGGAAGTGGTGGAGTCACCATCCCTGGACGTGTTTAAAAAAAGGGTAGACATGGTACTGGGGGATATGGTTTAGAAGTGGTTTTGTCAGGTTAGGTTAATGGTTGGACTCGATGATCTTAAAGGTCCCTTCCAACCTTAACGATTCTATGATTCTATGAAAAGAAACACCAATCAAACTCAGCAACTACCTATAGCTACAAGGACCTCACAAGTAGCCCAACAGATGTACTAGCCCATTTTCTGCTTTCTGTGCCTGCAGCAGTCTCCATGTCTTTGGACTGTATAGGGCTCTCCTGGATGCTGAGCCAAATAGCTGTGTTTTACCTTCACAACGTTAGTGCCATCTGCAGCAGACACAAAATAAAAGGGCAAACTGAACTTCCGGGCAAAGTTGAAGCTTTTCTGGGTCACCTTCATGTCCACTGGGGGCAAAAAAAGGAGAGGTTGTCAGTAAGACATCACTTTAGGCAGAATGCCAACATATGCAGGAGTGGTGGAACAGATGGAGACTAGAGCTGGATTTAGCTGTCAAGGTCTCCTCAATGTAGTACAAAGCTAGGAGAGTCCTCCCGAAAAGCTATTGGGTTTTACAAGCAACAGCATCAGCAAACCGTTGACAAGAAGACATGAAAAGGAAAGAGCTGTTGTTGGTTTATCGATGGATGCTGATGCACTACAAACGAATAATGCTTTGCAGCTTCGAACATATCACTTGCTATGTGTCAACTATGAATGTTTTCCAGGCACACCCCTGTGATTTTTGCTGTGTGCCCGCATGACCTGAATGCCATTGCCAGTACTAGTCATGCCTCTCCCTCCAGTTTGGCCCTTTTAACCAGAACTCCTCACTGCCCTTATACCATGTTACCTGTATTTCTGTGAGTCAAGGGCACGCTCACAGTGTACAAATGACTCAACTGTTACATATTTTTACGTAACAAGGCAGTTAGGTCCAGCTACCCCAACCTCAGCAGGCCAGAGCCTTTATTTTGGAAAAAATCTACTGCATATTTACAGGAGGTGCTGACCCAGCAGTAACAGCTCAAAGTTTTGATAGACAGACAGCCTGTATGCCAGCACAGGAGGATGACTCCAGATGATCTGCCTTTTCTCATAGAACCAACAGCTGAAGTAGTTCAGAGTCAAAACGCTTGCCAGCGAGCACTGCCCAGGCAGCCGCTCCCTAACACTTTGCAGGAAGATGGATCAACTGTTCTGCAGACTGGGCCTGTGTTAAGAGCTCTGGGCTGATCATTTCCTGGTCCGGGTGGAATACAGCAAATGAAGGCAAGGCAGAGGACTCTGTTGGAGCAGCGTCCACTCGCACACAGAGCACTAAGAGCAGGATTCATCTACACAGAGGTTCTGTCTACAATATGGCTGTCAAGACCAGGTCCGTTTGCCTTGGACTTCCTCTACAGTCCATGCAACCAGTGGATTCAAGGCTGGCTTGACACATCCTATCGGAAAGGCTTTTATTAGGTAAGATCAGTCATGCCCTAAGCCACACCACTGAACCAAATGAACTTCCGTAGGCTACAGTGGGAGCCCAGACACCTTATTCAGGTACAGACATCTATTCATAGCTGCGATGATTTCTACCATGAATGTAAGCAAGGAAGCCCATGTCTGACACTGTACTTGACAGAGAATAGCAGGAGAATGTGGTGCTAAGGGTATGTGTTCTCTCGTTGATGCCAAGCAGAAAGCTGATGCGTTATGTGCTTTCACAGGATGCTGGAGTCAGATCACAACCCCAATGACAGCAATAGTGAGTGCCTAGCTGGCATTCCTAAGAGGAGGAAATCACCCAGTCACCTGCAGAGGAAGGTGAGCAATTTTGCCAGCAGGTATATTTAGACACTTTAGCACCAAGGAGTCTCACTGAAACCTGCAGGCTGAATTAGCAAGACAAAGGCAGTTACTGACTGTATCAGGGGAAGACCCATAATAAGTTATGCTCTTTTTCCAGCAAGACATCCTGCAATTTTTGACTAAGTACTGGTCCAATGGGCAGCATGGTAAGGAGAGAATTGGAACGACATCACTTCAATAAACTTTAAATGGATCCAATTTGTATTTTTAATTGTTAGTCAAACAAGGACAAGAGCCTATAAGATAGCATGCGAGGTCAGTACAGGACCCTGCTATTCCTTTGATAAAATACAATCCTGAGGGACTAATATTCAAGAACTCATCTGGACCTAACCGATGAATGACATTCTTAGCCGGGTCAGAAGAGAATCACATGACAATCCTGAGAGATTGAAAGAAGATATACTCACCATCAATTTTGTTGGCCACCACAATGCACGGAATCTCTGGGCGGAATTCTCTCAGCTCCTTGTACCAGCTGTTTAAGTTCTTGTAGGTGACTTTCCGCTGCACATCAAACACCTTCCAAAAAAGAACCAGCTATCATGGGGCCAACAGCAGGACAGCTCCTGATCAGCCCGCTACAGCAAACACAAGTACGGAATCCAGAATTTTCCCAGGAGGACAGCAGCAAAGGAAACTGGCCTTTGTTAGAAAGGAAGAAAGAGAAAAGGGAGAATATCCAACAAGCCTTGAAACATGCAGCCAGCCCGTTTCTTTGGACGATGCACAAAACAGTCCTTTGTTTTCCTTTACATTCTTATTTTGTACTACAAGCACTCTATCACCCATGACAGTGAACAAGCACTGGGAAAGATCTCTTCTGCTAAGTAGGGTAAGATATGAGGCTTCTCTATTTTAACAACTAACAATTAAAATGTCAATGAAGTTGACTGATGCTCACAAGTGATAAGAAGTAGTGGAAAGCTAGGGCAACAGTACATATCAGGAGACCTAAGTGGGTCGGGAGTCAGGAAACAAGACTGATTTGAGCTACTAAATGGGAAACGCAAAGTATAGGAAAATAGAAAGGGCAGAAGACCAAAGAAGAATGTCTTAGTACTCCTGCAGAACATGTCAGAACAGTTTTGTACAACATAATCCTCCAATAGTCACATCACAGAGCAAGAAACCAATGCCCTCTCACTCGCCAGTCTCTGACAGGACTGCTCCTAAATGAGTACATTCAGTTGTACGTACCACCTCACTGGAAACACGGTAACAAAAGTAATGAAATTTAGAAGACAGCAAAGCCAGGGAATATAGTAAGAGTGCTATCAGGAAAGACAGAAGAGAGCTAAACATACCCAACTACATTGGTTTAATCTGGTAAGAGAAGAAAGAATGATATAGGAAAGTTTTTTAAACCACTGGAAGAGACAAGAAATAGAAGGCAGCATAATCATAAAAAGTAACATACAGGCCAAGTGTCAACTGGGACTGTTATTAGTCAAAATTCTGTCAGATCGCAGCTGAGACACTACCCTTACCATGATACAAGCATGAGCCTTATGGTAATAGGATGCATGGATGCTCTGGAACCTTTCCTGTCCAGCTGTGTCCCAGAAGTCTGTAAGATACAAAAACCAAGATTAGAATGACACAACTTTCCAAGTTCTGGTTTCCTTACAACTTAAACCCAGGACACAAAGCCCAGTCCATCTACTCAGGGTAACAAATCAGGTTTCACCTCACTAACCTGAAACATTCTGGGGCTAAGAGATTATGCAAAACTAGGACCTTTTCTTAGCTAGGCTTAGCTATGAGTTGTGCTGACACTGAACATTGCTATCAACATCTTAGCAAAAGAGCAGTCATCAGTGACATGACTTATAGAGGACAGTAAGACAAAGCTAGTCAAAAGTGCAAAGAGTGCTAAAAATGCATAGTACTTTGTCACTAGAGATGACAACAGGAAACAAAATCTAAACATCTTGAAACACCTTGAAACACCTTGATTTCTGACACAGCGATAAATAGCTAGGTGCCTGTCATAGGAAATGTTCCACCTCCTTTCGCAGTCTAACGCTGCTCTTTCTAGGGGCACAACTCATTCTAAAATTATGAAGGGTAAGTAAGTTAGCCTGAGACAGACAGGTCCCAATTCACTAAGTACCTTGTAGACTAGGTGTCATGAAGGACATCTGAGCAGGCACCAACATTTTAATGCCTTTTTCTGTTTGTGTGTCTCAGGTAGAGATTTCCTCCCTTCATCTTACTGGATTTATAGGCTAATATTTGTGTCTTATTTGTTGTATAAAGTTACACAGCTTCAACTAAGAACTGCCAGACGTAATTATACCTCTGTGAGCTAGACTGAAGCATGCCACTCCACCTAAAGCCAAATAAGCCACTTTCCTTAGTGTTTACTTTGCATTAAAATTAGTTTCTGACTGGATACTGTATCAAACTTGCAGGATGGTGACTTCTTAAGCTGCCTGAAATATAGACAAGTGCTCATCAGAACACATTTACGTTCATTTTGGGTAGTTTTGCTTAGCTTCTAAAAACTGCCTGATCCTTTTAATGTGCCATTTCAGAATCCTCACTGACAAGGAAAAAAGAGGTGCCAGTGACCACAACTTACTGATTGTCCCTAAACTAACTTCCCAAACAATGTGGCAGGTCTCATGAGAGAATTTGCCATGGCCTATTGAAAAACACAGCTGCTTTTATTACTAAATCCTCCAGATCTTGCCTGTCATACCCCATGTCACTCCGTAACATAGGAATTTATCAACCTTAAAATCCTTGGGAAAAATATGATTCACAGAGTAAAGAAATACACCGTACTTTAATGCAATCCTAACTCTACCACATGGAATGTGGTGATGGCCGCTAAAAATAGCTCAGTAGAGTATAAATTAAACTAGCAAGGGAAGTGGTAATTCAGCACAATTTAAAATCTTCAGATCAAACTACCTGCCTTTACAAATCGCACTTCATGACAGGTCTTCTCTGCAGCGTAGCTTAGATGATGGGTGTTACATTCATAAAAGGTGAAGACAGAAGACTGTGAATTCTTGTCTAACATAGGCCAGAGGAATTACTTAAACTAGAGCAAGGTACTTAATAAAGTATTAAATCCATGTTAAAAATAAGTCCCCGACATAGGAATCCATACTTTTGCAAGTTGCCTTAATGTTATTTTCACTTCCTGGTTAAAAAAAACCAAACCACCTCATCTTTTATTTGAGTTTACCTAACATCAGCTAGAGTCTGTTAAATATTTCTTGCTATGCCGAAGCCTCTTTTTGTACCAAGTTCCCGTTCTCTGATGGTTTGCCTTCTCCCTAGAAGCTAACCAGACTGAGTCTCTCATCATTAGGCCCCTTTTTACCATCTTTCCATTGTTCTCACGGTTCTTCTCTGAAATCTTGTATTGGGTTTAAGTGGTGAGGTTTTCATAAGGGGGGAGGCTGCAGGGATGGCTTCTGTGAGAAGGCACCAGAAGCCGACCCCATGTCAGGCAGAGCCAGTTTCAGTCAGCTCCAAGACTGACCCCCCTCTGGCCAAATCACACCCAATCTGAGACATTGGTGAGAACATCTTTAAGAAGGGGTAAAAAACACTGTGCAGCAGCTGTAGACAGGGGAGTGAGAAAATGTGAAAAGAGCAATTCTGCAGACACCAAGGTCAGCGAAGAAGGAGGGGGAGGAGATGTTCCAGGTGCGGAGCAGACATTCCCATGCAGCCCATAGGGAAGACCATAGTGACACAGGTGGTTGTGCTGTGTCCAGGTCTCCTCCACCTGGAGGACCGTGGTGGACCAGATGTCCACACTGCAGCCTGGGGAAGACCACGTGCCACAGCAGGTGGATGTGCCCTGAAGGAAGCTGCACCCCATGAAAAGCCCAGACTGGAACAGGCTCTTGACAGGAACTGTGGCCTGTGGAGAGTAGCCCATGCAGGAGCAGGTTTTCTAGCAGGACCTGTGGCCCATGGCAGACCCATGCTGGAGCAGTCCATTCCTGGAAGACTATACCCAATGGAAAGGACCCATGCTGGAGAAGTTTGTGAAGGACTGTATCCCATGGGAGGGACCCCAAGCTGGAGCAGAGGATGAGTGTGAGGAGGAAGGAGCAGCAGAGGCAAAGTGTTATGAACTGAGAGTAATCCACATTTGCTATTCCCCTGTACTGCTCAGGGGGAGGAGGAGGAGGTAGAAGATTTAGCAATGAAGCTGACCCTAGGAATAAAGGAAGGATGGTGGCGGGAAAGTGGTTTTAGTTTGGTTTTACTTCTCACTACCCTACTCTGTTAAAATTAATTGTCAACAAATTAAATTAATTTCCCCAAGTCAAGTATGTTTTGTTCATAATGGTAGCTGCTCAACCCACGAGCTTTTTCATCATATTTTCTCCCACCATCCTGTTGAGAAGGGGAAGCGACAGAGTGGCTTGGTGGGCACCTGGTGGTCAGCCAAGGTCAACCCACCACAAACCTCCACCATTTTTCAATGTTTTTACTGAATCACAGAAATAAGAATTAGACACAGTCTTGCTATAGTGGTTTCAAAAAGGAGCCTTAGTGTAATGTTTCAAAATTGGGATAGCTATAAAATCTCTGAAATTAATATTCTGATTTTATATTCAAAGATTTCTTTAGCTGTTCAGAATACAGCCCTCTTTTGAAGCTCATAATCAGTGATTCACTGTTCATCATCTTTCTTGCCTCGCAGGATGGTTTCTAATTCTCCCTATGAACTTATATGGAACCATATTCAAAACCATCCCAGTTTACCTGCATTAGTTTATTATTGAAACCATTTTTACTAACTAGGTTAGGAACAATGCAACCAGCAAAACAGGTGGGTGATGTTTTGCTATATTACAGATAATAGTTGTTTAAGAATTGTAACATTTCCTCACTCAAAGTGATGATGTATGCTGATAAAACTCTGATGAAGAACCATCTCTACATTTGTAAAATGTATTTCAAACACGAAACAACTGAACAGAATTCAGAAGAACCATAAAGAATGACAAGAGATCTAGAAAACATGCCCTATGAGAAAAGGCAGAATGAAGTGAGGTTGTTTACCCTAAAAGAGAAAAGAAATAGAATCACAGAATGGTTTGGGTAGGAAGCGACCTTTAAAGATCATCTAGTCCACCCCCCTGCCGTGGGCAGGGACATCTCTCACTAGATCAGGTTGCTCAAAGTACCATATAACCTGACCTTGAACACTTCCAGGGATGAGGTCTCTACAACTTCTTAGAGTACCCTGTTCCAGTGGTTCCCGAGTGTCACGACCCTCAGCATAAAACATTTCTTCCTTACATTGAATCTAAACCTGCCCTCTTTCAGTTTAAAACAGTTGCCTCTTGTCCTGTCACTACACGCCCTGGTAAGCAGTCTTACACCATCTTTCTTATAAGCCCCCTTTATATATTGAAAGGCTGCCACAAGGCCTCCCCAGAGCCTTCTCTTCTCCAGGCTGAACAACCCCAACTCTCACAGCCTCTCTCCACAGCAGTGGTGTTCCAGCCTGCTGATAATTTTCATGAACCTGCTCTAACAGGTCCATGTCCTTCTTGTACTGGGGATCCCAGAGATGGATGCAGTACTCCAGGTGGGGTCTCAAGCAGCGCAGAGGGGGAGAATTGCCTCCCTCGACTTGCTGGCCACACTTCTTTTTATGTAGCCCAGGATCAATTTGCTTTCTGGGCTGCAAGAGCATATTGCTGGCTCATGTCCAATTTTTCATTCACCAATAAAGGGGGAAGGTACAGTGTTCAAACAGGTAGAAAGCTGGTGCAAACAGGAAGGGGAAAAACTTGTTTAGTGTCCAGGAAGCACAGGAAATAACTGGTTTACCTTAAATAAAGAAGATTTGCATTAAGTATCAAGAAAGAAAGACTTTCTAGCAGTAAGAACCCGGATATGTTGGAATAAACGTCCTAAGCAGTCTTTGCCATTGGAAGTATTTAAATACATTTTATATATCTGTATCTATATCTATATCAGTGAAGAGTATCATTAAGTAAAGAGTTTCTCCTGTTCAAAGATGTGCAAGATGACCTGTCACAGTCCCTTCCAGAACTGCAATACTCTGGACACACAGAAATTACAGTGATACAGGCAGCAGTACAGAATATCAACTCAGATCACAGAATAAGACAGTATTTTTCTTGAACTTCCATCTGTAACACACAGTGAACCATACTGTGCTGTCGGAAGCTAATTCACATAGGTTAAAGCAATGCTCCATTGGCATTAAAAAATAGAAAGTTAGCACTTATGGTAAAACTGAAGTTATGGGATATTTGAGAGTATGACAGATAAACAGATGACTGATAAAACTAGGACACTTGTAGTCTATCAAAAAAACCCTAACAAATGTTGAGATAAAACAAATGGCATTTTATGATAAGAGCATACAGGCTAGACATATCCAGAGAAAGAATTTAAATATTCTATAAATTTGAAATGTAGCAATTGGTATACACACTCAAAGTAACTAACCAATCAAAAATACCCAATAAAAAGATGACCAATAATAGGAAGATTGTTTTAAAACGTATTAAAAACCAGCAACTAAAATAGTAGATCTACTAAAGTAATCTATGGCATGGATTTTTAGAATTGGTGCTGATAGGCAGCTAAATCCCACTGTAGACTATTTTGTAATTAGCATATGGCATATTTCTTCTCACTCATTTACTATATCGACAGAGTAAAGGAGTCTGAAGACAAGTTTCATACTGCAGCTAAACTGATATAATATCTAGCTCACAACAAAGAACAAGCCCACTCTCTACTCTTCCTTTGCCAGTGTGTTCCCACCTGCCCCTTTCACCAGCACTGGTGTGTATAAGCCTCCATGGTGAAATGTTTTAGGAAGGCAAATGAGTAGAAACCCATCCACTTATTTTGTGAGTGGTTAACGTGCATGATTAGCCCCCTGCACTGGCCTGACAACGGACAGGACTAGGTCTTTAAGTGAATGCTGGTGGTACATAGGGGAAAAGGGCTGCAACTTTCACTGGCAGCTAGCTTAGCTTCATGGTAAATTTGAATCTTTGGTAGCTTAGTTCCATCATGCCACTGCATCCTAAGCAACAAGCATTTTGACTAACAGTGACTAACACAGCTAAATCAGGTTTCTTGCAGCAATTACTTTTACAAGTACTCAATCCCTTGAAAAAAAACAAAGATAATCTTTGACTGAGATATCCCCTTGCCTGGAAGTCAAATGTAAAAGACTACTGGCATGGCTGAAGAACCTAATAACTGAACAGTGATCTGGAATAGTAGATGGAGGGAGAGTAGTGGCTATTGTCTGCCTAGACTTCAGTAAGGCTTTTGGCACTGTCTTCCATAAAAGGCTCATAGAGAAACTGTTGATATATGGGCTGGACAAGCAGACAGCAAGGCAGACTGAAAACTGGCTGAATGGCCAGCTCAGAGGGTGGTGGTCAGGAGCATGAAGTCTAGCTGGAGGCCAGTAACTTAGCAGCGTAGCCCAGGGGTTGATACTGGGTCTGATCCTGTTCAACGTCTTCATTAATGATCATAAAATCATAGAATAGTTTGGGCTGGAAGGGACCTTTAAAAGGCCATCTGGTCCAACCCCCCTGCCATGAGCAGGGACATCTTCAATGACATCAGGTTGCTCAGAGCCCCGTCCAACCTGGCCTTGAATGTTTCCAGGGATGGGGAGCCGGATGATGACTGAGCACTGCCACAGGCTGCCCAAAGAGGTTATGGAGTCTCACTCCTTGGAGATATTGAAAAGCCATCTAGACACTGACCTGGGCAACAGGCTCTAAGTGGCCCTGATTGAACAGAGGGTTGGACCGGATGACCTCCAAAGTTCCTTCTGATCTCAACCATTCTTTGATTCTGTGATCCCTTCATTCCCCCATTTCCCTGCCTACAAACCACTGTTTGGCATCTTCTTGCCCACCGCAAGGAACTCCCCTGCCATGTTTTGGGGTCTGTATACTGCTGCATATGCCAACAACACCATCACTGTCTCCCTCTCTGCGCACAGCCGGCAGCACCTTGTCCCCGGAGCCCACAGGGCACACGGAACGCCTGGCAGGGCACTGCCCACTTACCCACGAGGACCGCCTGCCCGTCCACCCGAGCATGGTGCTTGTAGAGCGTCAGGGCGAAGGTGGAGAGCTGCTGGGGGCGGCTGCGCCTCTGTTAAGGAGCCAACGGAGCAGCACGTCCCCGCACTCTGCAGCGACCGCCGATGCCGGGCCGGCACCTGCTCCCCCGGCTAGGCCCGCCGCGGTTTCCCGGGACGGGCCGCCCGCCACCCCCGGCCGCGCCTCCCCGG
>VZSZ01010720.1:0-19024 GCA_013398815.1 Ibidorhyncha struthersii | reverse complement strand
GCCCCCACCTCACGGCCCCTCCGTACGTCAGCGAGCGCTCTGTCCCGCCCTTTTTCACCCTTGTTGGTACGTCACGCACGCGACGTCCTGTCGCACTTGCCGTCGCTCACGCGAGGCTGGTCGGCGGGGCGGGCGCTATGGCGGCTGTGGGGCACTCCGCGCGGCCGCTGCAGCTGACGCTGGCGCTGCTGAAGCCGGACGCCGTGGCCCACCCGCTAGTGCTAGAGGTGAGTCCTGGGCGGACAGCACCGCCCGGCCCGGCCTGGCCTGGCCTGGCCTGGCCTGATCTGTCGGCCCGGCCCGGGACGTCCTGGCGGTACGCACCGCCCGGCCAACCGCTGCGCCTCTGCCCTCAGGCCGTGCACGAAACCATCCTCAGCAACCGATTCCTCATCGTGCGCGCCAAGAAGCTGCGCTGCGGACGGGAGGAAAGCCGCCGCTTCTACCGGGAGCACGCGGGTAGGCGGGCCCGGTCTCCCGGGCGGGCCAGGCCGTCGCCGCCCTGAGGAGTAGGCCGGCCGGCAGGCGAGCTTGGCCGCCGGACAGGGCCTCACCGGCTGGGCTGGGCTGTGTGACTGGGGTCGCGTTTCTCTCGCAGGGCGGTTCTTCTACCAGCGGCTGGTGGAGTTCATGGCCAGGTACCTGTCGTACCCGCAGGCGGGTGGTGTGGGGCATGAGAAGGAAGCTTTGCAGGTGGGCCCTTGTCTTGCCTGAGCAATGCTTCTGCATCTGGAGGGGCCCCCCTCGGCATGGGATGCATCTCATTGGGAGTTGGTGTTTGTGGTGTACTGAGGGGGAAGGCTCTGGGCTTGAGGGTGGAGAAGTGTCAGGAACCAACTCTGCTGTGACAACAGTAGTCCTTGGTGGGGTGGTATCCCCAAAGGTTGCAGGTACCATCACCTAGGAGGAGGTCATTCATGCAAATGCTTTGCTTCTGAGCCATGGTTTCAGTGTCTAGTGTCATGGTAGGTCTGTATCGCCTCCCAGAAAGCACTGCATGGCAGTTGCACTGCCTTGCTTCTTTGCGTTTGCTGTATTTATAAGAACAAAAGAGCTATATCCTTTTGTAACCTTATATCCTTCTGCTTTTTCCTGGTACTTTTCTCAGTGGCCCTATGTGGGCTTATATCTTGGCTCATGAGAATGCTGTTCCACTCTGGAGATCCCTGATGGGACCCACCAAAGTATTCCGAGCCCGAAACAGCGTCCCAGACTCCATCCGTGGAGCTTATGGCCTCACTGACACCAGGAATACCACTCATGGCTCAGGTAGACCTGTCCTTGGCTGAGTGTTGGGCAAAGATTGGAGCTCGGGGAGGTGTGAATGATGGTATTTTGTCTGCCTTTGCTTGCTTTCTGTTCTGGGAGTCAATGTTAATGATTTGCTCACTTCTGCAGACTCCATTCACACCTGTCCTGGTGTGAATGAACCTGGTGCTTTTCTTTATGGCTTCTGCCCTTCCCTTTGGAACATAGCACCTATTTGCAGTGCCAGACTGGCATCTCTCTCTTTTTCTCTGTTTTCTAACAGATTCACCAACATCAGCCAGCAGAGAAATTGCCTTTTTCTTCCCAGAGTTCAATGAACAGCTGTGGTACCAGCAGGAAGAGCCACGTCTGCGCTGTGGGCAGGTGTATTACAATGCAGAGGAGCGTGTCCACTGTGTTGTCGGGGATGAAGAAAAAGAGTTAACCTGAGTTACCTGAGGGTATGGCTTGCTGAACTGGAAGTAGCTGCTAGGCACACTGTTTGGGTCAGCCCCATAACAAGACATAGAGCCGTGGCATGTTTTAAGGAGTGTGGGGGAGGGAGAGACCTAATGGACGTTATGTTGTGCTACCTGAGATTATGTTATTCATGCAGCATACAGGTGCTGGGGCATTTTAGGAAAAACTTCTCAAGTAGCAGTACTCCAGCCTGGTATAGAGGTCTAGCCATGCAGTTCATTGGTCCCTCTTGTTTGTTTGGGTATGAGTGCTACAGGTGAGTTCATCGAAGGGCTAGGTAGAAAGGAGGTTGCTAGTTCCAGTTAGGATATGATTGGTTTTGCTGATAGTAGGCCTCAGATTCTTAATATTTGCTCTGTTCCCACAGTCCCTTAAGGAGAAAAGAGGGGAAAAAGAACATGAAAAAATGCAGTGGTAAGCAGGGCAGTATTAACTGTCCTGTCCTTGCTTTCCTGGATCCAAGCTGAGAGACAAGGTGGCCTTCAGTTTTGTGTCATGATTTCTGTCTTAAGCATCTGGTGGAGGGCACAGTTAGAAGGCATTCTCAAGAGGAAAGCAGCATATCCTACTGGTTCAGTTTAGCCTGGACTGACAAGCCGGCAATAGAAGTTTGAGGGGAACTTGCAGAAAGGTGTGGAGTAGTCCAGTACCGGTGAAGGATCTTCTGTCTTCTGCTTTTAGATTGCCTGGGTCATGACATCATTGCTTCTGATGAAATTTGGTAGTGGCTATTACAGATATGGATTTCTTGAATCCATAATAAAAGGCCAGGGAACTTAATTTGAGTGTTGGGACACAGAAGCTGTAGAATTTCTGCCAGGAGCTCTTTATAGAATCATAGAATTGTTAAGGTTGGAAGGGACCCTTAAGATTATCGAGTCCAACCATTAACCTAACCTGACAAAACCACTTCTAAACCATATCCCCCAGTACCACATCTACCCCTTTTTTTTTTTTTTTCAAACACGNTTCTGCTTTTAGATTGCCTGGGTCATGACATCATTGCTTCTGATGAAATTTGGTAGTGGCTATTACAGATATGGATTTCTTGAATCCATAATAAAAGGCCAGAGAATTTAATTTGAATATTGGTACACAGAGGCTGTAGAATTTCTGCCAGGAGCTCTTTATATTAAGCCTTATAAAAAATGCCTAATGGTAACTCAGAGACTCCATTGCCTATAGACTTACTGGGAATTGAAGCACTGCATTCCATATCTTTTGTAAATTATATGGACAAGTCATTTAATTATCCCGATAACTGATAGAGTTGTTATATGGTAGTGCATGAGGACTTGGTTTTGAGGTACAGTGTGAGGTTCTGAGATGCTTATTTATGTTTTCCTGTTTGATGCATTTGGGATCTGTTCCTGTATGAGTTTTTAATCCATTTAAACTGTCCCTCTAATAGCTTCTTACAATGCTGATTTTTTTAAATTAAGGTGCAATGTTGTACTGAGTGAATTTCTTTCTGATAATTTCAAAGGCACTGTATTGTTAAAGGTACCCCTGTAATGTACTTGGGACAAGAAGTTTGTTAGCTTGACTTCCTTTTCTGAAGTTATGCATGACTAGCATCAATGATACTAGTCATTAAATCTGTTGACTGAGCTGTTGATTGAGTCTCAAATTTACTAGTGCATTATTGTGTCACAAATCAAAGTCAGGTTACTCTTTGACTAGTTTAAGACAACTATGTGAAAAGTTGGACATTTGATTGAAAAATGTTTAAATGTAGGAAGTGCTGCTGTAGAGCTTCCTTGATAAAATACATGAACGTTTTTTTTCCTTCCTTCCTATTATATGAGATTAAATGCAGTTGTTGTTTTGTTCCAGGTACAGATCAAAAGGATCTGCAGAACCTTTCTGCGTTTTTGTGTTGCTGCTTTTATTTTCACCAGCAGTATCCAATGGTGGATCTGCTCATGATAGAGTATGTGTTTATGCAGGTCTGAAATCTTGCTGTCCTTAATGCAGTTGTCAATTGATATTTTATTGATTCCCTGAGTTTCTCTTAAGTTATGTGTGTGTTTTCTTGTAACAACCCTGACTATTTTTTTTCACCTTTCTTCTTTATGTAGTGCTTTCTTTTTTGGATATTAATTTGGGATGCCATTAAATAATTCCTAGCTTACACTTCTCATTTTAAATTTTTATCTTTTTCTAGTCACTTGCAATTATTACATTTGGGGAAACTGACCATTTTAGAATTTCAAGTACAAATAGCACTGGCTTAGGGGTGTAGTGTTTTCGCAGAATAATTATAAGATCACAATCACCATTACTTAGATAGCTGCTAGTTGTTTTGTCCATGTTGAGATTTCTTTGGTCCACCAAGATTGTACCTGAGTAGAGGTTGTCAAAACTGCAGTCCTGCTTCCCTAGACAGAGCGTGTGTTTTGCAAATCTAAAGATGTTCTGTGAACTTTATCAGGAGATCTGATATTGAAATATTTGGTGTTAGATCCAGGAGATAGTATCAAAAATTACTTTTACTGTTAAAAGAAGCCTTTGGATTTATGAGATGGCAGATGCTGTCTGTTTTGAGGACTCTCATGAAAGTCTCCCCCCCGCCCCATAAGCACTCAGGAAATGTTTTTTAACTTCTCTAGTGAAACTTAACATCTGTTTTGTATAGCTCCTGGTGGTGCCTCTCCATCCTATGGTGAATCACTTTTGACTTTGTAACTTCCAGTGGCTTTAATTTAAAACAGTTTCCTGCACCCTTTCTCACTTTTCTCTTCTTGCTGCACTCTTCTCTGTCCCTAATCTGTCTTTACAGAATGAGTTGAAACCTGTGCCTTTTTTTTTTGTTTGTTTTTGTTTTGTTTGCTTACACCAGAGTCAAACCATTCTTAAGAAATCTTGGTAATGTCTATGCTATTTCTTTTTCATAAAGAATTTTGGTTGCTCCAAACATTATATTGTAAAATAATAAATGCAAGTTATCTGAATGCTGGTTTAGCTTAGATTTGTAAAGTCTGATGCTGCAACAATCTCATTCACAGTAGACATTTGTATTTTGATTGTTGTCCTCTTCTTACTAATGCTTAAATGCCTTCTGCCTGTTGTTTATTCACACAGAAGCATAGTACCTGAATATTAGACTGAAGGATGCTGAACCATACAGTTTCTGCCTTCTAGAAGAAGTGCTCCACTATTTCACAGAAACACTACAGTCCTGTTAACATAATCTATCCCACCAATTGCTTACTTCCAGATCTCTCCTTGTGCCTAGGAGATGAGACAGATTTTGGAAGAATTTCTCTAGAACGTCTTTTCTCTAGAAAAGATAAACATAGTCCTATTTTAAATTCAGGTACTCAACTTCAACAACAGCTTGTGTAACTGACTACTGTTTTTTCTCTTTTTTTCTAGGTGTTGTGCGAAAATATGGAAGCCAGGTTTTGCTTATCTGGGATATTTTGGAAGGAAGGGGAGCAAATAAAGAGGAAATCTGGCTAATAAAAGTATTAGATAGTCAGTGGGGAACCTAATGTAAAGATGTTTGAATGCAAGGGAAGTTCATATCCTGGACATGTTAGTAACTGGGATCAGGATCTGATGAACAGGGATGGAAACTGTATCTGCCTGGAATCTACCAGGGCTTTGAACTGTATGTCATGTCGATGTGGTTGGCTTGCTTCTGGACACAAGCAAGCCCATGAGGCAAATGTGGATCGTTGTGTAGGCATGAGTGCATCTGTGAGGCATGAGTCTGTGTTTTTTCTTGCCCATACTTGTACCTTGTTGAGCCCAAGATTAAGTTTGGTTAATAAGTCCAAGTCTAGCCCCTGCTTGACCTGTCTTGGGCATAAGGTAGAGATTGTTAATTTGCTGTGATATGGAGAAAAGGTCTATTTTTTTTTTTCTGCAGTTTGATGTACCTCTTACTCTTTGGTCTTCCTGGTTCTGTATATACAGACTTTAGATTCTTGAGGACTTAAATACTTGGACCTAATGGAAAGCTTTGGGCTCAATATTAAGTAAGCCAGCATATTAACGGAAGGTGGTGCAAGTACAGACAGACTGTGAAGTATAGCAGTGTCTTCATTACACTTTTTCTATTACTGAGAATGGAGCTGCATATGACTTTCAATGGCAGATTGGTCCTCTTGCAGAAGAGACTTGCTTTAGAGCCAGTCCTGTGACACAGGTAATAAAAACAATCATGTGTCTCAGGATTTTGCTGCCAGAAGACTTATACCACCTTGTGGAAGGAGGCATTTGCAGACAGCAGGTGAATGACAGGCATGGCAGCTGCGCTTTGCTGCAGTCACCTCAGGTTTCATGTAGCTGTTACGTACTGGAGGTGTCTCAGATGCAACAGGAGATTCTTAGTGGCATATTTCTGTCCAGGAGATAAATCCATAGCCATGGTGTTGATAGAGGAAATAGCATGACCAGCAAATGCAGTCCAAGGGTTCATTTACTATTGTTTTGAATCTGCTGGTGCGGTCCACATCTGTAACCTCCCATGGCAGCCAATTTCAAAAGTCCATTGCCTGCAGCATAAAAAAAAAGTGCTTATTTTTGTCTGTTTTAGTCTGATCTGCCGCTATTTCCATGGAGTGTTCCCTTCTCCTAGTGCTGCTGGATTTCATAGAGTCATAGAATAGTTTGGGTGGGAAGGGACCTTTAAAGGCCATCTAGTCCAGCCTCTCCTGCAATGAGCAGGGACATCTTCAACTAGATCAGGTTGCTCAGCCCCATCCAGTCTGACCTGGAATGTCTCCAGGGATGGAGCATTGACCACCTCTCTGGACAACCTGGGCCAGTGTCTTGCCGCCCTCATAGTAAAAAAATTTTTTCCTTATATCTCATCAGAATCTACCCTTTTTAGTTTAAAGCCATTACCCCTGGTCCTGTCGCACCAGGACAGGCTACAAAGTTTGTCCCCATCTATCCTGTAGGCCCCCTTTAAGTAGTGGGAGGCTGCAATAAGGTCTACCTGGAGCCTTCGTGTCTCCAGACTGAACAACCACAACTCTCAGCCTTTCCTCACAGCAGAGGGGCTCCAGTCCTCAGAGCATCTCTGTGGCCTCCTCTGGCCCCGCTCCACCAGGTCCATGTCTCTCCTGTGCTGAGGCCCCCGAGCTGGAGGCAGCACTGCAGGGGGGTCTCCCCAGAGCGCAGCAGAGGGGCACAATCTCCCCCCTCGCCCTGCTGGCCACGCTGCTGAGGATGCAGCCCAGGATGCCAGGGGCTTGCTGGGCTGCCAGCGCACATTGCTGGCTCATGGCCAGATTTCCCCCCCACCCTCACCCCGAAGCCCTTCTCGGCAGGGCTACTCTCCATCCCTTCACCCCCAGCCTGCACTTAATAGGGATCTGTATCTCCCTATGCACTCACCTCAGAGATGGGTCAGGAACCTGTAGCTCCCAGTAAAAGTCGGGGATATCAAACTGCCCTTCATACCTATAACAATCCGTCATGCCTAGCTGATATGACTGTAGTATACATATATGGTGTAGATATACTGCCTCAGAGTAGAGCAAGAATTTGAACAAGAAGGCACAATTGATATTGCAAATGGCTGTGGAACTTCAGCTTTATATTTCCTCTTTCACTAACTTATGTTTTCCATAAAGTTTACTGTTATTCATGTATTTTGTATTGACTGCTAAAGCACTGTTAAATTATTTACCTTTTTCTCCTTTTAATAGCTCAAAAACTTTGTGTGTATTTTTTCATCTAGAGTGCGACGAGAAGTCTGTATAGAACAAAGACATCTTTCTCCGTGTCTCATTCTACTACTTCTACATTATGATGAAATTGATTACAGCAGATGTAAACAGCTTCAAAGTTACTGCAGGAGTGACTGCCTCAAACTTTTAATAGCCCGCTTTGTGCCTTGTTTACAAGTCTCACAAAAACATGCTAGGTGAGGAAGCAAAGCACTCTAGGCTTTTAGTAATTGACACTGAAACCCTGGTGGCATTTTCTCTGTGGAGAGAAGCCTGTGGGGAACGGGTACTGAGCAGACAAACAGAAAACAAGAAAACTTCTCCCTCAAACTTCAGCCTTCTATTTAAACCATCTTGTTTAAAGTGCACTAATTGGCCCCTGGGGCAGACTTGCTGGCCAAGCCTGGGCAAGAAGCCTTGGAGAGCTGGCTACATGCTGCAGGAGGATGGAGCTGGCCATGGGAAGGGGGAGGAATGGAGATGGGGCAGCAGGTGCTGTAGCTGTCCGGGAAGTACCAGGTAGCAATTGTTAGGCAAAAGTGCTGCTCACTGGTGACAGGAAAGACTTCCTTTGTTGCTTTCTGAGTTGGCCAGGGAAAAAAAGGTGACCCTGTGGCTGGTGCCAGGATCCCACTTTCTGTTTTCTGTGACTGTGTAGATGTGATGTGTGAGGAGGGAGGTGATTGTGCCCCTGTACTCAGCACTGGTGAGGCCACACCTTGAGTATTGTGTCCAGTTTTGGGCACCTCAATACAAGAGANGTTTAGTTTGAGGAAGAGAAGGCTGAGGGGAGACCTCATCACACTCTACAACTATTTGAAAGGACACTGTAGAGAGGTTGGTGCTGGTCTCTTCTCACAGGTAATTAATGACAGAACAAGAGGGAATGGCTTCAAGCTCCAACAGGGTAGGTTTAGACTGGACATTAGGAAAGAATTTTTCACAGAAAGGGTGGTTGGGCATTGGAATAGACTGCCCAGGGAGGTGGTTGAGTCACCATCCCTGGATGTGTTTAAGAGACGTTTAGATGTGTTGGCGGATATGGTGTAGGGGAGAACTTTGTAGAGTAGGGTAGATGGTTGGA
The DNA here is from genome assembly GCA_013398815.1 of Ibidorhyncha struthersii. NCBI lineage: Eukaryota > Metazoa > Chordata > Aves > Charadriiformes > Charadriidae > Ibidorhyncha > Ibidorhyncha struthersii. Next base: position 10,525 of record VZSZ01010720.1, on the reverse strand, counting down.
CTCGATGATCCCATGGGTCTCTTCCAACCTAGACAATTCTATGATTCTATGTTAGACCTGCCCCCAAACCCTGCAGTGCAGGGACGATACCACAGGGTAAGAAGTCACTTTACGTTGCTTGATCATGGTGTTTAAGTTTGTGCATGCTCTTAGCCCATGACAAACACAAGTAAAGCAGGTCAGCTTTGGCCAGTTTTATAGTTGGATCATATAGGTGCAACCCTCATTGCCTTTTTTTTTTTTTTTGAAAATATGAACGCAAGTGGTCAGTTAAACTGAATAAAAGCTTGAAACAACACAATTTTTTTCAGCCAAAAAATCTCCTTATCGAGGGTTAGGAAAAAAAGTCAGACAGTAATCCACTACCACTCTCACAAGATGCAGTGTGAGTTTTTTGTTCCATCTTGGGTACGCCAAAATGGAAATGCCAAATTCTGTTTATTCTTCTTGTCTGGTCCAGATAACAGGCAACTACGGCAACATATCTGAAAAAAAAAAACAAAACAAAACAAAAAAAAAAAAACAAAGGAAAGTTATTTCCTGAGGAAATCAATAGGGAAAACCCCTGAAATATTGTTCTTGCAAAACCTGATGAGAGTTTCATTCCAGAAATCAGACTTGTGCTTGTGGAAAGGAGCCCCTGCTCCAATCCCTGCTCAGAGCAGGACCCATTAGCACAGGTTGCTCAGGGCTGTGGCCAGGTGAGTGCTGAGTGTCTCCAAGGACAGAGTCCATGGCCTCTCAGGACTTTGATCCAGTGCCTGAAGGATTTTTCCCCAATGTCCATTGAGGACATCTCCTGTTGCAGCTTGTGCCGGTTGCCTCTTCTCGTCACCGCACAACTGTGAGAAAAGTCTGTATCCATCATCTCTCCCCACTCCCATTAGGCATGTGCAGATGCCAATACAGTCTCCCTTTTACCTTCTTTCTGGGCTGAACAAAGCAGTCTCGGCCTCTCCTTGTCCTCCTCTATGACCTCCACAGGACCTATTCCAGTACAGCAACATCTGACTGATACAAAGGAGTTGGAGGCTGAGGACACTTGACTGTATTGATGTCATAGTAAAACAGAGTGGTTTACTATAATATTTTTAAATAAGTCTCAGTGTTACAACTGTGGTATTTATAAGAAAATTGTGCAGAATGTTGCCCATGGAGATTTTTTAAAAGATATGTTCAGTGGAAAAAGAGAACACACAAGCCTGAGCTACAGTTTGTATGAAATCTGTTTGAACTACTGTTTGAATGATACCTGCAGTGGGCAGTAGTTTTGGTACCATCAAAACAGCATCAGTGATAGTGAAAATCACTGAGGAAAAAAACAGAGCACAAGCCCATTGCAGCCAGCCGGGAGAAACATTGCCATTAAACCACTAAACTGAGCCAGATATGGCCACAGCAAGTCAGGGCCAATGAGGTTGCGTAGTCAGTAGAAGTGTGTGCAGAAAATGCATGATGAAAAGTGCATTCAGCTTGCCTATGTCACAGCAACAGCAACATCAGTGAAAACAGCGTTGTGAAACTGGATCATCAGGTTTAGAGAGTGGCGGTTAACAGGTCATGTTCTACCTGGAGGCCAGTGACAAGTAGAGCATCGCAGCTATCTGTGCTGGAGCCTGTCCTGTTTGACATCTTTTTAGTGATATGAAAGAGATGACAGAGTGCACTTTTGTCAAATTTGTGGGTGACACCACAGCAAGGGGACCAGCAATATGCTCAAGGGCAGGGCTGCCATCCAGAGGGACCTGGACAGACTGGAACAATGAGCCAGAAGGAACCCCATGAAATTCAACACGGACAAATGCCAAGTCCTGCAGCTGAGGAGGAAGAGCCCCTGGCAACAAGACAGTCTGGGAAGGCCTGGCCAGGCAGCAGCTCTACGGAAAAGCCCCTAGGGGCCTTTGGTGTGCAGCAAGCCAGTCACGAGTGGGCTTGTGTGCTCTGGCAGCAAAGGTGGCCAGCAGCATCCCAGGCTGTATGAACATAAAAAGAGTAGAATGAGGGAAGTCATTATGGCCCTTTACTCAGTACTTCTGACATCATATCCAGGTACTGCACCCAGTGTTAGGTTCCCAGAAACAAGAAATCCACCAGCAAACTCAAAAAGAGTTCAGTGGGGAGCCACCAAGATGGTCAGGGCTGGAGCATTTGCACTGTGAGCAGAGGCTGAAGGAGCTGGGCTTGTTCAGCCTGCAGAAGGAATGGCCTTGCGGGGGGACCAACTAGCAGCCTTCCAGTACCTATGGGGAGGTTATCAAGAAAACAACGCCAGGCTCATCACAACATGGCATGGAGGGAGGATAAGAGGCAGCAGGGAAAATTCAGAGAGGAAGTTTCAAATTCACAGAATCAGAATTTTCTCAGTTGGAAGGGACCCACAGGGATCATTGAGTCCAACTCTTGACTCCACACAGGACAACCTAAAAGTTAAACCATATATATAAGCATTGTCCAAACACTTCTTGAACACTGACAGGCTTGGCGCCATGACCATTTCCCTGGGGAGCTTGTTCAGATCCTTGACCATCCTCTCAGTGAAGAACTTTTCCCTAATATCCGATCTGAACTTCCCCTGACACAGCTTTAAGCCATTCCCTTGTGTTTTATCACCAGACACCAGAAATAAATTGGCATCTCTCTCTCCACTCCCCCTCATGAGGAAGTTGTAGACAGCAATGAGGTCACCTCAGTCTCCTCTAAGCTCAACAAACCTAGTATCCTTACCTGCTCCCCATAAGTCACGCCCTCTAGTCCTTTCACCATCTTTGTTGCATTCCTTTGGACACATGCTAATATTTCCATATCCTTCTTACATTGTGAGGCCCAAAACTGCACACAGTACTTGAGGTACAGTTTAGTGGGACTTCACTTCTTTCAACTGGTTAGCTATACTGTGCCTAATGCACCTCAGGATACAGTTGGTGCTTTTGGCCACCAGGACACATTGTTGACTCACATTGAGCTTACCATTAACCAGAACCCCTAGAAGTTTCAGACTTGAAAGTTCAAGAGGTTTCCTTCCACCTGGATGTAAAGAACATGAGGCTGCGTGATCTCTGGCCTTAGAGGTTTTCCAGATCAGACTGGATGCAGCCCAGAGCAGATTTATCTGACCATGGAGCTGGCTGTGCTTTGGGCAGGGGTTGGATCCAGCAAGCAGATCCCCACACCCACAGGGTGCTGCGCCATCTTGTCTAGACCGTGCTTTTGCCAAGAAAGGTTGGACCAGATGATCCCTGAGGTCCCTTCCAACCTGGTATTCTGTGATGCTATGATTCTAACATCATGAATTGCACTGTTTTGCTTGTCTCTGTGTCCAAAGGACGCATTTGTGCACGTCTGGAGGCCACTAACAGTGAGCTGGCCGTATTGCTGTAGTGAGCTGTGATAACACAATGGTGGTTTTTGCTTGAGAAAGAATATTTGAACTGGAAGAATGCATCTCTCAAAACAAGTAGGGAAACATGACTTGGAGAAGTTCCCAGTTTTACAATGGAACACTTGTTTTATGGAAAGTGCAACACTTATGCTTGGAGAAGGTAAGGGCCCTGCACCCAGTTAAGAGTCTGATTTCCAGAAGTGCTGAGTGCTTACAGGAGCTGGGCCCAATTCTTGTGGTTACACCCCCAAATGTAGGCATTTGGTTTAAAAAACAACTCCCTTAACCTTTCACAAATTCACGGAGATTTGATTTCTTCACCAGACCCCGAAGGCTGTATTTGATATGCCTCAGTAGGCTGGAGGAGGATACAAACATTGCTATTTCTTCTCATAAAGGCTGTCCTGAAGACATTACCACAGAAAATAGACATGGATTACCAGAACTGAATACCAAGTTTCTGGCATCTGGCAAGGCTTCAATATATTTTAATATTTGTGCCAAGTGTTGATGGTCTCAGCAAAGCCCTATTTCAAATATCATTGTGGAAGGGGGTTTCTCCAAGTGCTGACAGCCTTGTGCCTTCATCTAAAATTCTGGGAGAGTAGCCAGGTTATATTGGAAGGTCATGCTGCTGAGTTTCTGTATGAAACAAGGAAATGTTCATCATTGCCAGAAGAGAAAGGTGTAATTTTGTAAATGCAAAGCAAATTGCAGTGTCACAAAGTCCTGTTATCATGGTCCTTCTACCCTGTCAGCCCAGCTTCCCTGAAAAAATGCCTGTAGACATACAGGGCTCATAATGATGACTATTCATCTTTTACAACCTCAGACATCCTCTCAGACACCAATTTTGCCCTCATTGAGGTAGTAGCTCCCTCTTGTGTCTATGCTGAATTTCCACACAGGGTATTACTTCCCGTGTAGGGTTGTTGCCTATGTTTTCCCTAATTTCCAGATGATCATAGAATCATAGCATCACAGAATACCAGGTTGGAAGGGACCTCAGGGATCATCTGGTCCAACCTTTCTTGGCAAAAGCATGGTCTAGACAAGATGGTGCAGCACCCTGTCCAGCTGAATCTTAAAAGCATCCAATGTCAGCTCTCAACTCTTGAAATTTCAGCTACAGAGCTTATTATAGGATCAACTCCTATTGCCTGATCACCAGGTAACAGAGGGTGCAAAAAGATTGCAATAAAGCAATGCTGTATTCCTGCTGCAGAAACAAGCACGTCTCAGTCCTGATGTCCAGATTCACTCCCTGTTGCATTCTTCACATTTCCTGGGTTCCACGCTTTATATTTCCATGGCACTATGTGGTGAACTCCAGCTAAACCTGCTGTTTCTATCAGGAATGGCTCCAGGCTCAGAGCAGACAGCATTTACCCCGTGTAAGTCCATGTAATCCTGCTGCCTGGCTCTTCAAGAACTCACAGGACTCTACTTGGTGCCTTAACTAAGCCCAATCAGAGCTGCTGCCAGATCCCAGTACCACCATGGCCATGTTCTTTCCTAGTCCCCTGGACCACGCTCTCTACTGGGCCGGGTGGGCATGGTTATGGTAGATCATGAGAGCATGGATGTGGTGCAGATGCCATGCAGTCACCTTATGACTGTGTTGCCCACAGGTTTGTTGCTGTGAATGTGGCCGATGGCCAGCACTCCTCATTGCAGTCTCAGTCTCTCTGCTGGCATTGGCCAGTGTAGGCACCTCATAGCCCTAAAACAGATAAAACGGAGTCATATAGATGGACTTAGGGCACAGGGACTGCAGCTCTCAGACTCCTCAGGCAGCCACCCTCCTATGGTCCAGAGTGCCTGGCATGGTCAGTTGTGCTGAAGCCCAGGCACCCCAAGAGCTGCCACAGGGCTGGAGCAGGAGGACAGGGCTAGAGCGCACTGGCAGGTCTGCACTTGGCAGAACCTGGAGCAGAACAGGAGACCAAGGTGGGTCCTGTGCCAGGAGGGCTTTGTCCTGTGGGCTTGGATCCCACTTGTGCAGGCTGACTGGGGGAATGCTCCGCTGCTCCTTGCTCCTGCCACTGAATAAAAGCTACCTCTGAAAGCCTCTCCCCCAGGGCCCTCGCAGGGTTAAAAGCCTCTCCTCTGCTTTTGAGCCTGGAGGACACACAGGCTTTTCCTCAGGCAGGTAGGATAAACTGGACATCACCTGGGGACGTTGCTAGATTTTCCCTCTTACTAAGCACTGGATGCCATCCACTGTTTTTTCTTGAACATGGAGGTAAGGGAGGACTGGGAGGGCAGGACTGCTGCCCGTGGTGGGACAGGGCCTCGTTCATGGTGGAACCCTCACAGGGGTCCCTATTGGCACACTATTTTGGGGCAAACCCAGTACTGTTAGCCAGGGCTCCTGGGTGGTCTGGGCATGCAAGCAGGCTGTGGCTGCTGCTGCTGCCTGAAACAAAACAATCCAGTCCTTTTCAGGAGAAATTAATCCAGTCTTATTGCTGGCTCCCTCAGTCTAGCCATCACCTCAGACTGGGACTGGACTGTGCCCAAGGCTCAGGACCTTACCTCCCATGGCCATATGCTCCAGGCTGTTTGGTCTGCTTACCTGAGTGCGAATGGGATGTGGTGGCTTGGTGAGGAGAGCCACATCCCCCTGCAGGAACAGCGCTGGCTTCCCTGGGTGGACATGGAGCACACCTGGCGTCCTGTAGGAGGAAGGGTGACATAATGCTCCCCAAAATGCTGGAGATATGCAGAAGTGCACAGTGGCGTCATAAGGCACCCTGCTTCAGGGACTGCACCAGAGCTGAGCTGGGTCTCAGGCTGGTGCATCGCCATCGAAGGGGCACCTTCCTTCTCCCAGGGGGAGTGACAGAGACCAGCTGCCTCCCTATCACCGATGGCATTAGTGCTCCCTCTCTGCCCCCCCATCAAGCCTTTCTGGACTGGTCAGCGGTGGGCAAAGGTGTAGCCGCGTGGGAAGCACTTCGTTATTAGTTAAACATTAGTTACCAAGAGAAATTGCCTTCAGTCTGAGTGAGAGAGAGGAAAGGAGCTGAGGCAAGGTGGAGACTCTTTCAAGGCTCATTCCTGTGCAGTCCAAGGGAGAAAGGCAGCTTTTCCTACCATGTCTTCCTATTTCATTTTGTACGGGATGTCTGAGGATAAAGGCTTTAAATCTGGCATTTCTTGTCATGTAGCTGTGTCCACTGACAGCTCCATTGCTCCAGACCATGGTGAAAAATTATGGTCACTCCTGTGCATGAGTCCGATGCCTGTACTGTAGCCCTGTAGCACCATGCCTAATCCGGCCTGAGTTTGTCAGCGTGGGGAGAGCATCATCTCCAGCTCTCCAGAACTCACTGTCCTGCCTGCAGTGGAACTAACAATCCCCTGCTGCTGCTGCTGCAAGTATGATGACTTAAATGTTATTGCTGTGTTCCTACATCAATCCAAGGGCTCATTGGTAGCATGCGATGGGCTCACACACTTCTTGTTCACCTGCTCTTATTTCTTTGTGTTGAGCCCCAGTTCAGAGCATAAACAGGCGACTAGTCCTTACACGCCTAACCGCCTACTATGAAATTTATTCTTATTTTTATCACTCTGGTTCCTAAGGTCCCCTGTTCCTCCTGTGTAACAGGCAGGTCCCCACCTTCACTGGTGCCAGCTTCACCGTAACTTGTCAGCAGACTCCTGCCTCTGGCTAATGGTTCAGTAGTAAAAGCATGCAACAAGGTCCTGGACAGAGCCTTCTTCTCTCACCTACACCATGGAGGCACTTGTGCCCTAATAAATCCACCAACTACCTTAGTGCTGTGAAAGTTCACAATACATAATTTTGAATTATACAGATCAACGTGCACATTATGCAGCCTTGCAGACAGGGACAGCTGGAGACGGGAGATGATTTCTAGGGAACACTGCTGCAGCCTCTCCCAGCTCTCACCCCTGTCAGGCATCTGCTCCTGGCTGCAATGCTGGGCCAAACAAGTTGGGCTATTCTTGCATCAAAATGCACATGGCTGGCTGAAGGAAGAGTGATGGTCCCAGTTTTCCAGAATATTGGATGGTATAGTTCTTATGTACCCGTCCAATGTATACAAAACTAGTAATTACAAAAAAATAAAGAATATGTCGATCTGGGAGACTGCTGGAGACCTCGGCCGGCCAGTGGTTTCTCAGCCTTGTAGTACCCACATCCAAGATGGAGTAACAAGTTTGGATGTCATTATGCCAGGCAAAGAAGTATTAATCTTTTGACTGAAAGTTTTCCTCTCAATATTAAAATAATAATAAAAAAAAAAGTTGAAAACCTGGAGAGCAAAAGATAAATGAACCAGAACTTAGTTCTTCTTCTACTTAGCAAACACTGATACTCATCACAGTGCGCAAGTAGAAGCAAGGAGAAAATACTGCTAGAATAGAGGGTCTTTAATCTGGAAGAGAAAGACCTGAAAACTGTGAATGATACAGAGCTGACATTCAAGCAGTGCTAATGGGAAAAAAAGCACACAGCTTTTAACAGTGATGTGACAGTTTCTTGCAGTAATTAGCTATAAGGAAAAAAAATCCCAACAGAAGCAGTGAATTCTCCATTGCTCAGCGTTTTAAAATCATGACTGATATGTAGATACATACTTTGGGCAGAGAAATTAAAAACAGATTAATGAGTCTAAAGCAAGGATACCAACATAAAATGTAACTGTGTTGTTTGATCTAGTAAAGACACATGACAATTGACCTCAGTTGCTAAAAACAGGTCTATATAGAGGAAAGGAATGCTTTTTTTTGCCTTTTTTCTTTTTTTTTTATATTCACTTTGGTCTTATATAATGGCAATGGGCCCCTGCATAGCCATCAGGTGACATCTTTAATGTTTAGTAAATGGAGAGTGACATGAACTGACAGCTTGTCTGGGAACGCTGTTGAATCCTAAGCACAGGAGGTTTGTGGGATTCACCTGTACGGAAAAGCTGCTCACAGCTGCCCTGTACTGAGGCAGGCAGGCCTTGTTTTGAAGTGTACAATTTCCAAGTCAGAGTAGGAGGGAACAAAATCCTTGAGTTCAGTGATGTGCAATCCTCCCTCACTCCCCAGCCATATCTCAGTGTTGTCAGTGAGAACCCACCCAGAAGCCAGCACTGGTCCCACTGCAGCTCCTGGCCAACACTTGCACAGCGATAACCAGTACACCAGCCAGTTACCTTATTCTCTGATTCACAGATAGTTTACAGTGCTAACATCTACTGAAGCAATGAAATGGAGCCAAAAAAAAGGCTGCACAGGGAGAACAGGATTTTATTATGCACAGCCCCAAAATCATAGAATCACAGAATGGTCTGGGTTGGAAGGGACCTTGAAGATCATCTCATTCCAACCCCCCTGCCATGGGCAGGAACTGCTCCCACTAGACCAGGTTGCTCAAAGCCCCATCCAGCCTGGCCTTGAGCACCTCCAGGGATGAGGCATCCACAGCTTCCCTGGGCACCCTGTTCCATTGCCTCACCACCCTCATAGGGAAATTTTTTTCCTAATATCTAATCGAAGTCTACCCTCTTCCAGTTTGAAGCCATTACCTCTCGTCCTATCACTACATGCCCTTGTAAAAAGTCCCTCTCCAGCTTTCTTGTAGGCCCCCTTCAGATACTGGAAGGCCACTGTAAGGTCTTCCGAGAGCCTTCTCTTCTCCAGGCTGAACAACTCCAACTCTCTCAGATTGTCCTCACAGCAGAGGTGCTCCAGCCCTCTGATCATCTTCATGGCCTACTCTGGATCCACTCCAACAGGTCTGTGTCCTTCTTATGCTGGGGGCTCCAGAGCTGTATGCAGTACTGCAGGTGGGGTCTCACAAGAGTGGAGCAGAGGCAGGGAATCGTCTCCCTTGACCTGCTGGCCACACTTTTTTTGATGTAGACCAGGATGCGGTTGGCCTTCTGGGCTGCAAGTGTACATTGCTGGCTCATGTTGAACTTCTCATCCACCAACATCCCCAAATCCTTCTCAGAGCTGCTCTCAATCTATTCTCTGCCCAGTCTGTATTTGTGCTTGGGATTGCCCTGACNCTGTATTTGTGCTTGGGATTGCCCTGACCCAGGTGCAGGACCTCGTACTTGGCCTTGTTAAATTTCATAAGGACCGCCCAGACCCAGTTCTCGAGCCTGTCCAGATCCCTCTGGATGTCATCCCTTCCCTCCAGCGTGTCTGCTGCACCACACAGCTTGGTGTCATCAGCAAACTTGCTGAGGGTGCACTCCATCCCAACATCCATGTCGCCAACAAAGACGTTAAACAGTACTGGTCCCACTGTTCACCCATGGTTCCCCAAGGTGCTCTGTATTGTCATGCAGCCACAGTCTGCCCTGATGCTTTCCAGCCCTGTTTGTCCCCTTATCATCATATATGCAAGCTCTGGATCCTCTTTCTCAGCCAGCCAAGAGTAACCCCTGGATTCAGACTGGCTGAGTGCAGTGTGTGCCCATGATAAGTGCTGGCTGGGACAGATCTGCACCCCAAGACAAGGTGATTGCAGGTGGTTTTTAACCTCTCTTTCAGCCCCATTTCTTCAGCATCTGTGCCAGGCTGCATTTGCACACCAAAGCACCTGGCCTACATCTGCTGGGCTTCATGGCGCTGGCATGGTGGGCAGCAGCAGTCCTGACCACAAACACCCAGCAAGCACCACCTTCAACAGCCTGTGGATGAGGCTTATGAGCAGTAACTGCTTCCCCATGCATCATCCATCCTGTGGACATGGTCATCATAGCTTCACATACCAGTAAGCAAAACCCTTGTGTCCAGGTGAAAATTGAAATAGGATGATGGAAGAAAGGTCAGGAGGCCCAGGCCAGTGGAGATCCCTGATGGCTTAAATTCACCTGTGGCTTGACAAACACCATGTGGTGAGTCAACCTCAGTTGGAATCTGTGCTTTTTAAAGTGCTGGTTATTGCAGAACCAAGTACCTGAAAAACATCAGAGCAGGAGACAGGATAAAGAAAAAAAAATCTTTTAACTGGTGCAGGGTGATATCACATCCCCAACCCGGCAGCTGGGGAAGAGCAAACTTTCGGGCTGTGGCATCTAAGGAATGATGCGACCATGTCCCAGGGGGGCAGGAAAGCATGTGACCTCCATAAGTGCAACAAGGAGGAAAAGAGAGATGAGCTTGGTA
>VZSZ01010719.1:817762-835802 GCA_013398815.1 Ibidorhyncha struthersii | reverse complement strand
CAGGAGCTCCTCTACCCGGGCACACCTGCCACAGCCACGCTGCACCCCATTTCTGAGCTTGCTTGTGAGCTGGCTTCTCAGTTATTTACTGATTTTTTTCATTCTGCCAAGCAGCCTCCAAGAACCAAAAGCACGAAGGATTAAGTGTAAAATGTTTTATAGCAATAATTTCCTTTTAGAATGTGTGTCTGGGCAAGCCGAAGAGTACAATTTGCTGATTAGTCTTTCTCAGCATTTCTATCTAGCAATTATATCTAGCATTTATATCCAACTATTATCTGAATACATTATTCAGGTCCTGGGAAGGGAATATCAAACTAAAAAAACATTTTTTAAAGAGTGAATTGACTGTAGTTCCTCCACATCATCTTTCTGATTTTTTTCTAGTATCATTTGATTTTGGAGGGGAAAATTGCTGTCTTCACACAATGTGGCGGTCTGTTTTCAAAGATTACTGCAGAGAGCTTTCTCATTTAAATATTTCGGAGGTAGGTACAAAGTACTAAATCTCAGTTTCTCATTTAAATATTTCAGAGGTAGGTATAAAGTACTAAATCTCGGTATTTATCACTGGCTGTTTCCTTCTGTGCAGGAGATCATGCCACAGAGCATACGGGAGGTCTCGTTCAATGAGGAGACATATAAGAGCAAAGTAGATTGCACTAACAAACCACCATCTTAGCAACTTTTCTGCCTGAGATGGGGTTGTTTATGCTTAGAGCTGCAGCCAAGCTCTGAAGTCACGCATGGCAGTGTCTATGCAGCCCAAAATGGCTTGTGAACTCATGCATGCCTAATGATTTAAAAAATAAAACCTGAAAGCATGAGACAAAGTCACCAGGTGGTTTCATGGCCTATCTTGATTTGCAACATTATTTTGTCCAGCAGATGCAAGTTCATCCCCATATTTTCCTTTGATCTGGGACGTAACACAGTGAAGAGCTAGAGAGCAGCACTGCTTTGTGCCATCCTCAACACTCCACTGCTGGGCAACTTTCAGTCCATTGCCTCAAAATCATTTTCTTTTCCTGTTTCTTTCACCAGGTGTCGGAGAAAAAAACCTATTACAAACAATCAGGGTGCTTTCTCTCATGCTTAAGCAACAGGATGCCTTTTGAGTTTGAGTGGTTATGCTGATAGTGTTAATAACATGCTTTCAGAAAACCACAGCTGTGCCCCATCCCTTAACTAAGACTGTAGTTAGCACATAATTGACTAATACAGCTGGAGAAGAGAAAGTCTGTCTGGGCTTCTTTTCGAAAGGTCTTACACTCCCCCCACACATTAGCATCATTATGGTCAAGTGGATTTTCCTGTTCCTAGTGACATGCTGTGACCCAGTGCTGGAGGAGTATTTCTGGACAAAGCTCTCCCTTGGAAGGAGATGGCGCCTGCGATTCTCATCAGTAAAAAACACTGAGAGCTGAAGATGAAGCATCAGCTGGGTTTTGGCTTAAGAAAAATCTCCAGGTTAAGTGATACAGAGGTCACACCTTACAGTCATTCCTCTCCTGGAAGATGCAGAGTGAAATGATCCAGCTCTAAATTAGTCAAATATTTGCTGCCTCCCATTTCTGTCTGCATTCCTTAATGAAACATTCATTTAGGGATGATATTGATGGGTTGTTGGACACAACAAATGGAAAATCACCACTGAGATTGATGAAGCTGACTCCATAGAGTAGCATTTTTTACCTAAAGTAAAAGAAAGAAGGAATTTTGAGATTGTTTATCATCCTTTAAATCCGTTATCCCCCAAGAAACTGAATTTATGACTGCAGGAAGGCATCTACTCTAAGCCATTAGTGTTCTTGCCCTTGGCTATTAGAAACTAAAGCAAATTTCAGTCTTACTTCCTTCAAGAGGAAAATAGTCATTTTTGACTTGGGTTATTTATCAAGGATAACTTTTACCTGTAACTGGATTTGGAACAGAAAGATGAGAGGGGGAGGTCAGCCTTCAGTTCCTGACCCCTTTGCAAGCCAGAGGTGTCAACGAATCCCCTTCCATCTGCCAGCAAATACCCGACCCTAGGCAATCTGAGCTAGTCGCTTTGACTTATGTTGGAAAACCTGTGTAGACTCATACCAAGAAGAACAATCTGAGACCTACTGAGACATCTTTGCAACAGTCGTTGGCCAAAAATCTCTCTGAAGAGCTGGAGCTCAAGGAGAACATAGTGAAAAGAGGTGTCAGGATTGTGTCAAAGACAAGCCCACCTCTTTCCTTTCTGCTTAACAGGATCGCTGTTGACGTGGCAGAGGACAGCAAGCAGAAGAAGCATCCTCCGCTCCTGTGACTCTTCGTGCCTTTGAGGTACCAAACTGAGCACATGCACCGCTGCAGCCCCAGAAGAAACTGCAGACTCAGTACTTCATGTTCTTTCAGCATCACCTGGAGGGACATACTCACCACTGTCACTCCGAAATATCCCTTCAGCAGCAGCTACCACAGACTGCCTCGCTCAGCTATAAACTGCAAGTTAGTCAGTTAAGATGTGAAACTGGAATAAAGTGGTTGACCCTTCATTCCTTGCTCCAGTAAGAAAAACAATTTTGCATTTCACTATCTCNCAGGGGCAGATGCAACTGCTTGGGTTTGGATAGAGCAACGATGCAACTGCAGTGAAACAGAGGAGGCAAAACTGCTCCGCATGCTTTAGCCAGGTTGCAGTTGCAGGTTGCACCCCACTGCATGGATCGAGCACACGGTAAGATGGGCTCCCCGTGCTCGACCAGGCCTTCATTGATGTATCTAACACAGTCATTACAACACGCTGCAGCATGTCAGCTCCCCTCCTTGCCAGCCTTCCTGAAGCCAGTCAATCCCAGCTGCACAAATCTGGCCAACGCTGCAAACCAAAGTGGCCTTTGAGGCCCCCTGTGGAAAACTGCAGAAGATAAGAAGGTGCTGCTCCCCCTCTGACTGCTGGTGGTCATGGGGGACCCCTGATATGAGAAGGCAGAGATCCAGATAAGGCTTTTAGCTAAATGGTTTTCACCTTTTCTTTCTAGTGTATGTAAATTTAAAATTATATATGTGTGCATATATAATATATTTTTTAATAAAGCATGCACTTCCCCCCACTTTCTGGTATTGGAAGGGGACCAGGCAATGCCCGACTGTCTTTTGGTCCGTCACTGAGCAAATACACAGAAGGAAAGAGAACAAAAACCATTGTGGAACAAAAAATTCAGGAAAAGCAAAGCCTTACAATGTTATTTCTCTTTGATCCCAGTGCTTCCATTAGGTCCTTGCACAAAACATTTAAAACAGGAGAAAGTGCTGAGCTGTTACACTGCTCACCTCCTCCTCATTTCCCACCTCCCTGTCCCAAAACAGCAGCGAAAGTCTAGCTGTATGGATGCTATACAACCCGCTCAGCCAGTAAGGAGGTGGGGGGCAGGGGGACACCACGGCCCCATGTTCAACCAAGCCATAAACCCCCGAGGCCACCTTTGTGCTACTGGGATGCAGCCAGGAGCAATGCTTTGTGACAGCGGCAGAGCACCAGATGCTTTCCAGGTGTTATGGTTTGAGAAACCCATAACAATTTGTTGTTGCTTAGATAATCATTCTATCACCCAGTGACCCCTCCCCACCTGGGAAAGAGAATCGGGGAAAAACAAGGAAACCCAGGAGCTGAAGTATAAGCAGATTTAATAGAGTAAGATTAGATAATTAACATTAATAGCACTAACGAACCAATACTGATCCTGATACCAATATGGAATATGCACAGGTTATACCCGGCCAATTCCATCAGCAGGAAGCTGTGTACTCCCAGCAGTGGACAGAAAATGTTGGACACTGCAAGCACGATGGCTTCGGGAGGAAGGGAAAGGCTCAGGGGTCTGGCACTGGAGCACAAAGTTCTCAGGATGGCATCAAGGGAGTGAGCAAACTTTGCAGCAAACTTTCTAAATTATAGTGAATGTCATGTTCGTGGTATGAAATAATCCTGTTGGCCAGCTTGGGTCAAGTGCCCAGGTCTTGCTCCTCCTCATCCCCGCACCCGGCCAGCTCAAAAGCACTGAGACCTTGAAACCCACACACCATAGCTGGCTATAAAGTAGATATTTTCACAGATTCAGACACTAGACTCTTCTAAAAGTGCAGTCTTCCCAACCATTAGAAATTAGTCCTGTGTCACTCAAACCAGGACACCAGGGAAGGATAGAAAACCCCGGAAGCTAAAAGGGTTAATTACTCAAACACTTGGTGGAAGAAAAGCGATATTACCACACTAAGGAGATAAGGCACAGTCAGAAAAGAGGCACTAGTTGGGTCCCCCCAACTCCCCTTCTAGACAGTTCCAAGAACAACAGACTGCATGTGTGTGGGAGACTGAAGGCGTTAATGCTGGGTGCAGAGGGCGGTGGGAGGATGCGCAGTTCCCTGTTGCTGGGCCAGGGGACTCCAAAAAGGGGTGGCCCAGCAGCTCACAACCGATGGAGAGTGAGGTTTGTCCTTGGGGGGCCATGATGGGCACCGTGGAGGGGCTGGGATGGGGCTATAGAAGACACAAACACAAGGCACCTCGTGTGTGGCCACTGCTGGAAGAGCCCAGGTGGCCACCACTGAGAGTCACCGCTGGAGCCAAGGGGGGTGATACTTGCCTTTCCTATCATCCTCCACATCCTTTCTTTCTTTCTCTCACCTCATTGTTTGCTGTTGAATTTTGTATTTGAAATACTGGTTATGCCAAAGTTAGCTGCTGTTGTTTGTTGTTGAACTCCTTATTTGAAACATGCCAAAATCAGCTATATATGTATGTTGAGCAAAAGGCTGGATAAAGCAGGTTTTGACCATTTAGGAGGCATTGTTGTGACTCCCGCCCTGGGAGTCACTGAGCGAAATGGGGTGTTGTAATTCTCTGTCCCCCCTGAGTCACTGTGGTGACTCCTGAGTACTGCAGAGGCTGTTCAAAAGGTCACCTCCCCCAAACCCACTGAGCGGGTCTGGACATTAAATTGGTGTCACAGACGAGATAGTCTGTGAGAAGCAGTAAGGAGGCTTACAATAGAGAAGGGGAATACCAGCCAGAGTGCTGTGGAAGGGAGAACTGCTTTTCGGTTGAAGCTGGATTCTCCGGCAGAAGATCATGGCTACCCAGGGTAAGCCTGATCCTGACTGCTCCTCGCTGTTAGATTTGTTAAAAGGATATAAAGGGTGTCCTGCTCCACCAAGACACGGTTGGGTGAAGTGAAATGGGCAATCTCTTGACTGATGTAGCAGAATAGCTAAAACATTCGTTAGACTTACTGAATGGGAAAGCCTGGGTAGACTCCAAAGGAAGAGAATGGAAATTTGGCTCCCAGCCCACTCTGATCAGGCTTTTGCAAACTGTGTCATTGCTCCCCCCGTCTAAAATTGTAAATGTAAAACCATATCCTTTGCCCTTGGGAGCTAAGGAATAAAAGTGATAAAAGAATTAATCGTCCAGACCCACTCCCCATATAATTCCGCAGTATGGCCTGTACAAAAGCCAACTGGGAAGTGGCAACTAACCATTGACTGTAGGTGTCTAAATGCTAATACCAGTCCTTTAACAGCAGCTGTGCCAAACATAGCTGAATTAATTTCTTCCATCCAAGAACAGTCCCATCCAATCTTAGCTACTATTGATGTAAAGGACGTGTTCTTTATGGTACCTTTATAGGAGAATGGTCAAGGCAGGTTTGCCTTCACATGGGAAGGTATCCAGTATACTTTGACCTGACTACCACAAGGGTACTGGCACTCACCCACCTTGGCACATCATGCCCTAGCCCAGGCTCTGGCTGAAATTGCTCCAGATGAAGGAGTCAGGGTGTATCAGTATATAGACAGTGTGCTTAGGGGTGGGTCAGATGCTGTGGTTGTAGGAAAAACTCATGCTAATATTATCAGTCATCTGGAAAACCTGGGCCTCGAAATCCCAACTGAAAAGATAAATTCTCTTCTCCTGAAGTAAGATTCCTAGGGATATGGTGGAAAGGAGGGACAATATGTGTTTGCCCCTGGGCTTTAACTACCTCGGTAAAAATCCCAGAGAATAAGACGGAGCTGCAGCATGCTTTAGGCTTGCTGGTATTCTGGAGAAAACATGTCCCAGACTTCCCCATCATAGCCTGTCCGCTATACGACCTAACCTGGAAAAAGGCTGTTTGGGACTGGGCCCCTGCTCACCAGGAAGCCTTGAAGCTTTTGATCTTTGAAGCAGGGACATACCAAGCCCTAGGTCCCATCCAGCCAACAGATCCACTCCAGATTGAGTGGGGATTCAATGCATGTGGGGCATCCATGGCAACGTGGGCCAGAAGGTCCCAGTCACCCCATAGATTTCTATTCACAAAGTTCTAAGGATGCAGGAAAACGGTACTTGACCCAGGAAAAGGGTCTCTTTGTAGTAAGCCTTGCTCTCCAGGAAGCAGAAAAAAACCTGTGGAAACAATCAGTTCTTTTAAGGGGACCTTTTAAGGTTCTCTAGCCAGTATTGGTGGGCACCCCTCCTCCTGTGGGGGTCACGCAACAGGAATCTGTTAGAAAATGTTAGAACACTACTCTCACATTTACCAGGTAGAGGAAGGAGCTCCAAATACAGGAAAAATCTAACACCCCGAGTGAGGAGCACCCTCCCTCTAGTATTAAGGAAGTACCCCCATATGAACCCCATCTGCAGAACGTGTGGTTTACAGATGCCTCTTCAAAAAGGGAAGAGAGAGTGTGGAAATACCGGGCTGTAGTGCTGCATGTAGACTCTGGGGAGTAAATTGTAACTGAAGAGGAGGGAAGTGCCCAAGTCGGGGAGTTTGTAGCCATTTGGAGTGTGATGAAAAAAGAATCTGAAACCTCTAAGCCCACTTAGATCTATACAGATTCTTATGCTGTATTCAAAGGTTGTATGGAATGGCTCCCTTTCTGGGAGAAAATCAATGGAAGGTAAATCAAGTGCCTGTGTGGCAAAAAGAAAAGTGGGAGGAAATACTAAAGAATCCCACCTGCAACGCGTATTTGGGGGATGGGTCCACCAGGAGGTCGAGAGACCTCCACCAGGACCTCCACCAGGAGGTCCACCAGCCCACCAGGGAGGAAATCACCCAGCACATATCCCTAACAATCAAGTAGATTCCATCACCTATTTAGTGGCCATGGCAAAAGGAGAGGAGGAAAGGAGTGGGGATGTCTACTAGAATGGTTGCATCTTAAGTGAGGACACTCGGGAGTTAAAGACCTTTTTAAAGAAGCAGGAAGCAGAGGATGGCCTGTCACCCACAAACAGTGCATGACAATAGTTTCAGCTTGTGGCATGTGCCATATAAGACTGGAAAAATACCCTTTGAAGGACCCACTGCTTCATTTGTGGGATGCAAAAGGTTTGTGGGAAACCTGGCAAATCGACTATATAGGGCCTCTCAGATGATCAGGAGGAGAACTGTATGTGTAGAAGTAGTGTCAGGTTCAGCTCGAGTAGAAGCAGTAGCACGAGCCACAGGAGAAAACACGGTAAAAGGGTTATGGATCTGGTTTAACTCCTTCCCTAAGCCAAAAACCATATAATCAGATAACGAGACCCATTTTACTGCAACAATAATACACAAGTAGGCAAAAGAAGAAGGGATACAGCGGGTGTTTCATACACCCTATTATTCCTAGGCTAATGGGATAGTTGTAAGAACAAACAGGCTCTTGAAATGTTTCCTTAAATCCCATAAGCTAGGACGACCAAATCGTCTCTGGGAGGCAGTAATGGAAAAAAGTGACTGATGGGGAGTAAATGGGTGTCCTAGACTTGCAGCTTTTTGTCCAAAAGCTCCTTCCATTGTTCCTGGGCAAAAGAAAGAAGATGGACCTCAAAAATCCCCTCCCATTACCCAGCTCAGTCTGTTTTTGTCAACTTGCCTACTGTATGGGTAGTGCCTTTGGTTTTGAAAACCCCCATTAATATCCATGCGTGGGTTGCCACTGATGCCCACAGAAAAGAGCACCAGATAAATACGTGGTGGATTACACCTTCTTTTTAACTGGCTCAGTAGAACAGAGTTTCTTTCTTTCTGCTCTCTTACAGGTACAAGGAAAAGGAGCGGAAGAGAATTTCTTCTTATTTTCACTTACAAATGAGTACTCCTGGGAGCAGCGCAGAAGATATATGGAACCTTTGATAATTACCATAGTGCTTTGTTTTGTTGCATTAATAGCTTTTGCTGTATACATATGTTTCAATTGTGAAAGGTGTTTTGGGAGACCTAATATTGCTGAGATTTAATAGGTTATGATGCCTAATATGGGTATTCAGCTATTTTTGCTTAAGGCAATTCTCTTGAAGTTTGTATTTGCAACCAAAGACCCCCCTACAAAGGTAGTGTGGGAATTAATCCCTACAGTGTCAGAGGATGCACAGTTCTGTGTTGCTGAGCAAGACAACTCCAAAAAGGGGCAGACAAGAAGCTCACAACCAATTGAGAGTGATTTAAGTCCTCGGGGGGTGTGATGGGCACGATGGAGGGGCAGGGACTAATCTATAAAATATGCAAACACAAGGTGCTTTGTGTGCACCCACCACTGGAGGAATCATAGAATGGTCTAGGTTGGAAGGGACCTTTAAGATCATCAAGTCCAACCATCAACCTAATGCTGCCAAAACCACCACTAAACCATGTCCCTAAGCACCATGTCTACCTGTCTTTTAAATACCTCCAGGGATGGCGACTCCACCTGGGCAGCCTGTTCCAATGCTTGACAACCCTTGCTGCGAAGAACTTTGTCCTAATATTAATCCTAAACCTACCCTGGCATAACTTCGGGCCACTTCATCTTGTTCTATTGCTTGTTACTAGCAAGAAGAGGTCAACCCCCACCTGTTTACAACCTCCTGTCAAATAGCTGTAGAGAGTGTCTCCCCTCAGCCTCCTTTTCTCCAGGCTAAACAACCCTAGTTCCCTCAGCTGCTCCTCATAAGGAACTGTTCCTCATAAGGCCTGTTCCCCAGACCCCTCACCCCTTTGTTGCCCTTCTCTGGACAAGCTTTAGCACCTCTGTGTGTTGCAATGAGGGCCCCAAAACTGAACACTATTTGAGGTGGGGCCTCCCCAGTGCCGAGTACAGGGGAATGATCACATCCCTAGTCCTGCTAGCCCCACCATTCCTGATACAGGCCAGGATGCCATTGGCCTTCTTGGCCACCTGGACACACTGCTGGCTCATACTCGGCCAGCTGTTGACCAAGACCCCCAGGTCCTCCACCAGGCAGTTTTCCAGCCATTCCTCCCCAAGCCTGTAATGCTGCATGGGGTTGTTGCAACGCAAGTGGAGGACCTGGCACTTGGCCTTGTTGAGCTTCATAGCATTGGCCTCAGCCCATGGATCGACCTGTCCAGATGTCTCTAGAGCTATCCTACCTTCAAGCGGGTTTACACTCCCGCCTACCTTGGGTGTTGCCTGCAAGCTTACTGAGGGTGCCCTGGATCCCCTTGTCCAGGCATTGAAGAGAACTGGCCCCAGTAACGAGCCCTGGGGAACACCAGTTGTGACTGGCTGCCAACGGGATTCAGCTCCATTCACCACAACTCTTTGGGCCTGGCCACCCAGCCAGTGTAGAGTACACCCGTCCAAGCTGTGAGCAGCCAGTTTCTCCAGGAGAATGCTGTGGGAAACCGTGTCAAAGCCTGTACTGAAGTCCAAGTAAACAACATCCACAGCCTTGCCCTCATCCCTCAGTGGGTCACCTTGTCATAGAAGGAGATCAGGTTTGTGAAGCAGGACCTGCCTCTTATGAATCCAGACAATTACTCAGACAAGACTCACTGCTGGATCCTAGGGTAGTGATTTTCCTATCTTCCTCTCTTTTCCTTTCTTCTTCTTTCCATCTCCCTTCTTTCTTTTAACTCATTGTTTGTTGTTGGATTTTTTTATCTGAACTACTGGGTATGTCAAAGTTAGCTGTTGAACTTTTATTTGAAATACCTGCTAGGCCAAAATGAGATATATATGTATGTTGAGCAAAACATTGAATAAAGTATATTTTGACCATTTAGGAGGCATTGTTGTGCCTCCTGCCATGGGGATTTGCTGAGCTAAATTCTCTGTCCCTCCTGAGTCATTGTGACACAGACTGTTCAAAAGGTCACCTCCCCCAAACCCACTGAGTGGGTCAGGACACCAGGCAAGCAGTTAATGCTAACAAGTTTTTTTCCCCTAAATCTGCCAGATCTGGGGCTGCATCCCTTGTGAGTAATACCAGCCTTAGTGTATCAAGGTCCTCTTGGGGTTTGGTGGTGTGTTTGTTTTGGTTTTTTTTTGGTGGTTGTTTTTTAAAACAAACGTTTAAGTATTTCAGTTCATTTTATAATGGAACTGCAAATGCAACCTGCTGCCAAGGGCCCACACTGATCCTTTGTGCTCCCGTCATTCAGACACACAATCCAGTAATGTATGAACCCCCCCAACGTTGTCGTGAAATCATAATCAGTCATCCCCCCTCTCTTGCCTGTAGTACTTGAAACCACTGCCAGGCAAGACCGCTTTCCAACAGAAAGTATTGAAAAACAATGAAAACAGTTTTAGCTTTAAAAAAAAAAAAAAAAAAAAAAGAAGTTGTATCAGCAACAGAGCTGTTGTATCACCTCCGCGCTGGTGGTGACTGCCCTGCTGTGGTGAGCATCCTACAGCCACGGGAAGGTTGGATGTGCCGCGGTGACAGTGACCATCCAAGTGGCCTCGGGTACCACAACTGCCACTGCTGGGGATGGGAGCTCAGGCTAATAGTCTGCCAGGGAAAGCGGCAGAAATGGAGCTGTGCGGGTTCAGTGTCAGGGCAGCCATAAATTATAAAACTGATGAGTGTGAATGCCTGTGTGGCATGTCAGACAAAGGACAACAGAGTCTCGCTGGGGGAAGCAGGCCATTAGTGTATGATGAGAACATAAACGCTAGGAAAGAGGCACAGTTTTTAAAAACACAAAAGAAAGGGGCAGGTTTTACCCCCTTTTCTGTTTTTNTCCTAAACATTTTAACAACTAAGAAGAATTGTCCATCTTAGCTGGTTTGGTTTGTTTTTGTTGTTTTTTTTTTTCTCCATAGATCACAGAGACTGTAAAAGCTCAGTGCTTACTTGAAAATGATCGCGCCTGGCAGAATAACAGCAAGAGCAAGGGGACATCAGATTGTTCCCATGTTCTGGCAGCCAAATCACTGCTGTGATTGAGTGGCTACAATCTTAATCCAACCCCACCGAATCAGAAAACAAAAGGAAACTACCTGTATGCTCTGGGTCTGATTTCAGAAAACACCTGAACACGCCTTCAGCTTGTGTTTAAGTCCCATTAAAATCTCTAGGGCTCAAGCTTGCCTTTAAGCATTGCCTTCACATGGGACGGACTGGGACCTGTAAAGAGTTTCCCCAACACACAACGCTAGCGGGAGTGATGGAACCAAACACACCCTGAAAAAACACCCCACAGAATTGGTTTGCCACCTGAAGGACCTCTAGAATCCCACTTAAGAAATTACCTGGGAAGTGCTGGGTCACTCCTTGCACACCTGCAGAAACAAGCAGTGCACGTGCTGGTTTTGGGCACGCAAAGACGGGATTCACCTCCTGGGGGCACCCAGGCAATGCTGTTCCTGGCATCACAAAGGTGCTGGGTGGGAGGATGAGCTGCAGACAGGAGAAGACCAGCACTGATCCTGCGTGCAGGGAAAGTAGCAGGGAAGCTGCTTTTTTCAAGAACAGGCCCTGGGGTGTAGCAATGCTCGTTATTTAACAGCTGCAACCGTTAATCCCAGATTTGCACCCAGCCCCTGTTAGAAAATCACCACCTCAAAAGATACCACCTTGCTCACTAGCAAAGCATAAAAGATTCTGTTTCTCCTTCCCAGTATGAGGAGGGGAGAGCAAAAAGGTTCCTCTGAAGAAGCAGAGCAAGACTTCAGGAGAACCTGAGTGTGCATGGGTGGTTTGTGTTCCCCATCCCATAAAAAGCTAAATCCTCACCTTTATCCTCCAAGCACCTGCAATGCAATGCAAAGAGGCTAATGCTTTTCTACTTATGCGGAGCCAAAAGCCACTGGTGAAACCTCCTTTTGAAATCACCCAGAAACCTGAGAGACCATTTGAAAATTAAGAGATTGCCATATCATTGCAGTCAGTGCAAATCCAAGTGACTTCTTCATCCAAAGGACGTGGGAAATTGGGCCTTTATGCCAGAAGTACAGGCAACTGTTTGCACCAGTGCTTAGTTTCAAATTTTCCCCTGAGCTGTGAAATCATCATTTAATTGGTTTTAAGCCAAGGTTTACCTGCAAACAAATCTCTGTAATTAAAAAGCTTGTTCTGTTGCAAAACTCCCTTCACATTGCAGCAATTTTATTTTTGCTGATTCACCCTGCCATCCTGACTGGCTTAGGGGGACAGTATCGCAGGGCAGCTGGAAGGACCTTCTAAGCTGCTACAGAATACAGGAACAGCAGAAGATGATGTAACACTGAAACTCCTCTGGCCTCTTTCACAGCGGGGCCCAGAACGAAACCTCAAACCTATTTTTGTGTTGGCATGTAAGGGTACCAAAAGTCTTCTATACTGCAGCTGCAAGGATACCCTTTCCTCCAACCTCTGCAGGTAGGTTTTTAAAGCAGCAGTTAATGGGTGAGGAGAGAAGGAAAACGAGGGAGGAGGAAGAGGAAGCTGCAGCCCTCCCCATCAGCTGTGTCAGATGTGGCATAGGTCTCTCCTATGTCCTTCTCCACATCGCAGGTCCCAGCGGCACTGGGCTGTGCTGGGAATGACTAAAAGGCCTCACCAAAACAGGCAGTGGTTTGTGGTAAAGGAGCTGCCATAAAAATAACTTTGGAAAACAAGACTCAGCTCTTTGGCTTCAGAAATCAGGCCTTCCTAATGTGGCTGAAAAACTCATCATTTCTGTGTTTACCACAGCTGTTGCATCAAAGATGCTCGTGTAGACGTCATCCTCCCTGCCCTCTCTTATACACCGTCCTCTCATTTGCTTTGATTGCACTACCAGTGTCGATCCTCAGACAGGTTTGTGACACTTTCCTACCAAGACCACATTTCCCACCAAGACCATGTTTTGGCCAGATGGCCCATAGGGAGGGCAACCAACCATGCTCCTCACCCTCATGGAGACCCTTGTCTACACTAGGTCAGACATGGAAAGGGGTAACTCTCGTGATTCGAATGAGGCAGAAAAAAACACTAGAGTTTCACGGGGGCTTGGAGGCTGGGCTGGGGTGTTTCTGGAGCCGTGGGCTTGAGAGCGTAATGGGACAAAGGTGAAGGAGGAGTGTTGGGCACAGCAGGTGAGGATGGGGCATAGGAACAAGCCGAGCTAGAAAATACTGAAACATGAATGGCTCAGCCCTACAGCTAGCAGGAGAAAAGGTCCTCAACAACCTCCAGATTACAAATATTTTCATTTCAGATTTTCCTCTGAGTAGCTGACGTGCCCAGAGAAGTTCTCACACCTCTGTAAGTGACAGCAGCACCTTTTCTGTTGGTGCTGTTGGCTAAAAGGCAAAGTATTTCTTTGTAAACTGGGGGTGGACCCTAACAGAAAGGCTGCATTATACATGCTGGCAAGTCAGGGAGAGGATCTGGGATGTTACTCTTGTTATATGTTTTTCCTCATTCTGTTCATGAGTATTTTATCAGTGCCTCATTAAAGTACTTTAACACAGACAGTAATTTAAAGCTGCCTGAGAAGGCAGTACGGAGGAGGCCTGGACCTCACAAAACCCATTCACTGGCCACATGGATGGGTCAATAGAGCAGGTATAATTACGATGCTGAACAGAGGGATCAGCCTTCTAGGGTAAAGCATGATAAACCTCAGAGTCAAGATTTTTGCATGTCTGGTATATGTTATTTTAAGAATAAAGACAGGTGACATTGAGTCTATCTGGGATGCAGGTAACCTGAAATTAAAACACATGGCATCTATCCGAAAGAATTCGTTCAGGTGCTACAGAATGTCACAAATGCAGAAAAGAAGAGGAAATGAGAAGATTCACATTTTGTTTGCAGTGCCCATATCTGAGAATATAGAATATTTACAAATAACTTCTTTTTCTCCTGTCCTGTGTACCTTCTCTGTAAGAACTACTGTAAACAGGTCTCTAAAGGAGTCACGAAGGCAAAAAGGGCATCTTGCTTTCATCTTGTTCAAACGACATTTCTATCTACTGCCTCTTGAAAATAACCATCAAAACAATTTTTCAACTGAAAATTGGGCTTTTCCATTTTAGATGATTTTCTGTAAGAAGGGTCTGCTTTATGAAGGAAATTTAGATTTTTTTTTTTTTTTTTTTTTTTTAATCAGGAGGACCAAACCACCCATCTCCTGGCTTGCAGAGGGAGGGGAGGACTCCGCTTTCAGCGCTGCCTGCATTTGGCACCTCACCCATAAAGAGGGAGAGGATGTGATCTACCAGTGCCAGCTCTCAGCTGCCATTTCCAAATAGAGCACGTTGATTTTCTGTCTGGCTTTTCACTGGAAAGTCAATGTATTTTGCATGGGAAAAATGCAAATTTTTGGTTTAGCCATGAACACGGGGGCAGCAGCCCTTCGGTGCTCTCAGAGGTACTGATTCGGGCATGTGTAATGGCATATTCATCCATATTCAGTTTTATACCCCCAAATTATCTTTTCTTGATAGCTGCATACATCCCATTAGGCTTACAAGACACCCGTCGATTCGGCCGAGTTTGATTTCCCCCCCCCACATTACCGCAATTAACTATTTCTGACAGTACTGACACGCAGTGGGCTGGGGGAGGACACCTGCTTTAATTTTGCTCTTTACTTTGAGAAAGTCAGACAAACAAACGGCTCTATAATGAAACTTCAGGAGTCTTCCCCCTGCTCCATTTGGTTTTCTGTGCCACTGCACTACCTGCCTTTCTGTCCTGAAGGGGCAGTCACATCTGCATTTGTCTCATCTACATTTTTCTCTCACATCTGCATTTCTCTCACTGGTGAGACAGGTTATCTTTCAAGCGAAACCGAATTTCCATATGTTTTGTAAATGACACTCCAAATTAAATCTTTCCTCGTTTACATTCCCTGTTTCTCTTTGCATTGTAGAAAGCAGAGAAACCCAAGACTATCTCTAATGGTATTCTAATTTTTCTGTTGTCAGAAACACTGCTGGTTTTCTTTACCCAGAAAGTAAACATTTTACAAAAACCCTCATTTTGCCTAGTGGAAACTGTTTTGCTTAAAGAAACCCAACCAACTACTAAAGCTAACCATAACACATGGGTGCATTTATAGGCACGGCAATCAAAGCGAAAAAAAAACCCAGGAAAATAATTTTAAGGAAAAACACATGTAGTGATTAAGAGATATACAGAGAAAGTCCTTTAAATATTTTCAGCAAAATATTTTTCTGAATGGCACATCCCTCTCTTAACCCAATATACAACTTTTTCTTGTAGCCTTTTTAGACTGTAGTCCCTGTTTGTGGATTAAAAAGTATAACTAAATAGTCTATTTGGATGATGCAATTTCACAAGACCAACCAGACACATTTTCTGGTGTCATTTCTCCTTTACTAACACAGCTTTTGTTTCAATCTCTTATTACAAACTTCTGCAGAAGGAAGAAACTGTGCTCAAGGCCTCCCTTCTGTGTTGGTCATGAAAACAAAATTATTTCCGTGTTAAATTGTTAGTGTGAAAATAATAAATTTTGATAGTTTTGCCTGAAACCAGGGAAAATATATGCTGAGGCTTTTCAGAAGTCTTTCTGACAAGAAAGAATTTTTCATGGATTTCTCAGCTCTGGTTGAATCTGTTTCAGCCAGGTAAGCGTAGAGATAAAAGATGCTGCTGTGCCATCAGCACTCACTCAAATGTTTCCAAACAGCCAGACAAATTCATGGAGGAAAAATCCACTGAGAGCATTAAAGGCAAAGGCACCAGCAGGTGCCACCAGCAGGCAGCTGAGCCACAAGCTGTTGGCATCTGAAAAAGCATTGCTTTGTGCTCGCTGGGTTTTTATGCTTCTACCTTGGCCAACAGTGGGCGTGCCTGTCTCAGAGTGGGTACCTTTGAGCTGATCCAGTGTAGCCATCTACAAATCTCAGATAATCAAAAGGATTTTCAACGGCTGTGGCCACTGGTTTGCTCTGGACAAACTTTCTGGAGAAGCAGGACCTTAGCCCTCCCCTTAACCTTGACTTTGCCCTTTAGACTTCTGCTTCCAAAAGGACTGGATTTTAATTTTTGCACAGGACACTGAACTGTTATAGGATGTGTCTTCTTGCCCCCGAGAAGTGTGATTGCCACAGTCCTAGCATGGATCGAGCCTCTGGGATTTTGGCGGAGTGCTCCTCCAGCACAGAATGAAATCCCTTCTGATGCTCTTTTCCTGACACACTGGTCTTTGATCCCCCACAACGTCTGTAACCCTACAGAGATGAGCTGGCAGCATCAACGTGACCCTAATCCATCAGGATGATGTTTCACTTCACCCATATCTTCATCGCTGGCCAGAGCATCACAGGTTGAAGCATGTGCCTGGGGCTGGGTAGGAGCAAGAAGGAGACGAGGACTCCTTCACTCATGTTCTGCTGCGTGAAACGTCTATCTCAAAGTCCCAAACGCTTATCTGAATTACTGTTAGATAATTTGGATACTTGCTTAAAAATATCTGTGTTCTGCTTTCAAAATATAGGAGTCATGATTTTTTTTCACGCTTAAATCTCTTAAAATGTTTGGAGTTTTTTTCAGTGCATGGATGTAGGAAGGGGAATGAAGACCAAGCAGCAACAAATTCCTCTGAATGAGAAGAGGAATAAATATACAGAAAGCAAAATATATCAGATCAGGAAAGGGTTAAAAAAACCCAACTAAACTTCTTTAGGCTGCTAAATATTAAGTTCAATTTCTGCTTTCCTCAGCAGCCTGCTACCCCGGCCCCAGGGTCACCCCAGTCCTGGAGTAAGCGTACCCACCGTGATGCGCAGAGCTGTCCCTTAACAACTCTGCACCCCTCACCTCCGTTTCCCCAGCACCTTGCATCTCCAACACCATATACCACACTACCAGCAAGCTCTGCATTAACAATTCAAATCCCAACCTTCTGGCAAATGTGACCTCATACAATCTTCTCTTTCTGGTCCAACATGACAGCGACCCAAACCACCGTTTTTCAGACTCGTGTTTTCACTTGTGCCACTGCTGCTGATTAATAAACACACCTCCCGGGTGTTTCTCCTGGCCATTGCCAGAGACAACCCAAACTGTCACAACCGGCCGCCGCCTTTGAATAGACGCTCCCGATCGACGTTAGAAGGAATTAGAGCTGGCTGGAAATGACTTTTCAAAAGTCAAGCATATCAACTAAAACAAAACAAAACATCCCCTGCAAAAAAAAAATTCCAAAGCTATTTAAAATGAGACTTGCATTTTGCTTCACCTTCAGGACAAAACGTTTGCCTTGCATCAGGGTTTCTGTGGCTTCTCCCTTCAGACAACCCCATCAGAGAGGCAGCTGATGAAGGCGTCCCTGTTCTTGCAAAGAACGGATGCGACAGAGCATGCATGGGATAGACCTCGGCATGGACGGCTTAATTACCACCAGATGTCCCTTCTATGGGAGAAACCATCGCTGCCAAAAATAAAAATAAAAATCTCCATCCAACAAGATGCTGGTGGTATTTCCTAGCAGCCGATGCTTACCTCCGTGCTGTGCGTGTATCTCCAGCAGGCAGCTGGGATCAATCCGCAGAAGGCCAGAGCAAAACAGAAAAATCCCTGAGGATAAAGAGGAAAAATACCATCAGTTACAGCATGGGGAGAGAAATATCCATTTAAAAACAGCATTGGGATGTACTTAATACACTCGATAGAGCAAGTTTAAAGTTAGAGCTAAATATCACTTTCTTTTAATAACCCTCATAATGCTGGTTTCGTAAAAGAAATTAGATAGATAATAATGTGATTCTCCACCAGGAGCCCTCTAATTACACTGTGGCTGTTTGACGGGATCGACCAAAAAACGACATGGTTTTCTGCAGAGTGGTTAACCTACTCTGCCCA
>VZSZ01010719.1:800301-817755 GCA_013398815.1 Ibidorhyncha struthersii | reverse complement strand
TTTACAGTATGCTCTTCTACAGCCAGACCATGCCCCAGAATACCACCTTCTTACTC
Source organism: Ibidorhyncha struthersii (assembly GCA_013398815.1). Lineage (NCBI taxonomy): Eukaryota > Metazoa > Chordata > Aves > Charadriiformes > Charadriidae > Ibidorhyncha > Ibidorhyncha struthersii. The sequence goes on along the minus strand of VZSZ01010719.1, from coordinate 817,699 downwards.
ACGGGGTTCAGTCCCCCGTGTTTAAAATGGTTATCAGTTTCAGAGGGGAAGATCCACACCAATAGTCCATAAGGAAGCGAGTAACTGGGATGGAGAGCAGCCTGGTCTGGAAAAGGAGCCGGACTTTACCCTGTTAGCAAGGTGGTAGCTGCACGGCCAAACCGCCTTTCTTAAATCAGCACTATCCCAGTTAGACAAAAGGGTGACAGAAATACAATCAAGGCCAGCAACTGACCCTGAAGTGTCAAAACAATAACAGCAACGACACAGGAGGTGACTTGACTTTTGCCTTCTTCTCTAGGCATGCAGAGCTGGAAGTTAGATGCGTCGTCTCTTTATTTGAACAAATCTGATTTTAAAAAAAAACCCCAACCCTGATGTAAACAGTGCTCGCCTGTTGTGACATCTGGACCAAAGGATCTTGCTCACATTTAAAANNNNTTAAAAAAAAAAAAAAAAAAAAAAAAGGAAGGAAAAAAGTGCCTGTAAAGCGTTTGAAGGCCAAATGGGCTCATCAAATAATGAATCCACAGCTCTAGTCTCAGAATGACAAAAGAAGATGAATAAGCAGCAAACAAAACCGATTCCTTTTACAAGTTTTTCCGTGAAAATGTCCCTTTTCCAACACGAAGTTATGTAGCAGAGGGAAATTACCCAACTGATGGTAGCTTATTTTGGTCTCTAATTTTTTTTTATGAGCATTTTAATAGTATGATGTCACTGAAATCACTTTAAAAAAGATTAAATATTTCATGAAAGTTTACCATATTCAAGCCTAAGGAAAGGAAGCGTGTTGCTGCTACCAATTCTGCTTCACCAAAAAATTTGCTTAAAAACTATGGGTTTAAAAAAAAAAAAAAAGCCACAAAAAAGCAGCAAGAAAGGAAAATGTGTTACTTCAAATCCTGGAAATGAATGTGAAAGTGCCAACAAAATGACTTTTGCTGTTTTTTGTCCATCTGCTGCCTGCTGCGTTTCTCTGCTCGCGGCAGGATGATGCCCTGCCTGGGGGCTTTGCTCCAGGAACAAGACTGCCATCCCCCATTCTTGTGGGGCTGCCTTCTTTCAGCTTCTGCATCAGACACTGGGGAAAACCCTGGTACGGCTCTTATGAAAAACTTTAAATTATGTATGTCCGGTCTCTCCTTTCCTTTTATTTTTTTGGCAGCTGCCTGGCCATATAGGTGGTGAGATCACTTGCTGCCTTGCCAGGAGCTGAAACGGGATAACGGGAGAAATGGGACCCTAAAGGAGGGGAAAGTCTGATCAAATGCTGATGTGACAAGGGGGATACAAGTAGCGAAGATGGAGAAGAGCATGCAGGGCGAGATGCCATGGATCAAAGCACGGCACAACCAAGCCTGAACCTAGCCGGGGTGGGCAGTTCAACCCCTGCAGGTACGGCACAAATTGGAGGGGAGAGGAGGTGAAGTTGCATGGGCATTTCAGGCTGCTCCTCACTGGGACCAGACCCCGCATTTTGCATCTCCTCCAACAACTTCCCCCCCAAACAAACAGCACAACAAAGTCAACATTTTCACCAAAATCAGGCTCAAAGAAAAAAAAGAGAAAATTATGGCAGATAAAAAAAACAGCACTGATAGCAATGTGAAAGCTCTTCTGCACGCCATTGCGGTAAAGGTGTAAACAAGAGGACCGACCATGAACCTGAGAGTTGGAATAACAACGTGCCAGTGGCACCACCCAGATTTCTCCCCTGTGCTCTCCCTCCCTTCCCCCACCAGCTCCAGCACTTAGGCCATCTCTCTGGGGCCAGAAACCCCAGCAGATTAAAACCCTCCTTCTCATTTTCCCTTTCTTGGCTCCGCCCCACATCTCAGTCGTTCACCTCCAGCAACGGGTCTCCCTTTATTTCTGTCTAGCTTCTCTGGGAATACTGAGACTCAACCCCTCGGGAAGCTCCCCCTCCATCCAGCTGGTGAGGAGCAATTACACGGCTTCGAGAACATCTTATAAATGAATTATAGCCTGCTTTTTCCCTTCCCAGCCAAAAGGCTTTTGGAAGAAGAACTTTCTAATCACATTAGAAGACATTTGGAGGAAAAAAAGAAAAAGGCGACGCGTAGTTTGCATACGAAATGCAGAAGGGTCGAGGCTGGTTCACCATCTCCCAGACCTTTGGAGCTCCTTGGAGCCGGCCATGGGCTGCTGCCTGCTCCCTTTGCAGGAGGCAGCCACATCAGCCGTGTGGAGGGCTGTCACCAGCCAGACATCAATTACTCTTTTATGAATGACCTTGTTTCCATCCTTGCTGCAAGGAACAATTTGTCTTCGAGAGACTTGGCAGAATCTGCAGAAACAGCGTCTTCTCTGTTGCCTGGTGTCTCTTTTAATTCACCTTTCTGATGCTTTCCCTTCGGTTAAGGGGGTCCGCTTGCGGATAAGAGAGTGATCCTTTAGCTCCAACTGGGTTCGGTAGCTCTGCCAAACCCCTGCGCTCCCAGGGCAGGAGCTGACCTGTGCCTTGCTCAGCTCCAGCTGCTTTTGGTGCCCCTGTGGCCATTGCAAGGGCCAGTTCCCTGCCAGACTTCACAGCCCAGAGGCCGGGAAGGGGGGACCTAATTTCAGATTGCATCCATCAGGTTGCATCCCTCCCTCCCTGACCCAGTTCATGTAAAAGCATGCGACATTTTTGCCTTTCCACAGAGCAAACACGAGCCAGTGACCTCAGTCCAAAGGAGGAATCTGTCCTTGGCTCCAACCGAGCACATCGGCTCTGCCCGTGCCCTCTCCCTGGGGAGCACCGGCACATGGATGCCTTGCTTGGGAGTGCTGTACCACGAGAGAGGGCACAGGAGACAGATTCATTGTGAAAGCAAGATGCTGAAGCGTGCGGCGGTGTTATTAAGGACCCTCTACACACTTGCCTACAATGATACACCAGGGAGCAGTAAAGCAAACAGCCTGTGCTGTGTGCTGACACTACTGGCACATGACTCTCGGTGAAAAAATGGGTTATATCAGGCATTCACGGAGGCTTTTTTACCACAGAAATTGTTTGGTGTTGGTGCTTGGAACAGCAGTTCCATCCTGAACACAAATTTTCCCCTAGATGAGCGTTTTTTTCAGGCTGGAAATGTCAGGTATAAGAATTTCAGCTGGGATATTCTGGTTGGCATGTTGCTCCCTGTTTCCCCCCCCCCTCCCCCTTTCCATCCAACCAGATAACAACTCACTGTGCCTTAAACCCTGCCGGAGCCAGAGTCTTTCCTCTGTACAAGCAGTACCAGCAAAACTGCAGTTTTCCTTCCTTCTCCTCCCCTTAAATAGCGACATGGCCTTCAGGGGCCGTAAGAGCTGCAGGATGTTTACATTCAGGACTGACTGCGTGATGGACCACGGATCACCACAAAGCAGGGTTTGCCAAAACTGGAGAACAGTCAATAAACCTGTTATTACTCTCCCTGTTTAAGAGGAGCTTTGGGGATAATTGTCCAGGATTTTAGAACACAATTTTTCATCCTTAAGTTCTCGGTTACCCTCTAGAAACCAGTTTCCTCACAAGCATCAGTGGATGCACAGTGGCATCTGTCTGGACTGGTGATGTTGCTAACACAGCTACAAGACGAGCTCCTGAGATAACGTGTGCTTTAACCAATTTGACCTGTCCTGGTTTCTGACCACTGTGCACCCATTATCGTTATTGGGACAGCACCAGTAAGGCCTGCAAAAACTGAGACCCCTCCTTTGTATACACAAAACCCTCCAGATAGCCAGGCGGGGGGTGGGGGGGGAGCATTTATAATCTAAATAGACACCAAAAAAAGAAAAAAACAGTAGGGAAACTGGGGCACAAGAAGGCAACAGCATCCACCCAACAGGCCAGTGACAGAGGCAATGCTCCTCTGAGCCCGTCTGCATCCTGGCTAGCATTTCCCCTGGGCAGCTGGTTTGCCAAGTGGGACTGTGGTGGATTAGCCGCATCGATGCAGACATCCCCCGAGCTTGGCTCGGTTTGCTATTTAGCCACAGATGTCAGGCACCAATACTCTGGTGTCTTCCCTCTTTGATTAAAGAGTGAATTAAATGGTTTTCTAAATAAGACACACGCTTTACAGGAGAGTAAAAGTCCTTTAAAATCAATAGCAGGGGAAGGTGAAAAATCCTATTAACAAGTAGAAAAAAAGCTACAAGCTGGGAGCGGGGAGGGGGCTGATCACTTCTGCCGGCTACAGCCCAGCGGGGATCAGCAGGGCAGGACGCGGCACCGACAACGAGTTTCAGAGCCCCACAGGCCTGAACCCCGCTCCTGCCTGCGCCTACATCTCACGGCAGCCATCAGGGGCTGGCTCTCCCTGCCTGCTTTTCTTGCTTGCAGACCAGAGATTAACTACGAGCCTCGGGAGGGGGTGGGAACTGGTGGGAAAACAAGCAGCGTGCTGGCCCTCGCTGTTAAGATACTGACAGTTAAAACAGGGGGGACAATTTATAGGAATAAGCAAAGCTTCCCTGTGAGATTTAAGATGCTGATGAGCTGCTTGAACAAGGAGGAGCAAGGAATAAAGATGCTGGTGACCAGCTCTTGAGTATTTCCCAGCCCCCCCGCTAATTTCTGAAGGGCTGGGGACACGCTACCCCCCACCAGCAGTGGTTACGGTGGCTGCTCCCTTACCAGCGCATTTCCCCTGCATCTCCCGGTGCCGGCGGGGCGGGGAGCGGCGGCTCGGCGGGCCCGCGGCCCCCTCCAGCGGCGGAGCCGCAGCCGCGCCGGCGGCTCCCGGGGAAGCGCCGCGGTGGAGCGGCCCCTCGCTGGGGTGCGAGTTACCCCCTCTCTCCTTGCACCCTGCCCTGCACCTTCGCACGCCCTGCGAGCCCCTCACGCTGCCGGAGACGACGGAAATGGAGCTTAAAAGCAAGCAAGGGGCATCCCGTTACCCCTGCTGAGAGCAGAGAGGGATGGATGCCTCATTGCCAGAGCCGCGGGGAAAGAACCTCGCATCCTTCCTCCTCCTCCCCCATGGCAATGATAGCGTGTCTTCACTGCAATGGTATCATCAGAGATCCAAAATGAAGACGGCCACCTCCCCCAGAGGAGCCAAACTGTGAACGCTAAGGCAAAGCGAACAAGGTGCCCTAGGAGCCGCAGAGAAAGTACATAGCTAGTCTGGGGGTTCTGCCCACTAGGGGTTTCTCGGTGTCCACAGCGTCGCTCTGTTACACCAAACCAGCCGGGCTGGGGGACTCCACGGGGGGCTGGAGGAAAGGATCTGCTCATCCTTACCCTCTGGGCAAGGGGAAAGGAGACCAGTATCAGGTGGCCCTTGGAGGAGGGACAGCAACGCTGGAGTTCACTGGGTATGTTTTCCTTCAACTATCCCTTCAGGAAACAGCTATAATTTAAATATCTTCTTTTACCTACTGGCACGTACCAAACAATACTACTCTCAGAGTAAGGCAACTGAATAAACATTACAGAAAAGTCCAGGCAACCCTGACAATCTCCCCTAGCCTGTACATACCCATCTGTCGTTTTGGATGCAGTAATTGCAGGCACACACTAAAGCATACTTCAGGAAAAGAGAGGGGAACTATACATACACCGCTAGCAGTATTCACGGGAACTGTGTCACTCAGGCCCCTTTGAGCATCTCAGACAGAGAGAGGAAGACCGTGTATTGAGAATGTAAAAACATTAACTTCAGTAGCTGCTTTGCACTAAGTTTTAAAGGTGTCTGCTTCTGATTTCCACCACCAGTATCGTTTTCTCCAGTTACGTAGATTAGATAAATCTCTCAACAGCTAGCTTACATATGACAGCAATGCAATTATTTTACATTAAACACTGCTTCATGTACAACAACCTACCTGTTAACTCTTGCCCTTCACACAACACGGGCAAACATGCAGTGAGCAGCGCTTTTCTGCTCATCCCTCCAGCCCCGAGACGGGAAGATGCTCCATTCAGACTAAGTGCTGCGTGCAGGCTGTGCTTTTAAATGGAGCTGAGCTCACAGTCCAGTTTACTAATGCCAGCATGGTCTGGGCCCAAACAGGGCCTCACTGGCGATGATGGAGAGAAGAGAGGTGGCATTTCAGCTTTTGTGGTACCCCTCCAACTTCTCCTTGGAGGCTGAAACTGAGGGTCCAACCCAAAGCCCCAGTGCCTGCTGCCATGCTTCATATGCCCCGCACCACCACTGCGGTGGATGTTTGCAGCGAGAGGGGCTAACTTTGCTGTCACAAGTCAGAGGAACAACGTGGGACTCAAAATCGCACTACTAAGGTTTCACCACACAAACCACGTGTTGACTTGGTGAGAGAAAAAAAAAACAAACGATGGGACTTATCATCGCTGCAATTGCTTTGGGAGATAAGCACCTCCCTTTGGCCCTGCTCTGAAAGCTGAACACACAGCACCCTGGCAAAAGAAACAAGGCGCAGAAGGATTCAGTCCTCAGCTAGAAGAGCTCTGCAAGGTCATCCCTTTTACAAAAATGTCCCCTTCCAGCACAGGGTGGAGCAACAGACTGTCCTTCCCCAGGCATGCATGCTCCTGGGCACAAGGCAAAACAGCGCCCAACACCGCATTTTAAGAGTATCACCCCAAGGTTACAAAAGCCCCCCCCCGCCAGTCCCTCCCAATACGCACCATGGCGGTGAGGCACTGTGATTCCCGCACCGTGGCGGCAGAGCTCAGCAGAGCTGCGAGGATCAGGGTCATGCTGAGGCAGATCCCAAAGTAGAAAGCTGGAAGGAAGTCGGATATGTGAGCTGCGGTCAGACACCAAGACTTTAGGGCTAACAGAGGCCTAGAGAGGTGCCAAAAAGTGCATTTTGGGGAGCTCGTCCAAAAGGACCAGGTTGCAGAACTTAAATTGTTTTATAATTTTTTCAATGCCCCCCCATCTGTGTATGCTTTTCTCGTGCGGCAGGGCTGTAAACCTCCGAGCGCTTCCCACAGCTCCAGCAGAGCAAAGCACCCTAAAAGGGTGTCGGTCCAGCCAACAGACCACAAGCTGTCAATTATTTCAGCACTCTGATAAGGATCCCCCCTAAATGGGGGGGTGTGGGGCGGTGTGTGTGTGTGCTGATGCGCAGCAGCTGTCCCATGGCCCCTATCGGGACTTTGCGTGCGGTTAATCGGGTGCAACACTCGCCCTCCGGTTTCCTCCTGGCTAAGGCAGGGTCACAGCCGGTACCCCAGGGCAGGGCTCAGGGACCACCGCGCCGCGATGGGCTTTGCAGCCCTCACTCAGGGCTAACCCTGCAAAGAGTTAACGCCCGCAAGCAAAGCAACTGGAAGCATTGCTGGAGAGGGGTGGCTGGGAAGGGAGGGCCTGCAAGGCTGAATTCGGTGCCAATCTATGTAACCCCGGGTGTGTGTAGGAAAGGGGGAGGGCTGTACCTTAGCTTTGGACTAACACGGTTCTTACACCTGCCTTGTTAAGCTGAAATTGAGAACCAGGATCTAGAGAGGGTATGAGCACGTTTAAGTCCAGAGTATAGCTGGGGAGAAGCAGCAGATACAAATGCAGCAGTGGTGAGCAGAGTATTTTAGCATCTGGGCTGTTCTTATCTCTTTGCTCTAGCCTTGTACCCGAGACTCAGTTTATTCTCCCTTGTGCTGAGTAAAAAACCCCGCATTTCCTCCAAAACCAGCTGTTTCCTTACATTTCTCCTCCCAGCCTCAATTTTCTATGCTCTGCTTCAACTCCTGTAGCAGTCCCTCTCCCCATGCTCCCAGTGCTCCTTCCAGCCCCACTGCACCTTTGGGTCCGTCTACGGATGAGGTCCCCTTGAGCTTTCACTGCAGCACAGGGGAAGGTTGGGGAGGTGGTAAATAGAGGAACAGGAGTGAACGCAGCAGCACCTGAGCACCCTGTGCTCCCACAGCACCCTTCGGTGCTAGGTGTGCGGGTCCGATACAGGTCTGTGGGACTGCGTCAGTCCTAGTGCATCCTCCAAAAGCCAGCCCCTGTCTCCTCCTGCGATGCCTCTGTATTTCCTTTGGCTGCTCTGGGGGATCTGGCAGCTCCCGGGTTCACCAAAGGTCTCACTGGGATGTGACCACAACCTACCTGCGTGGTGGATGACCCTGTAGGAGTTGCTCTCCAGAGAGATGTTGCTGAGGAGGGTGAAATGGAGGCCGTAGTGAGTGACTGTGCTCAGCGTGGCAATGGACAACCCCAGCAGCTGGAAAAGAAGGTTTTTAGGAAGGGATTGACAAGTTCCTGCTGAGCGCACACAAAGCTTTGAGGTGTATCTGGATACTCCTGAGCCCCACACAGATGCAGACAGTCTGATCATCCAAAGACTACTGCATGTACTCCAAAATGCACATAAAAGGACAAAGCCTGGACACTTAAACATACTAAAGATCTTCTTCTCTCTTGCACAATGAGTGCACGTGACACCACACAGCCCATGGTCTCTTGACCAGCATCCATGGATGAAATTCCCACCACGTGAAGAAAGCCCAGAGGATCGATGCCCTTGCAGCGCACCTGTGCAGTCCCACCGGGCTCTGCGGAGTACATACGTGCAGTTATGAGGGCTGCCAGCTTCAAGGGTGGTTTTGGGCAGAGATGATGTTCTCTGCCTTGCTCTTTGCAATGCGCAAAGGGCTGAGTCTTGTACTACTCTTAAGTAGTCTGTGCTGGTTTCTGTCTCTGCAACATGCTGCCGGGCTGTCCGTGTTTCTGTCCCATCCTTGAGAGCACTGGTACGCTCAAGGCATGGGGTGACTACCAGCATGTTACCCTCTGTGTTGCCCAGAGCAAGTCCAGGTGATGGAGAGGGGACATTTCTGATGGCCTCTGGCTATAGAGCAGGGCTCCTTGCAGCACAACTGGTGGCAGAGCTGGGACAGAGGCACAACCACAGCGGGACAGTTCAAAACAGCTCCAACTCTAGTGTAATGAACCTGGAAAATACGAGATGTGAGGCCACTCCAAGGTCCCCAGATAAGGTTTCAGCATTTTGTGCCTTTACAATATGGAAACACAAGGCAGCTATCCCTGTGTCAAATGTGACAGTCTGATGTCAACATAATCTCCACTGTATGACATTTTCTTCCAGAGCAGACTAATAGCTCTTGCTTGAGAGTTATAGTTTCGGAGACTGAATGCACACAAACCATAGCATTTTCTGCTTATAAATAACCTAATTCGTGGCACCTGCTGATCCTTTATGCTGTGCATTACTGCCTATCTCGATCCACACCCAGCAAATTGCTAAGTGCAACACCGCTTAGCTCAGATTTCTGAGAAACACCAGTCTAAAATCCTCCCAAGAGCAATAATGTGATTCTTGCCATCCATGGTGGCTGTGCCTTAGCATCTCCTCTAAACACCTGTGGTACTAATCCTCCTTTGACTTTCTCCAAATAACATATTCTGCTATTCGGAAGAGAGAACAAGTGTCACTACAGCCAGTGGGCCTGAAATGTTGGACAAACTTATAAATATCACGTGTGACCGAAAATAAGGCATCACCTTTTCATTATACTCTTTCCAAGCCACCAACCCTCTTTGAACTAAATACAGATTATTATTTTAAAGCTTGCAAGTTTTGATGAAGTGAAAAAGCAACAAGCACAACTGACTTGAAAACATCCAGCAGAAGCGTTCCCCAGTTTCCCCCACTTCCCACCAGCTCTAACAGCAGATGTGGAAAGGCTTCCCTTGAATTTGCTTCAAAAGCTGATAAAAAGGATCCCTAGAACTGCTTTTGCCTTTCAGTTTAGATCCACAGGTCTCACATATCCTTCCATTGAAGCCTTGCAGCTTCATATCCTCACTGATCCCACCTCCAGCCGAGCACACTCCCAGCAACAAGTGTGACTGCAGCAAGTCCATCTTCCCTCTTTTGCTGCAAGGAGAGAGGAGCAAATATCTTTTTGCTGAAAACCACGCATTCTGCCTGCAGCGATCTCTTCTTTCTCTTCAAGACGGCTGCTGGGTTGTGAAAGAGCTGCAGCGGCGTGACAGCCCTGAGAGACCAGAAGTCTATCAGCAGAGGGGGGATGCTTGTGGCCAGCGATAACCGCCCAGGGCACGACGATAACCCAGGCAGTTGGCTTTGCTTGCCCTCCGCCTGTGAAAAACAGAACGTGGGAAAACCCGACCCTCTCCGAGCGGGGATGGGAAGGGCAACGGTTCGCCTCGATTTTGCAGAGATCCCCCCCAAACCTGCCTGCTCACCATGACACAGAGGCTGGTCACCAGAAGTTGGCACTTGGTGGTCCTCACACTGCACCTCAGTCCCATGGCTGCTTGCCCCCAGAGAGAGCTGGCAGTTGTTCCCTCCAGCTCTTGATAAAGCCTGGGTTTCCACCTAAGGGAGGCATGGCCACAGCGGGGCCTCTCGGGAAGTGTAGTCCTCACCACATGCTGATGCACCTCCTCCTGCCCAGTTATTAAATCCTGCTTAGAGCAGCTGCCTTCTGCCCGGGCTCTTGGTGGGCTGCCGTCAGCTCTGACACACAGCCAGCTGGGAAAGGAGGAAAGGCATACAGAAAAACAGCCTTCCGTGAAATTTGGAGCAAAGCTCCCTAAAAAATTTTTGAAACTGTTCAATCAAGAGTCAGTATCAAAATACCCTGGTTTTCGCTTTCGCTGGGATGCAGTTTTTCTTAATGAACATCATCATAACTAGTTTTTTTTTAAATATGCATAAATAGTAACTTGGGAAAAAGTTCAGGAAAATGTTATTTAGAAAAAAATAACCTGTTGTTTAAAGAAGACATCAAAACCCCCAAACAGATCTGCATAAGAGTCTTCTTTCCCCATTTAAAAACCACCACATAGCAATAACCTTTGGCTGAGACTATTAAAACTTTTATTTGCAGATGAGGGAAGAAAAATCCCTTTGGTAGTATTTTATTCAGGAAAATGGCTATACGTAAACATAATCCCCTGCCCAGGAGACCCTCACTGTCCACGGACATTTTGACCCTGTCCTTTCCCCTCTCCTAGCACTGAAGACCCCATGGACCCATGCACAGAAGACTCAGGTAACTTCTGGCCTTCAAAACCAGCTGTGTGCTGGATGCATATTTTCCAAAAGCAAATCGCAGAGAAGCCTCAAGAACAATCTGGCCAAAAGGAGACTGAATGGCGAGTGCCTTAATCATCCTCAGTTTTGGAACTAGACAGGTGGAAAAGAGGTGAAACAGAATAATGAAAAATAGTCGCGCTCCCCCCAGGTGGCAAAGAAAGGGGGGGAAAAGGTAAAACCATCCCACATCAGTACCTGTAGCTACAGGAAAATAACAAAGAAGAAGAAGGATGAGAGTGAAAAAAGGAAGGAAGATGCATTTTGTAGGGCAAAGAGAAGCAAGAGAAAGTGAGTTGCACAAAGCCCTGTGCACAGGAAAAAGCAAGTCATGATTTTCTGACTACATCACTAGCTTTCGTGCAAGCTTTCTTGCAAAACATCTTGGTTGCAACCTCCTGAGACACCAATGAGAGCTGCCACAGCCGTTTCCAAAACCAGGTGTCCCCCATGGCTCGTGGGTCCCTGCCCTGGTTGAGCTCCCTGATGCCCAGCAGGGGACACTGATGTAGCCATGTGCCCACAGAGACCCTCCTACTCCAGCCACCAGCTGGAAACGACCTGAGAAAGACCAACAGATGGACAGCAGGGAATGAGAACAGTGGGGAGAGGACTACAGAGAGAGGGCAACAGGCTGGGGAGGCAGCTGATGCCCAGCCACACATGTCCAGGAGCAGGAGCCAAACACCATCCACAGCAGCGCAGACCTCACAGGGACAGGAGTATAGCTGCAAGGTGACCATGTCTGCATGGTCCCCACCATGGGCCAGGTGGGGAAAGTGCCTTATAAAACACTGTGGTCAAGTTAGGACAGCATCCAAATGGAGAGTTGTTAGCAGCCGACATTTCTTCTGGTGCTATGGGACAGATGGTTGTGTTGTCACCTGCATTTTCAAGGGGAATGACCACCAAAAGGGCACGGGTTATAGAGGTGGCAGGGTTGGTTCACAGGTGGAGTTACAGCTTAAATCTGCAAGGGTTGCAACAAGGTATGAAGCGCAGCTCTGCGTGTAAGACCAGCTACAGAAGCCCGACCAAGAGCCATGGTGAGTTAGAAGCGAGGGCGCAGCCGTGGTGCACCCCTGGAGCCCGTTTCACAGCAAGGGACACGAGAAAATCCATGCAGCCCATCTCCATTTTCCCCTAGACCCCAGTCTCCTTCCCCAACCCTAAATGCATGCTACCGGAGACCTGTGCAAAGCCAGATCTCACACTAGAGGTCCCCACAGGCCAGCAGAAACCCTTCCCGAAGGCCTGGACCATTCAAGTGGGCTTTCGGAAGGCAGTTCTCCTCCCAGTTCCCCAAAGATCTCCTCCGTCCTTGAAGGAGCCTTGCACCTCACTGCAGGACCACCTGAGAGGTCACAAAATCATCATCTACACCCCCTGGTAGTGCTCCTAGTCTCTCCACAAAAGATGCTCTACCTCCTTATGTCTCCAGCCATAAAAACAGGCACCTTCACTACCTCACCAAGCTCTCAAAGCAGGTCCATAACTTTAAACATCTGACTTTAACCAGATGTTTCCTCTGGTTTGGTTCCAAATGCCTATTCCTGGGAGTTTACCTATGTCCTCTGATGCTTCAGATGCTTCTCCCACCTCCAGCGCTCAACGTTCTGTCTTCATGCCTGCTCCCTCGATTACCTGCTCCGGCCCTGCACTGGATTTGGGGGTGGAAGCATTTTCTACCATTTCTCTTTCCTCCGTCTTACACTTTATTCCATATTGGTATGGCTTGAAAGATCTCTCTGGGGCAGAACATATGTGAATTTCTAATGTCAAAACATAACAAAGAGCAAAAGGATTTACTCCCTCCTCCCCAAAGAAAGTCAATAGTAGGAGCATTAGTAGACCTGGGGCATTAAGAGGTTGAGGAGGCACACACAAGGGCCCTACTGAAGTGAGCGCAGGGGGAGCACGCGTGCTCATCTTAATTGTGGACAGACGAAAGGGGGTCTTTACAGCGCTTCACTTTCTCCAGGACTAAATTCCCTCTGGATGTTGTGTCATTGGCATACGCCTGCCTCAGCAGCTCTCTGCCCAGGGAGCCCTGGCGAGAAGCAGGGCGTCCCTCCAGCCCCATCCCAGCGGGAAGAGAGGCAGGGCTGGAGGCACGCCGGAGAACCATCCTCGGAGCTGGTGAGCAGGCTGGATGGCGGCGTGGCTTTTTTGGCAAGACTCATCCTCCTGCCCGCCCTGCCGGCTTTTATCAGTTGGTTCCCTTTGCAAGAGCACAACTTATCGCTCCCAAACGCGGTGCAAAAACCACAGGTGACCACAGCTCCCGCCTGCGGCTTCCTCCCTTATCTCTGGTTATCAGCTGGAGCACGGAAAGAGGGTAGCGAGGCTGAAAATACCCCAGACACCCCAGGTGCCCTCTTCCTCTAGCCTTGTAGCAGCTTGCAGCCTTCTGTTAGGCTGTGAAAAATACATACCGGCACCCCCAGCTGCACGGGTGTCGGAAGGACGTGCCACCTCGTCCAGAAGGAAAGGATTGTTTTCAAAAAGGGGAACAAAGCTAGATCGTATTTTTCGCACAGCTAAAAAACATCCAACCCTCTTCCGAGCTGGAGGGAAACGCTGCCCACACTGTCAGATGGACGTCCTAAAAGAGCTGGGGGATTTGATGTGTTAATGCTGCATGGGGTGAACTTGGGAGACTAAACATAAATGGAGCAGAAGAGGCTGAAGTCATGCTAGTGCTTTCTCACCATCCCCTTTTCCGGCTCTCGCCCCATCGGTGCAGCCCCCAAGGATGCAACAGCAGCACGCCAGCCCCAGCTGCTTGAACTCCAGCCAGGCAGCAGGTAAGAGAAATCTCCCCCTCGGCTTTGGGGCGCTGCTACTCACGCTCCCGTGAAAGGATGGGCTGGAGGCAGGGGAGAGGAGGTGGCCCCAGGAGACAAAACTACACCCATCGTCCAGGCAGGACACGTGCCCGCCAGGTCCCTGTCGCCTCTCGGAAGCCTCCTCCTTTTGCCAGCCCCACACAACCATTAGGGAAAATACTTCTCCCCCAGGGTAGAAAATAGCTCCAAATGCGGCAGGTTTACAGGTGTCACTGGCTCAGCCCATTCGGTCCCTCGGCTACCGCCCGTAACACGGCTATATTAACCCTAGAGCTCGCTCGTAAATAAAACATGCCCATATCAAACCGCACTGGAGCCGTATGAATGACGGGAAGCCAGGGAGACCTCACAGCCCGCGTCTGCCTTCCCGGGAGCATGACAAGGGTGCATTGTAAAAGCTGCTTAGCATTCATATAGCACATAGGCACAATCAAAGCTAAAAATCAACTTTTAAACCCAGGGCTGCCTCTTTTCAAGAAGGGAAGGAGAGGAGAAAAGGGGGAGGTGCTGGGCTTTGCCAAGCTTCAGATGCACCATACAAGTGTGCTGTGAATGGAAACAAGGCTGGCCAGAGGCTGCCTTGGAAGAAACAAAACCGGAGAGAAATCGTAAAATCTCCAAAGGACTTCTTCGTTTATTATTCTTACCAAAGCGTGCCTCAGAAGTCCTCCAGCGACTCCCAGGCATTTTGAAGTTAATTGTAGGTGTGCAAAAAAAAATGAAAAATGTCAGAAGGTTTATTAAAAAAAAGTTCATCAAGCCCAAGGAAGGTTACATTTGAAAAGAGCATAATTGAAGATAGTTCCCTTCAAAGAATAAACTCAAATAAACTTCTTTCCCCCCAAAAAGTGAAACAACTGCACTTGTAGCTCTAAAGCATACCCCCCTACTTAAACTAAATTCTTTTTTCTTTTCCACATGGTATCTAATTGCAAACTAACTGCCCAGGAAACAGCTGTGCTGGTGATAGACCTAAAGACACAACTCAAGCCCCGCTCCCAGCAAAACCAGTGTGAGCAGAGCCCAGGCTGGCAAGGGGGGATTCACCTGCTTGTCAGGGAGAACGCGGCTGCTTGACTGCCCCTCGTCACTTATTTCTGGCATGTGCTCTCTTGTCACAACAGAACCCCTACTGCTTTCCACTGAAGTCCAGAAAGTTTTGGCAAAAGAAAAACCCCGAGGCTCATGTGAGCTGCCTGTAATGCGCGGGTCACAGCGGGACTGACCCAGCACCTCGTCCCCCGTGTTCCCACCGACACACGCACCAACTCAGGTGGCAGCATTTTGCTGTCACCTTTGGCAGACGCAAGAAATACATGGAGCGTGCGGGCTCGGAGGCCCTTCATGGCAGTTACCCTCTCTCCGAGCAGAGTTCGCCCACCTTGCACCGTGCTGGCCGAAGCCACACAGGGCCACGAGGTGTCCACACCAACCATGCATTTATCACTTTTGCCTTACCTGTGGCAGGAGAGGAGAATTTCTTCTCCCCACCCTTTGGGGACGGGTAGCACATCTCTGGATGCTGTCTCGTAATCCCCGGATTACGATCAGGAAGTTGATTGTGAACACAGACAGTGTTGATGGTGTCTTGTTCTACTGGATATTACATAGTCTTGACTTTATAAAGAGATTTCAAATAAGATTACATTTCTCAGAGTACCAGATGTACCTACCTTCCTTCAGACTATCGGGAAATGAGCTGCATCGTTAAGAAAGCGTAACCAGTACTGTGCTCAGGCCGGGACCCGACAGCCACATCTGGCTGGAAACACACATCACCATCTGCAGCCCTGAAGCCAATTTGGCCAAGTCAAGTTCGTCGCCGAGCTGAGCGTGGAATCGCTGAGGCTGGAGGCTGCACGCTGTCCCTCGAGCCGGGATTTACTGGTGTTTGAATGGTGCGTTATTAATGAAAAAAAAATCCCTGTAGTCATTTTTGTATGACATAAATCCAGTTATTACTCTTGAGTGTGGTGGCTCTTCGATACTGAAGTTTTTCTCCTGAACAGCCTCAAAGACAGCAGCTTCCTCTTTCCTGCGAGAAGGGCTTGCATCAGAAATTAAAGACGGGGTAATAAAAGAACGTCGATATCACTCCACCGCAGTAATGCCCTTTCTGCCTCAGCCACTGCTGCTAGCGAGCACAAGGGAAGCCCCCCGTGCCAGCCAAGCCACCTCTGGAGATGCTGAAGACAAGCGCCAGCGTTACCTGGCTTGAGCTGAGCAAGTGATCCGGTGACCGCTCGCGCACACAAGTGCGTTTACACGCCCAAGCAGCTCCCCTGCGCTTCCCAAAAACCCACCAGGGAAAACGCCACGCTGCGCTCCACGGGCTGGTCCTCTTGGGCCAAACCCTTTAGAGGAGCCGCGTGGCTGCTCACGGTTTTCCCCGCAGGTCTATGGCACGGCCAAGTACATCTTGAAAGCCACTGAATTTGGGTGCTAAGCCTGATGTGTGCTTAAGCGGGATTTCCAGACGCACGAAGCACTCGCCGGCTCCCTCCTGTCATTTCCAGGAATTTCAACCCGGCTGCCTGCGACACTGCGGCGGGGCTTGCTCCGTCAACCCGCTGCCATTGCGACCGACCCCCGGGAGGAATATTTCTCTTCCAATGCAGTGGAGCCTTGCTGCTCCCTAAATACCCCACGTAGGTAGAAAAAAAGCCTCCTCTGTGTCACGTCTAGAAATCATGGATGCCTCTTTGTGTTACTAATTTTGGCCTAGCTATACCCCAGGAGCAGCAGCACGGCGGTTCAGGATAGCCTGGGGGATACAGATCCTTACTTTGGTACCCGCATCTTGCTGTGGAACCTCGCTGGCACCCACCTGTGCGGTGATGGCTCTGCCGCGGGCACGCACAGGTCCCTGCCACCAGGTTGCTGCTAGAGACCCCGGCTTTGAGCATCTTCCTGGGAAGGGGTTATGTTCCCTGCCAAAAAAAATGAGGCCCCATAACTGAACTACTCCACACCTCCCTCTGGGTGGAGGGAGACCCTGCAGAAGGCAATTAGCATTTTTCTTACCCCAATTAACAGCTGCTGCAAACCCTCAAGTGGATGAGCACCCTCCAGCTCCTGCAGATGGTCACGCCGAGGGGCCGCACGAGCACTGGCTCGGCAGGTGGCACAGGGTACAAGGCAGAAAGGGCCTGAGCTGACCCCACCGAAGCCAGCAAAAGGGCCCGTCAGAGATGTTTTAGCGTCACACTGTTTGGGGTTTTTTTTTTTAAAGGCTGGGCAGGAGCCCTGAGGACAGGAGACGTTGCAAGAAGCTGCGCAGAGGCCGAGAGCGGACCGCAGCCCCCGGGGCAGCGGGTGCCCGGAGCAGCACCTCCATCCACCCGGATTATCGAACAAAACGCTGCCCGGGTGGATCAGCTATCGCCACAGGCGCCCGGGATACCAAGAAGTGGCTCCTTCGTCCTCTCCATGAAATTCGCCTCTCCCAAAGCACCTTACCCTGCTGCTCTTCCCCCGGAGCTGGAAGGGGACAGCCGGGCGGGACTGCTGGCCAGGGCAAAGGGAAGGCCGGG
>VZSZ01010719.1:753919-774354 GCA_013398815.1 Ibidorhyncha struthersii | reverse complement strand
GGAAACGGGAGGAGAAAAAAAAGAGGGAGAGAAAGAAAAGCCAAAAGATTTCAACACAAATAATCTTCAAGGAGCGTTCCGTAAACAAAACGGAGGGCATCGCGCCAGGAGCACCTGCCTCTCCGCATTGACATTAATTGTTTGGGGAAGGAGAAGGGGAAAAAAAAAAAAAAAATTCCTCTTGCCGTGTGTGCGGCTGTGTGCCCGTGCCACGAGCAGCCGGGGAGGCGAGCTGGCGTGGGGCTGCGCCGTGGTGGGTGCTGCACACCCGGCGGAAGCAGGAGGGGGTGCGGTGCTGGTTGCTGGGTGTGCGGCGACTCCGTGGGTGCTGCGGCAAAGCCAGCCCTCGCACCCAAAGTCATTGGGTGCCAGCCCCGCATCCGTTCTGCCTTCCCCCTACCGCTTCATTCCTGGGTGATGCATGAGGAGCTGCACGCTTTCTAAAGCTCTTGGTGGTTTAAACCTCTTAGCGTCTCGTATCACTCTTGGTTCCCACTATTGTTTTCTCTCCATGTACTATGTGTAATCCCTTGTTGGATGCTTCCAGGCTCCTGACCTTGCGGCTCTCCTGCATTGCCGAGTTCCTCGGGCGCAAGTTTTGTCCTGTTCTGGGGGTGGGTATAAAGGAGCTGGAAGGCTTCTGCACCCACACAAGCAGCAGAGAAGGATTAGACCGTGCATGAACAAGTCCCTAATCATCTGGTTTGGCAATCTCCTGGCAAACCACCTCACCCCTCCTGGCAGGGAGTCACTCTCTGGGTCTCAAGTGCGGGGCACCTCCGGCAAGACGTACCAACGCTTGCAGGGACTCAGGGGCGAATGATACTGTGGCAGCTCTGGTGCCACTTCCCTCCCCCCTTTCTGGCCCCGAACCCGTGCCAACCTCAGCTGAAGAGCTCTCCGCCTCTCAAGAGCGTGGCTCCTGGGACCTAAAGCATTGTCACACCAGTGCACGCATTTCAAGTTGAGACCCAAAGGGCAGCAGTTATGCAGAGCATCTCCAAGCTACAATAATGTGGGAGCTAATTCTTCCCTTTTAGCCATGAAGGACATCACCGCACACAGGGTTGTGTGATGGCGGCAAGGATGTGGGTGGCTGGACACGACACAAACACAGGTTAGGCACAGTGCTGAATCCTTGTCCGGTGCTTCAAGTGTAACCAGGGCTGCCAGAGCTGCCTCCAGGGCACCTTTTGTCTCCCTGCTTACACAAATAACACTTGCCTGAGGCACACAGCAGGCCCAAGCAAAGCAATCGAGTAATCATCCGCTGGTGCTGATGGATTTGTTAGCTGGTGTAAACAGTATATTGGTTTCATTTGAACACCGTGGGGCTGATTACAACTTGCTAAGAATCTTTCCTGGCTATTACATTCAAAGATCTTCCTATAGATGCAGCTAATACCAGCGAAGGGCCAATGGTTAATGCTTTGCTGCTCTACCTGGGAGCTGGACTGCCTGACTGAATTTTGCAGGCATTGATCAATTGCCATGAAACAGCACACCAAAACCGCTGCATTTGCTTGTCTTATGCATGCAGAAGAGTCT
This sequence comes from Ibidorhyncha struthersii, assembly GCA_013398815.1. Classification (NCBI taxonomy): domain Eukaryota; kingdom Metazoa; phylum Chordata; class Aves; order Charadriiformes; family Charadriidae; genus Ibidorhyncha; species Ibidorhyncha struthersii. The sequence goes on along the minus strand of VZSZ01010719.1, from coordinate 772,806 downwards.
GGGTAGCCTGTGTCACTGGAGGTGGCTAACTATCCAAAAAATCTGTTTTGGCAATACAAGCTGAAACACGACCAGCCAAGACCCTGTGGTGTGGAAGCAGTTCTTCTAGCACTTCCCCAGGGGAGGGAAATCTGCAGCAAAATGTTATTCATGGTGGCATCACCCACCTTAAAGTAGGGTTACGTGGGTGCAGCAGAGCACAAGGAACAACAGTGCTCTGTTGGTGTTACATTAAGTCTGAGGTTTTGGCATTGATCGGGTCTCTGAAGCTGGAGGAAAGTCAAATGTCTCCCATCCCTTGCTTCAAAACTTGGTTTTGCTATTTTATGCCCAAACTTTCAGTTTTCTATCTCCAACTTTCTCCTTTTGACAGTCACCCATCCTTACTTAGGATGGTCACTTTCTTGGCCTGCTCCTCAGTCTGCCTTAACTTTTCTCTCCTGCCTAATCTCCTCCTCTGTACATCCTAAAAGCACCTCTCCCCGCCCCATCGCTCTTCGAGGGGTGGCCATTCTACCCCACACCCTGGCGCTACATGCTCCCCAATGAATTGCATGTCCCCAAGCAGTCGGAGACCACGCTCGGGGTCCCCAGCTGACACCAGGGACCCATGCAGAGCTGTGAGCCCCCAAAAAGGAGGGGGAAATCTGCAGATGTGGAAGAGGTGGGAGGCAGGGGAAAGGCCTCCTTCCCCCTATCCTGTCCGCTCCCAGTTTAACCATTAACAGGCTGGCTGGCCCTGCCGAGACAATGGTCTGTTTGTTTAGCGCTGAGGGAGCTCATATCGGGGGCCTGGCAGATTTATCAAAGCGGAGTGATTAGCTCTATTAGAGAAGGGATTTGTGTAAACAAAAAGACAGGTGCAAAGAGACGATTCCAGCTGGCAAAGGCTTCACAGAGCTTGAAGCATTTCAGTGGCAGTAAAACTTCTTCCAGGAAACAAGAGTCAGACCGGAGAGAGCGTGTGTGTTTTTAACTTATTCGGCTGGCCCTCCTGACGGCTGGCCCTCCCGACTGCTTGTCCTCCCTGACCCAGGTGAAGGGGACATGGCCTTTGGTGTCCCCATGTCTGTCACTGCTCCCCCGAGTTTACAGGTGGCTCCGGGCTTCGTAGGTCGCTTCCACTCCAGGCGGGAGGAGGATGGGGTGCAATGCTGGTGCATGGTAGCGTAAGCTCTCCCTTGGGGATGTGCCACTTGTCACCCCTGAGCCAGATGATGGACTCCACTTTGTAATGGGAAGGCTAAACCCTGTCCCTCTGCCCCAGTGGTCTTCCTTACTTCATCTAGGGAGGTTCTCTCCATCCTCACCCCAGCTGTGTCCTGCTGGAGAGATGCTGGACCACTATGGTCTTATTAATCGTCAGCCAAGATGTTTGGTGCTTGCTTCAGGTGTGCAGTGTGGCTTGTTACAAGCCTGCTGCCAACCTCAGCAAGAAGGGATGAAGGTTGAACCCCAAAAATGCACAGACCTTGAACTATCTTGAGAGTTTTCTTTGGAAACAGAAGTGGAAAGCTCCATTGACAGCATGAATACCATAAACTGCTCGTTCGAAGTACCTACTTCCACTGCGTTTACTAATTTACCGTAATAACTGCTCTGAAATTATTCTTCAGTTTAGACTACACCGGGACCAGAATAAGCATGCTTTTCATCCCCATTGCCAAAGTGGATAAAGCTTACTCATGAGAAACACTTCAAAGCAGAGCATGCAGCTCTTCCAGGCCAGCTCTTTGGAGCATTGCTGAGCAGAAGCAGGAGTTTTGATTGTGAAAGATTGTGTGAGCAAAGAGAATCAAAGAAATAGGAGGATCCTCACTGTGGGCTGAGCTTCTCCTTCTCTGATTTGAGATCTCGGCAGACCTGAACCAGGAATGATTCAGAGAAGAGATATTTGTCACCCCCAGCTGCAGTTCATTGTCATGGCAGAGGACCGCTAACACAAGTCTGTCATGTTTTTTTTTTCTGCAATAATCTTTTCTGCAATAACATATGTTTTCTGCTTCCCATGCTACCCGTGTCCTTAAAGGATCTCTTCAAAGGAGCTATACTGATGCTATAACATTTTACTGAGTGTAACATGGATTAAAAACTTTCTTCAGACATATTATACTAGCTAAGTATGTATTAGCAACGCTGACTGAAGTCTGGATTTGCTAGCTGATTGAGGCCCGTATGGCAGCTGAGCACCCACTGCGCTTTTCAGAAGCCTGCTAGATTATAATCTACATTTTTAGGTCCTGACTTGTCTGTGTCTTTAGGCACCCAAGTCAACACTTCAGCCCTTAAACCTCTTTTTGAATGCTCCGAAGGCTTCTAAAGCTTTGTTCTGTGTGCACGCACATATATAAAGTTTCCTATATGACTCAGTTTTAGAATTTTAAGAAGTCCTTTAAAACAATCTCCCTCCAATTAACCCCAAACCCAGGCGATTTCCCGTTGCACATGTGCCCTGCTGGGCTAACGGAGAGGCAAATGCGTCCCTGTGCAGGCAGGCTGGAGGGTGGGAGCGCTGCCCACCTGGGTGCAGCTCCAATCCCAGTCCCTCACTGCCCAGAGTTGTGGCACCTGAGGAAAGGCCCTGGCAGGTTGGCTCGGCTGGTGCAATTCGGTGGATGGAACCTCGTCTACAAAGGGGTGAGGCAGCTGTATTACAAATGTGCTCAAGCCCTCCTGATGGGATAGTTTCAGAAAATTCACTGTACTTGCTCTGGTGCCCGGTGAAAAATCCAGCCTTATGGGTGGCTCCTGAGACCTCTTTTGTGCACCGGTCACTGGTGCACCGAAAGTCCGCAAGCAAGGTGCCACGCTACGCCACCGATCTACTGCATGACCTTTGGGACTTCATTCCACCTTCCCTTGCCCTGGCTTGTTTTTTATACCAACAGGGATGACAGGGTTGATCCCTGTTTGCAAAGTAGCTGGAGATCTTGGGGAGAGCATGCTCTATAAAGACATTTCTTGAGCTATTGCTCTGCTTGCAGCTGGCCACACTCGTAGCCACATTCTTCGGCTGGTTGGCGGTAGTGTTTATCACCAAAGGCAGCTATAAAATAAAGCCCTGAGGACATGTTTTCGAAAACAGGTGCCTCAAATATGGCCACAAAATATGCACATCCCAAAAGAGAGCTGTGCAGCAAGCACTGGGCCCTGTGCACACGCTACCTGCATTGCTTGAGCAGTACATGTTTTGACTGCCCGAAGTCTGGTGCCCCTTAAAGTTACCCCTTCAGCGTCCAGCTTCTCTCTGAAGTGTACAGTTTTGATGAATGTTACTTTAGTAAGAGATCCAATGGCTCTCACACTGCTTCTGTGTCTCTGTTGCACTCGCTGTATGGATGATTCGCATGTTTAGGTCCCTGGATGAGAATGATCATCATTTGTCCTGCTGCATTTTCTCCCCCTAATGGGGACCTGCTAACAGCTTGCTCCACTCTATTTCTCGGTTTATGGGATATGTGGGGCTAATAGCGGCACCGATGCTAAAAACAACTCTGTAAGCCTAAACAGGTCCCAGCATGTGGTTTCCCTCTACCAGTTCTGCAGTGGTGCCTTTTACACCTTCTTTCATGTTGATACTGTTTCACCACCCCCGAGTGTGCATGCCCTCTCTTCTTCTCCCTTCCCACCTTACTGTGACCATTTGCTGTTGTTCATCTCAGCCAAAAACCAAATGGGAAGTAAAGATGGGGAGGGGAAATCAGAGTTTCCGGCAACGAGAGCAGAGCTGGTGTCAAACCAAAGCGTGACCTAGGAAGAGCCATGGTGCTCCTGCTTCCCACCCAGCAAACGAGCCTCCTTCCTGCTTATCGCTAAAATCTTTCTTGTAGAAGTGTTTCTGTTTTACTGGTATCATGTAATTTGCATTGACAATGAGGAGGGTCAGTTTGTTCTGGCGTTGTATAGCTGTTCAAAACTGAAAGCTCAGGGGCTCTGCTCTTGCATCAGTCTTCAAGGAACAGAGCACATTTCACCCCATTAATGTGAAAGCATCAGTTCTCTTCTGCATTCAAATGGCAAAATAGATCCATCAGCATGACAGAACTATCTGAGGGATCTCCATTTATGCCTCTTCCCCAAGGGTTAAATAATGGAGATAGGCGAGAAGGGAAAGAAAACTGGGCTCATGAAAATTCATGCAGTTATTTCTTGGCAAGTCATCGCTACAATTTTGCTTTTGGGTCATCAGGATGTAGAAATGCTATTGTCTGGGCAGAGACCTTGTGAACCTGCACTGCTGGCTGCCTTGCACATCCCCACCAAGGAGCCTGACCACAACACGCTGCTGTGAAGAAATGGCATGAGTGGCAAACCTGTGATTTCCCCTAGTCTGGACTCCTTCTGGGCTACGCTTTGCCAAGGAGTCTGTCATTGCACCATCAGTCAAAACCTTAGTTTGCACAGAGGCAGGAAATGAAAAGGAGGTGAAGGCAAATGAGATGTTTTCTCTACAGCTTCTCAACAGAAAGGCTTGAGTCTACTCTGCCGCGTAATCAAATCCATGCAAATGCTGGGCGTCAGCTGTGTCTAATGGTGGCTGTTTCATAGAAGGACAAGGCACTGTTTGCTGAAACCTGCAGCGACATCTGCACGGTATAACCTATGGATGACCCACCAGCAACCCCAAGAATTACAATGCATGAGCAAAAGGTGCGTTTTGCATAGCCTGGATGTCACAGATCACAGCGCTTTGATGAAAGGACAGTGGAAATCCTGAGTGCAGTCCTGGAGGCGAGTCACAGCTGACATTGCTCTGGATGGACCTGGGCTTGCTGAGAAGATGCCAGTGGCCCCGTGCAGCCTGTGCTTGATATCCAGTAATCCAGTGACGTACGGGCTGGTCATGTCTTATTCTGAGTGCAACTCATGCTACTACCCCCACGTCCCTGTTCCCCCAGGGGATACATTTTTGGCAGCCTGTGGGTGCAAGCAAGCTGGTAGCCTACACTCACACAGGGTGAGAGATGGGACTTGGGACCACACCGATCTCTCACCACAGAGGGCTCCCAGCCCGTGACACTGCTCAGTATAGGGCAGCCTTGCTGCAATGTGTTACTCATTTTACCCTCCCAGTGCCAGGCACCAGCAAAGCCATGATTTACACTGTTTCTAGGAATGGAGCAGTGCAAACCTGCAGATGCCTTGTTTCTGGGTGCCTTATTTGTATTTTAGCCCTACTTAGGCAAGGGCAAACAACAAAGCGGAGACTGAGACTGATGCAGCCTCTCTTCTTGAAAGCCATCCTGGTGCTTCCCAGCAGCACGGAAAGGCAGCGAGGCTCCCAGAGCCCTGCACACCTCTCGTCAGGATTATATACTTGTGTGGAGAGGTACAAGTGCTTCCTATTTGGTAAGTGCTCTTAAGAGCTGATTAGAGCTTGCAGACACCCACAGAAATCTCTGGGAAGATGGAGAGGGAGCTGCCACACTAACCCCTGCTACTTGGGATTAATTTGTGCTCTGTGGCATGTTTCCCTGACGGAGCCTCAGTGGCCCTGGGGATTCATCTTGCACTTGCTAACCCGCCGGCTGGCCCCAGCCCCACTCCTCCTGCAGGCAGGGCTGCTGCCCGGCAGAAGGACCTGCCCCTGGTTGCTCCATGGCCCCCAGTCCTGGGTTTCCATCAGAAAAGATCAGCTGTGATGTATGGGCTGCGGGCACGGAACACAGCAAATTAATACCTTTCACTTCACTGCCTGGGAGGGGTGAGTGTTCCCTACCATCCTAATGATGCCATCAGGATTTGCTATACGAAACCAAATCTAACGATACCAACAGCAGCAAAACTCAGGGAGAACCGACAACGTGGCTCATGTGCCACTGCAGACTGTGAGAGCCCTTTAAGGACACCCCTAGACCTCAGCCACCCCTGATCCTCCTTCTGGGAGGACAGCCTGGGTCCCAAAGGGCACCAGCACTGCAGCTTTGTGATAGAGAGGTGTTGGGCTGCTCTGAAACCCTCCTGCCAGGAGCTCGTTTCCTTTAGGGACCCTAGAAAGACCTGCTGAAGCCATGACGAAGAAAGACTTTAAAAAGGTTTGAGGAAGGTTTGGGGAAGACGCAGAAGTTATGAAGGCAAGAAAGGGTTCCCTCACTATCTTTTATGTGCTGGCCTATGAGTCTGGGTTGGCTGTTCAGATGGTTTGTAGGGGGTGAGCAAAAATGATTGCAATGACCTCTACTGGTCTTGATAAAACCCTAACTTTAGATAATGAATCTCTAGCCTGGCCTAGGCTTTCTTTTCTCTTGTCTTACTTATTAGGGATATTCAAGCGGCTTTGCTTTACTCCTACATATCAGCAGCCAACCTACGGAGGAAGGTATGTGACAGAAGAGGAGCGTTGCAGCCTGGAGAACCAAGCTGCGACGGAGGGGTAATACTTCTTATGCCAGAGCACAGCATCGAGCCTGCCAGTGCAGCAGAACAGAGCTTCTATTTAGAGAGGGCATGTTCCTGAGTTCTTCTGTGCCATGAAATCACAATTATACTCATCACTTGCTGCAGACATTGGACTGGAGAGCCAAAGCTGACACGTGGAGGCAGCAGCTCTGGGGCTGAAGGCCACCAGGGAAGAGGATGACAGGGTCCTGCTGCCTGATGGAGACATTGGCAACACAGCTTTCCTCTTGTGGGTGTAAAGGTGTCTGGTGAAGCAGTGGCCCTTACCAAGGAGGCAGCCAGCCTTTCCTTGCTACAGCACGAGTGCTTGACCAGCTCCCTCCTCTTCAGCAATCCAGAAACCCCTGTGGGCCCTTCCACCTCTGCCCCTCCGTGAGTGGCTGCGAGTCCTTCTCATGAACACTTGCTGTTGGTTTACTGGCCTTTTGTTGTTGTTGTTGTTTTTTTAAATTTAATTTTATTTTTTATTTTATTTTAGATTTAATTTTATTTAATTTTATTTAATTTAATTTTATTTTATTTTATTTTATTTTATTTTATTCCAGGCAGTTCCCTAAGGTTTGGCAGCATCTGCAGTGAACCCTAGCCCATCCCAGGGCTGGGGGGTCCCCTCTGGTGAGGGCTTTGCTGGAGACCAGCTCCACCACTGCTGGTGGAGCATTCTTCATCCACCCTTTCCATAGAGGCGTGCATGCCTTTTGTTACCTGCCAGGGAAGCGGAGGAACAGGATTGCTCAATTAACATATATGTACCTTGGCAGGGCACCAGCCCGAATCGCTGGCTCCACCCTGCCTTCCCTTCCCTGTAGCCATATCTCTTCCCCCCTCCTTCTTTGACATACCATTCCTCCTCGCTATCTAGGCTAATCTTCATCAGTCATTGCCCTGATGCTCTCCTGCTCTGACACGCTCCGAGTTTCAGTACAATTCCTGCGGCAGGTCGTGTCACGTCCTCTCATGCCGGCTGCTTTACATGGATCCCTGCCGAGGCACCGCACAGCCTTGAGCAAGACTTCTTCTGCTCGCAGTAATTTAGGGCGTCTGTCTTTATTGCTGGCTGTTCGGCTCCCTGGGAGGAGGAGCTGGGGCTTTCGGTTTGCTTTGGAGAGCTGGCTAAAACACGGTGCAGGGCAGAAACCAGCTAGCGTGTTCCAGCTTGAGCTCCCGCCTGTGTGATTTAGACACTGAGGGATGCAGATTTGTTATTTCTGGAATGTCAGAGAGTTTCACTTGGGGTGGTTTTTTGTTTGTTTTCTGGAAGGGCCCAACTGATACGCTGTTTATGGCCAGCACACCATGCTCTTTTGAGCAAAAAGAGTCTGCTTCTGCGGGGCTCTCTGCCACATCCCCGCTGCTGCAGGAGGTACATTGCTTCCCTCGCCAGCTCTGTGCAGTGGCAGTGATTGGGATCCTAGCAAGGGAAGGAGCCAGTCTGTGCCATTCGTGCCTCCCTGCACTTCCTATCCTATCCTGCCCTGTGCTCCCCTGCCCACTTCAGTCCGGTCCTCCATCCCTCCAGGCCACACCAACCTCTTTTCCCATCCTTCACTTGCCCTCTCCGTTTCCGTACATGCTTCCCCATTTGCTTCATATCTTTGCAGGGTTATGCTTTGTCATGTTAGGTGACACCTTGCCTTGTCACTTGAAGCTCAGTTGTGCAACCCTCAGCATGGTGTATAAAGAAGTGCCACTCATTTTTTGGTAAGGGTTCTGTGAACACCTCCTCCCCGTCCACTTGAGCCCTGTCTTGCTGATGGAAATGAGTTTTTACAGAGCACCGAACGGTGCATTGCACTGAGAAATTGGTGACAGGGAAAATTCTGGTAGTTTTGATTGTGCGGGTGAAGGAGAAGAAATACCTGAGCCAGTATGAAGAGAAGCCTCCCAGGTCTGGAAGACACAGAGGTGAAACATCTCCCAGTACAGGCTGCAGGAGTGAACCAGGAGGCTCACTGAAACCGAGCCAGTGTGTTGTGTCCGTGATTGCCCTGGCTGCTCAGTTAACATGCAAAAGAGACCGTGCTGCCTTCGTGTTTACATCTGGTATCGCTTCCCTAGGCAAGTCGCAGGGCTGGGCAGTGCCCGGTGTCATGGGCTGTAATCTGCAGTCTTTGTGCTTTGTTATATAGCGGTTGTGTGAGCTGATATTGCAGGGCGCTTTGAATACTAACAACATGTTTGCATGTTATCTTTTGCCCTAAGTAATTGCAATGGACCTGACAGATGAGACGTGGCGAGAGAAGGCTGCCCCAGAGGGAGGACATGCTGCATGGAGAAGGGTGCAGCCTAGGAGATGGGGACCTGTCCTTGTCCTTTGGTAAGTTGCCAAAGGAAGTTTGGAGCCAAGCGGAGAAATATAATCAAACCAAGTTATAAATATACCAAATTATAGCAGTCTCACTTTAAATTTCCAGGTGTTTCTTTCTTGGTGATGCTACCACTGCTGGTTAGCAAATAAACTCCTGTAGTCACCAGAAATCCTCTTTCATGAAGGACTTCGAGTTTCCCAAAACTGTGGCCTCTCTGACTTGGAGCTATACTCCCTCTGATCCTTTTAGCTCAGCTGAAACCTTCCACGTTTATGGTATTTAGGGTTCTATCTCACCAACGACATGTAAAACTCCAACACCAAAGTGCCAAAGGTAGAGCAGATCCCAAGCCCTGGGGCCCCCGGCTGTCTCACCTGCTCCATCAGGGGTGGCAAGGAGAGAGCAAGGAGGGAGAAGACACCCCATCCCTGACGGGCAGTCATTTTGTGCCTACCCCTCTTTGTTTCCACCCTGGGAACTGGCAGTTACTATTATTTTAATTAACAATAAATGAGGAAGAAGGAAGTTCTGAATCCAGGCATACAAAAATGCTTGGCCAAAAAGCAGAAAACAGAGAGAAATGAGTTCGAGGAACTAATTTCCTTTCACGATGACAGTTTTATCCTCTCCTGAAAAGAAAAATGCAAGAGCGAAACATGCCTAGTGCAACCACTAAACCACTAAAAAGACCAACAAAAATCGGTTGCTTAACAGCTGGTCTTCAAATAAAGGTGCTTGTTACAGGCCCATTCCCCTCTTTGCTCACAATGTTTATCACACGCTAACCCCAGAGCAAGTTTTTGCTCTGCGGCCCTAAATCTGGCAGTACTATGTGGTGGTCTCGTTAGACCTGCAGTCCCAAAGCCAGCCTGATGTAAGTGCTTAGCTTGGGGTCTCCGGATCAGCCCTGAAGACCTTTTGGGACCTGCGTCCATCCTGGGCTGCAATCCTGATGACAAGGGACCCGTTGAATCCTGCTCCCCTTGTGCCTGCTTGAGTTTCGGCCAAGTTGGGCCAAGGACCAACCTGCCTTTGCCCCTGGCCCCTCTGCTCCCCCTCCCTGTGCGACCAGCCATTTGCCTGGCCCCTCAGATGATGGGGAGGATGAGGAGGAGGGCATTAGGCAAATATCACCAACTTTTTAAGATTCCTGCTTAATGAGCACATTCGCTGCGTACTGCAGTTTTGCCCCGTATCAGTAATCTTATCAGGCTGAGCCTGTCTCTGCCACCTGCAAGCAGAGATATCAGAAGGGGGGCGGGGGGGACACCATAAACCAGTTTGTTTTAAGTTCCTAGGCGCTAAAGTCAAGAACGAGTTTCAAAGTGAACTTATCGTTTTATTTTTGTCATAAAAAAAAAAAGAAAAAAAAAAAGGAAAGGGATAAAACACGACCGGCTTGCTTTATGATTCACTGATTGCAGATGTTTCCTGTCGGGTGCCCGGGGTTCTCGGCTTTCTGTTTGCCACTACTGAAAGGTGAAGGCACTTGGCACCGTTTCGGGCACGTGTCGTGCAACTACTGAGGCACCGAGCCTTGCACGCCACCTCCCCAGGAGGCGCCAAGTCCTATGGCTTCACCTCTCTACGTGCCTGTGTGCGCGCAAAAGGACTTTTGTATCTGTACTCAGGCTAAAAGCATGTTTCCAACAGGAGGCGTAGGGACTAGCAGGAGGAAACAAGGTGTGGTAACATGTAAGTGCCCACTGCCACTTCAAGTGGGTTTTTAAATATTTTCTGGCCAGCTTCTCAGACGTCATACATTACTCATACATACCTGGTCAGGGCCAGATCCTGACCAGCGAACAGGCAGAGGATTACACTGGACCTCATCTGTGGGCTCACCAAGTCCTGCAGCCTGGGAGCCCAGACACCATCCAGGAGTTCAGTGGTGGCCCACTCCTGACTGCATTTGCCTTTTAGCCTGGCACAGACTTTATCACATCCAGGCACAAACCAATACACAGGCACTATCGTCATTGTTAAACAACAGAACAAAACATAAATCCCTTATTTCTACAAATATATTACAAATATGTAGGACCTCGAGCATTTGAAAGTAATCTTGATCAATTCTGTCATACCTTAAACAGATGAAAATTCTGCTTTTTAAAGAAAGTTTTGAAGCCACATCCTTTTTTCAAGTTGTAAATTGCATCAAACGTCTCGGAGATCTGTAGTGACAGAAATCCCAGAGAAGACGTGTGCTGGTGACATGAAAAATGTGATTTATTTCTCTTTCAGCTGTTTATCTTGTGGATACCGACAGCATCACATCCAGGTGCTGCCTACCTCCCTCACTAAGCAAGCCATGCCTGTGTCAAAGGAGTGTAAATACACAGTATATGGAAACAGTACATGTTTCCCGGCATATGTTCGGCTGAGCAGCAAAGCTCAGCATCCCGCAGCGAAGCAACACAGCACACATATGCGCCCGGTGTGTTGCCATCAAGGGCACTGCAGTCTGCACTAGCACAGAAACTCCTGTGCTTTAAGCTCTTTAAGTGGCGTCTGCCTGAGGATGAGCAGCAGCAAGGGCATGCAAAGCTGGGCGATGAAGCAAGGAGCGGATTTTCGGTCTCCAACCCGAACTGCTGATCCGTGCCTCTGCCTGGGAGACACGCCAGTGCCAAGTAGACGGGCTGTAGGTACACCGGAGTGCTTGCAACCCCATGGCTTCACGTGTGCATGCAGAAGTTGCCGATGTGGGTCAGGATGAGAGGTGTTAGCCTGATTTTGGAGCTAAGGGGGGAGCCTTTTCATCTCAGGGACCGCTGTGAGCTGCCTTCACTCACAGGCTCAGGTCTGGGAGCAAACCCTTCAGGTGAACACGCTGCTGAACACATCACTAAGTTGCCCTCTCACAGCCAAGACCTGCATCCAAACGCCGGCTTGCTCCTGTATTTGAAGGGGGGAAAAAAAACAGCTTTGACACAGAAAAATGCGAGGCTTTAAGGGTTGTTTTTGCCCCTCTTTCTCCCTTTCTGAGCCATGAGGACGCGGGGTAGCTGGAGGCATAGCTTGCTCAGGATCTGTCAGCTCCCCAGCCCTACCCTGTGCTTTAAACAAGACAAACAGGTTATGACATTAAAGTTTCAAAACCTGGGGGGGGGTGGTGGGGGTGTCCTTGCACGGGAGAGGTTAACGAAGGGGCACTCCAGGCCCCCAGAGAAGGGGAGGGGATGCTTTCAGGTTTGAAATGCAGACACAACTTTTCCAAAATCGGAGCTGGTTCAGAAGAAAACCGAACCCGCTCTCCCCACCCACCTCTCTCCTCCAGCAGCTTTGCAAAGCGAAGTGCTGTACCTTGGCAGGCAGAGGCTCGAAAACGCATTGCCCCGGGCCAGGCTGTATTTCACCCTGATCCAAGCAGCCCTGGCTGGGGCAGCCGCCCCCAACCTGGGGCCAGACTTCATGCACCCAGTTGGGGAACACTTGAGCATCCAGCTGCCAACCAGCTGCAGGGGGAAACTCCGCTCCCCTCCCTGAGTACCATTTGAAACAGCCCAAACGTACCCAAAGATGGATAGCCTTAAACCCAAGGCCTGCAGAGATGCTGCCGGTCAGGTCTCTGTGCCATTCCACCACCACGGTGGAAGTGATGCTGGAAGCAAATGGGCACAAGCGGGTCGTGGTTTTATGACTCCAACTGCGTGTTGGCAAGGAGGGCTGTGGGCAACGCATGGGGCTGTGAGATGAGGGGTCTTTGATGGGATCAAGCCAAAAGCACGTGCCCTGTGAAGCAGGGAGGAAAGCTCTTGCCCCTGGGCATAAGAGATCTTCCCAATACTTAGAGGACCTTGCCCAAACAGCAGTTCACGGAGGGTGAGAGGAAGAAAAACTGCTTTTTGGCTGTCCCATGGCCTGGGGAGCCCCTCAGCTTGTGCCCTTGTTTCCTTGCTGTGGTTTTGGAGCGCAGGGAGGACACCCCCAAATTCAGACTGCCCCCATGGCCCCAGGGCAGCACCCGCCACCATAGTACAGACATGCCCTGGTGGGGCCAGCAAGCAGGAGCTGGGTGCCAAAGCACTTATCTGCAGGATGCATCACTGCGCCCACTCCAGCAGCCTCAGCGCAATCTGCAAGAGAAGCATGTTCTCACTAAAAGATGAGAAAAGCCTTGGAGAACTTGGAAAAGTTGCTTGCAAGATATTAACTGAACTGCAGATTGGGCAACATACCTAAGAGTTGCTGCGACTGGAAGGACTTCTTCGGGGTCCAAAACATCCTCTAAGAGACGCCCTGGGAATAGCAGCATCCAAGCAGCCAGCTGGTGTTAGCACATGGCCACAGGCTCAGGAACTGCCTGTGCTGCCTGTGAGCAAGGGAGAGGGGAAAAGCAGCTTTTTGGGACAAGAGTAACCATTAAGCATATGCATTTTGCAGGCTGCAAGAAGTGCTTGTTATACTCCAGCAGTACCCACGCTGGACTTTCTTTCCTTAAAACTGCTAGGAGCCTTCCCATGGGATTTAACATACAATTTTACAAGAGAACACAATGTTTCCACCGGTTAACAGTGCAAAGCTGCATGGTTAGGAAAGTAAGTGGTGTGCATGGTCCCGGGGCTGTTTGGTGCTCAAGGCATGGGGTGTAGAGTGGGAAACCACCAGGGACTCCTAACAGGAGGCTGGCCATGGACCTGGGCTCCCTCCCAGCTCTGACACAACTCCAGGAGGTCCTCTCCTATGTTTGGTGGCAAACCAGCATTTCTTAGCCAAGAGATGGTGTGGCGGGGAGGGAAGTTCTGTGCGTGGGTGTCCCTTCGCTCAGCTCAGCCATCCCTGAGAGCGGGATGCGGTGCATGCACCTCTGAGCATCCCAAGCAGCCCCAGCTGCTCTGGGACCATTGTGGTGGAAAGGGCAAGCAGAGAGAAAGCTGCTCAGTCTCCCCCCGCTGCCCATGGTCCCCTGGCTGACAGGTCCCCCGGCCCTAGGAGGGTGACACCCTGACATTTCCCCTTCTTCTTCTGTCTCCAAGTGTCACTTCTCAGCACAACCAAGGAGCTGCCAAGCTCCCTGTCCCCCACGGCGCTTTGGAGGGCACCCACTGCAGCCGCTGCGGGAGGGAGTGAGAGAAAGAGGGGCAGAGCAGGGTGGGGGGATGGAGATGACAGTGGTTGGGAACCCTTCCATCTGCAAGCAGATCAGGCTTTCACTCCCAGACATTGTGGGAACTTCCTCATGGATCTATGCATTATTTTTTTTTAAATAATTTCTTCTAGCTTCTGAAGCCCTCCAGTGCCAAGCTGTCATTTTGCTCTTTTAATCATATTTTGTGCCTGCGCTGCTCTCTAGGCAAGTCTGCAAGCTGCTTCCAAGCTCTCTCAACACTTAACCATTTACAGCCAGAAAGACATGCTGAGATGTTTTTCTCCTTTCTGGAGGATGGATCCTTCCCCACTTTCTCCTTCCTTCTAGAGGCTGCTAGAGCTGGTGTTACAGTTGTAGTTTAGTTGCAGGAAGATTCCTGTGAAAGAGCAGGGAGAGCATTTGGAGAAGAAAAGAAAGGCAGTCCTCAAGGAAACCCCCTTGTGACTCCTGGCCCCTCAGATCTAGGGCCAAGGAAGTAAAAACTAAATATTCTCAAATCTCTGCTGTTCTCGGCAGCTCTCCAAAGGGGAACAAAGGTGTGAAATGGTGGTGTGGAAGAGAAAGTTAAAATAGATTTAGTAACATGCATTTTCTGTTTGGCAGGTAGCAGTTACCAGAAGCCCCAAGAGGAGGTACCCAGCTCCTGGCATCCCTGTGCTCCTTCAGCTGGGTTTGCTTTGGTGCAAGCTGTACATTACCAGCAGAAATTCTTGAAGCCTGAAGGTCTGCCGCATGACCTGGAAGCACGAGCTCTTCCCAACAAGCCTAGGGGTGTCCTGGTTTGAGCACCACAGGACTAATTTCCCTTCTAATGCTTGGGAAAACTGCACTTTTAGAAGACTCCAGTGTCTGAATTTGTGAAAATATTTACTTTATAGCCAGCTATGGTATGTGGGTTTCAAGGTCTCAGTGTTTTTGAGCCGGCCAGGTGCAGGGATGAGGAGGAGCAAGACCTGAGCACTTGACCCAAGCTGTCCAACAGGATTGTTTCATCACATGAACATCATATTCAATATAAATTAGAAAGTTTGCTGAGAAGTGCTCTCTCTTCCTTGATGGTGGTGGTCCAGAGAACTTCTTGACTTGGTGCCAGACCCCTGAGGCCTTCCATTCCTCCCAAAGCCGAAGCGCTCACAGTGTCCGACATTTGCTGTCCGCTGCTGGGAGTGCACAGCTTCCTACTGATAGAATTGAGTATAATCCATGTATATTTTATATTGCTATTGGGATCAGTACTGGTTCTTTAGTATTATTAATGTTAATTATTTAGTCTTATCCTATTAAATCTATTTATATTTCAACCCTTGTGTTCCCTTGTTTCTCCAGTTCCTCTTCCTAGGTGAGGAGGGGTCATCAGGTGATAGAATAATTGTCTAGACAACAATAAATTGTTATGTGTTTCTCAAACCATAACAAGGGGCAAAGAGGCAGGTTGCTATTTTAACCCAGAAGATGCTTTTATGCACAGCATCTGCTTGAGCAATCTCCNAACGTGAGCACATACCACCTGCCATAGACGGATACAGTGGCTGTCCCTCAGAGCAAGGGCAGAGTAGTGCTGGAAAGATGCTCAGACCATGGAAAATGAGATGGGTAACTCCTTTTGGGTACCCAAGTCTCATTTTTTAAATGATGGTAGAACTGCCTCCTGCCAGATGGAGGCTTTTCGTGCAAGTATGGGACTGGCTGGGCAGCAGAGGAGCCCTCCACTCTATATCCACAGGGACCCTTGATGCTAGGTGGAAGCAGGGGAGCTCCTTTGTAACTAGTGGGAAGCAAAGCATCCCACACCAGCTATGCCCACGCTAACCCATTTATATGCTACAGAAAGAGGGCTCCCAGGGACTTCAAGGGAGGTGCTCCAGTGCTTGGAAGAGATTTGGTGGGATTTGTACCTCCCTCACCTTTCCCCTGCTCTCACTCTCCCTGTCCTTCAGCTACAGCTCTCCTCTGCAGTGTGGTCTCTGCAAAGGGGCACCTCTGAAACAAGAGGTCTTACTGCATCTGCCTGTCAGTCACATCCACTGGCTGTAGCAGCAGTGACATTTAATGCTCCCCAGCCTTGCAAACACAACACCTTTGGGTTTCAACCTATCGCATGGATCAGCCAGTGGGTTTACATTACCATAAGCAGGGGGAGATGGTGAGGTCCAGCATGTTACCTGGGTATAAACAGCAGCAGGAGGTGATGAAGAAGATGGTGTACTGGTGCCGCGGGAGACCTGCTACAGGCAGTTGCCTTTAAAAAACACCTGTGAGATCCAGGATGAGTTTGCAGGGTTGGTAGCTAGATTAAAAATGTTCTCCCTCACAGGAGAGGAATTTGGCCCATGGCAGATCCCAGCCTCGTGCCCCGCAAGATGCACATGCATCTGGCTACATAAAATGTAGCTGGGTTGCATCCTTGCTTGGAGCAGTGGCAGGGCTGGGACCCATGCCTGGGACCCCAAACCACCACACTCTCCCAGCTGTGCTGCTTTACTAGAGCCTCTGCTGCCTTCCCACTTCTTTTAGTTGTGCTCCACATGCTTCTCTGTGGACCTGAAGACTTTGCCTGCCCCTCCAACTCTAAAGTGAACGGGTCCTGTTTAACCTTCATTACAATAATTAATGCTATTACTTTTATTATGGGGCTACCTAGAGTATGCCTTTGAGGGATGCATTAGATGAGATGATGGCTAAACACATGGGATAGGACAGGGTCTGCCCTGCAGTCTCGATAGCCAGGTGTGTACATCTTTGTCGACTTGGAAATGCGCCGGTCGCACTTCTAATTGACTGCAGGTGCCAATTTGGTAAAACACAGTTGTTGAACACAGCTTTATGAACATGTTCCTCCTTTCAGGTTCTGTTTCCCACTTCCCTGAACAAGTCATAGATAGGAGGACCTTGTCAATGCTTACCTCAAACTTTCCAAACCTGTTTATTATGGTCCTGTTCTGGTCATCCAAAGAAAGCGCTGCTGGCATGGAGATACTCTACGTGCAAACACATATAGCAAGAGCAGAGCGAGGGCAATGGCTGTCTTTGGACCCCAGCCTTTTCTACAGCAAACCAAAGCTGCTACATCCAATAAGAGTATTTTTAGTGAGCCCTGAGTTGTTTTAGGGCTTTCTTTGCTCTGTTATTGGAGCCCAGTTGCAGCGCCTGAGCTCTTTGCTCTCCCATAGAGAAGGTGTGCGTACTGGGGGCAAGGGGAGCGGGGGGTGATGGTGTGGCAGGGACCACCTGCTGCCCCTCCCTGAGGAGCTGCATGTTCATCAGCTGGGGCTGATGCTATGGGGTGATTGTCTGTCCCCTCTCCTGGGCCTGTGACAAGGGAGCTGCATGCTTCCCAGCAGGCCCTCCACTCGGCAGAAAAGAATGTGGTGCTGTCGCATTCATGGCAAACTTGACGTAGTTTTCCCTTTCTTGCTTCCCCTCCTTCCCTCCCGCCTGACCTCCTTGCAGGTCTTGTCTCATGAAACAGCCTGTTCTCCCCCCCGTAGCTCCAACAGAAGAAATGCAAAGGGATGCGGAGAAGCAGCGTGTGCCTGCCACAGCCCGGCGAGCCTGCCTGTCTGCCAAAACTGACAGTGGGGTTTCCTACAAACCTTCAAGCGCTTAGACGGAGACTGGAAAACGCTGCTACCAGTGAGGAATGGAGGCGTGTGATGCCATAGCAGGGGCTGAGAAATGCATCAGTGAGTGAGAAGGGCTCAAATCCTGCAGTGGTGACAACAGTGTGGGACAGACTGGTCACCTGGTAAGAACTGACTGCTGGGATTGAAAGCCAAACCCTTAAGACAGCCTTGAAAACTTTGAAGCATCTTAAAAAACAAAAAAAAAACCCAACTCCAAAACTTCGAAGCCAATGGTAGCCCTGGTGCCTCTGCCAGCGTCCTGGCAGAAAACGTGCCCTCTTGGGCGGGTGCATCTGCCCAGCATGTTTACAAAGCACCGGCCAGTCCTGCTGTGTTGGCAGAGGGCGCTGCTGCAGCCATGCAGCCCCAAAGAGAGCAAAAACCAGGAATATCCATGTTCCAGGTAAAGACTGCTTTTTCCTGGGGCTCAGAAAGTAGAATAATAGGTTACGAAGGACCGGGAGCACCAAGAGAGGATAGGTAGCCCCCGGGCGTGGCTCATGGCCATCACTAAATTGTCCTTCGGGGATGTGCCCAGGTCAGCAGTGCTCTCCTGCGGCTGCCCAAGGGTAAGGTAGGTGGCCTCAGTGGGGAAGCGGCAACCAGTGGCAAAACAGCAGGGACAGCTTTACTAGGGGGGGACTTGACTGTGACAGCCAACAGGAAGAGACCGAGGGGTGTTTGAGAGGTAGACGTGGATGCTCACCTCCTAAGAGACTGGACTGTTGACTGTCATGGCTCGGTCCCTTGAAGCCACCCACCCCAAGGGAGGGGAGGGAGCCAGGCTGCCACGATGGGATACATTGAGTGCCAAACCCCCGATCTTCCCTTTCAGGGCTAATGGAGGAATCTCTGGGCATCCGGCAGAGGGACTGCTGTAAATCATTGCCCCAGTACCTTCTCGAACAACTTTTCACCTGTACACCACCCATCTTTCTGCAGATCAGAAACAATGGGAGCCCAGAAACGGCATAGGGTGCCTGGGGAGGGGGAGAGCAGAGGAAGTAGAACTGGTTGAATTTTGTAGGAATTTTTAGTTAAACCGAATTGAGATCAAAATTCCTCAGAGACTTTAAGGCAGATCATCACAAACAGGAGATCACTGTCAATCTCAGGAGACTGCCATAAGGCTACCAATACTTCGACTATATTTTAGAAGTCTGTCACTCTTGAAGTGAGAAATCATTCCTTGGGTTATTTTCCCTGTGAAAATAATTCTGCAAGCACAAGCTGTGCCCTAGGGCATTCACAGCATGTAAATACTAAGGAAAAAACCACTGTCTTTGTATCTTGTCGTAAACCATGAAATGCTTTGGGTGGTGTGGGCCTGGAGAGGCACTTGGCAGCTGTACCCTTATACCATCAGCAAGAACAGCTGCAGCCTCCAAACAGGGAGACCCAGAGGTTGTCCCTAAATCTGCGCGGTGTACTGCTCTTTTCGCAGAGAAGCTCCTCGCTTGTCTG
>VZSZ01010719.1:723564-753890 GCA_013398815.1 Ibidorhyncha struthersii | reverse complement strand
GATGTGCGGGGGGAGCGGGGGAGGATGCCGGGGCCGCCGGCGGACCCGCAGCGCCGCCCGGTGCGCTGAGGCCGTACTGCGGCCGCTCCGCTCCTCCCGGCACGGAACGGCACGGAACGGCCCGGCCCCGGGGGCACCCTGCCGGGCAGGTCCCCGCTGAGCAAGGGAAGCCTCCGGGAACCCACGTCCCGTAACTCCGGTCCCCCCCACTTCGCCTTCCCCGCGGTCAAACAGCCGTTGTCGCAGCAGACCCGCAGGATCCTCGCTCCCGTGGGGATGCTGAGGCACACAGGACACAGCTCACCAGCCATGAGGGATGGCACTGAGACGTCCCAACGCTCAGTGCCACGTGGAGGCCACAAGATGATGACATCTCCCCTTTGTGCCCCAGCATTTCCCTCCTGCCCGTGCCTCGTCTGCCTTTGCCCAGCTCCATCTGGGCAAAGCGTGTGAGGTCCAGGCGCTGGCGGTGGAGCCCCAAAGCAGAGCACAGACCATTCACACAGCAACCTTGGCCTCACAGCAGGCTGGGGGTAACTGCCAAGGGAAGCAGCCCACAGGACCAGGAGGGTTTTAGCAAAGGTCTCCCTGCTGCTGGGGTGGCACCTTCCAACCCCTGCTCGTTCTCCTGCACCTCGCAGCCCCTCATGGTCCACCCTGCTAGAAAGTCGCTTGCTCATCACGGCCAACACCTTCCTAATAGTCTCAGACATGCAGAGACTATCTTGCAAGGGTCATCTATTTAATTCATTTTCCATCTTCAAACACACTACACAGAAAACTACAGATCTTTCAGCATTCACTGCACCACCAGTTCATTCGCTGTTTTCAAAGCTTACCAGCTACCATCATTTTCTTTCAGACCACTGGTTAAGATATCAAACAATGCTGGCCAGAGAGGATACCATCCTCTTTTTTACCAAGTGTGCTTTGCTTTGGACTAGTTCTCCATGGTTTTTATACTGTGTGACTAACTCTGCATTTTACCTCATCTCCCTAAACAGAAAAGCTTTTAGACTGTCATTTGGAGTACCCTAAATTAAGACTACCTTATTTGAAAGGGCTTTGCCATGCTACTGCCCCAGACCAGCTCAGATGCGCTACTCCCCACAAGGCAATGGTGCAATGAAGACCTGCCATTGCACCGGGGCAGCAACCCCATCTTTTCCCATAAAGTGGTCACGTCTTCCTATTTTCCTGCACCTTCCAATTCCAGCTGCCTCTGGTGTCACTGCAAAGTGCGGTCAAAAATCTATACTTCTTCAATACTCTGTGCATCACCCAGGAAAGGGCTAATAGGAGAGGCAGATCACTTGAGAGGGCCGATCAATAGACTCGCCTGATTTTGATGGTAGGTGTCTCGCAGAGTGAAGCGCTGTCTAAACCCTCAATTACCCTTCCCTCACTGCTCCCTGTCTCCTGACAACCACAGCGGTTAAGCCCTCTTCAGCATCTGTAAGTAGACCGCTGCCTAATAAAAGGCTGCAAAATGCCAGCACATCCCTGAGCCACTTCAGGAGGTCACTATTTAATGCTGAAAAGACATGCAGTGGAGGAAAACTGTCCCATGCCTCCAGTTATAAGGAAAATAGGGAAAACAGGGAAGAAAGGAAAAAGCATTTTTTAAAAAATACATTAAGAGGAACAGGGGGTTTTAGACATTTGAGAAACAGTTTCAGGTGAAGCCTGTGACTCCAGCTTTTCTGAAAATCAGATCGGTCACTTCAATACAGGTGTCTGAACTGAAGCCTTTTTGTGTGGCCTGGGTTTTGATTGTGGAGAAAGGGAGCAGAGAGGCTGCAAGCACTGCCCTGCCATGAAGCACGCTTGGCTTTGGAGCCGTTCCCTGTCCCCTGCCATGACATATCCCAGGGCTGCAGGAGGGGCTGATGGGGAGAGAGTGGCAGGCACCCATCTGCAGAGATTATCGACGATCACCCTGCAGCGAAGCAGGATCCAAACAAAAGGGTAAAAACAAGGGAGAAAGAGGGTGAGGGAACATGCTGTCATGAGCAGACAAGGGACAGGAGGCTTCTGCAGGCTGGGACTGCGCATCCAGCTGGAGTCGGCACACTCGGCTTCCTGGAAATTCAGCAGGGGAATGAGATTTCAGGCTCCCTCGTGCCCATCTCCACCCATTAAACAAATGAGTGTTTACTGAAAGGAGGAGAGCTGTTCCAAGCCCCTCTTGTTTCAGGAAACCACTTCTTCCTTATGGTCATCTCCTGGTACAAGTGGCTGTCAGCAGAGAGGAGGAGAGGAGCAGACCTGAGAGCTGCTGAGGTTTTGCAATCCTCCTTTGAGATGTCCATCCCCCAGGCAGAGCTTGCCTGGCATGAGGACCCATGGGAGCAGCTTTGTTTTTCTGCCTCCCAGTTCAACCCCTGGCTGACCACCAGCAACCCGTGCTGGGGCAGAGAGGGGGGCTCAAGAGGAAGGATAAGGAGAGACTTGCAACATCAGGCACATTTGTGACCAATTCCTTTTACAGATGGTGATTCACAGTGGAGAAGGGAGCTGAGAGGATGGTTTGGATTTCTTTTCTTCCTGGATGCATCTCTGATTACACTTCCTTGAGACCTAACAGAGTTTTGATATCACTGACCAAAAGGCAGGGTGGAGATGGCTATAGGGCTTTAAATCTGTTTTGCATAAAAGTAGGCAGAGGAGGTTTCTACACCAGCTTTAGGTCCTTTAAGGCCAGTTGGCCGTCAGAAGGAGATTTCAGGTTCAGGACCTTCTCCCAGACATTTCTGGGCCACCACTTCTCAAGAAAACATGAGAATGGAATTTCTTTTAGCCACACACATTGGAAATGGGCAGAAATAAAACACTAGAAATGTCCCGCATAACTGTGGATTCTGGGAGAAGGGGATCTGCTTTTCAGGTCTCACTAGAAAGAATAAAAGCCCAGAGACTGACCTACCCATGATCAAACCTACTGCCTACAGTAAGACGGGAGAATAACTGAGAGATTATGAGAGCTGGTGAGGCACCAGTGGGAAACGCAACCTGTTTTGCTTAGTGCATGTCAGAGGCCTGATGGGGCAACCATTATGGGAGACAGGGAAGGGAGCAGCACGTGGTATTGTAATTACAGAAGAACCTTAGAAAGAATGTGAATATGACTTTTCATGCTACTATTGAACAGAAATGCGGTTAACTTCCTGTTCTAGGACCTCCGAAACACCTTGCAGAGGTGGACAAATATCAGCCCTCTTCTGTAAGGAGAGGGGGAGCCTTCTCTGGAGATAACATCAGACACGTGAGCCACCATTTCTCCTGGTCCACCTGTGCCAGCAATGGCTGGAGGACCGGGAGGAGGTAGGAGGCTCCTGGGCCATGACTCAGCTTGGGGTCCAGCCTGGAGCACTGAGTCACTCTGTGCCACCACCAACAGAGATGACAGGCTACGAGGCACCTCACAAGCAGCAGCCAGTCACCTGTGACCATATTTGTTTGACCCCACCATCGCTCCATCCCCACGGTTTGTGGCTGCCCTGCAGGCACTGGGGGCCCAACGGCCACGAGCAAGCAGCCCTGCGATTGATCCTGTAGCAACTCCGATGTGTTATGGCAATTAAAAGAAGGTGGTGAGGTGTTATATTATTGACAAGAGCACAAAGCGGTCCTTTCTTTTTTTTTTTTTTTTCCATTTTGGAGGTTTTTCAGGTGGGCTTTTCAAGAGGATCTCTTTCAAGAGCTACTATTTTTTGTTCTTTTCTTTTCTTTTCTCTCCATTGACAATCCCAGAATGGCAGAGTGGTTGAGGTTGGAAGGGATCTCGAGGTAGCCTGGTCCAGCCCTCTGTGCATGCAGAGCAGCTGCATGGGGCTGCATCCAGCCTGGTCCTCCAGGACCCCTAGGGCCTTCCATGCAAAGCTCCTTTCCAGCCATTTGGCCCCTGGTATGTGCTGGTCGGTGGGATTATTCCTCTGCAGGGGCAGGACTTTACGTTGTCACTTGCTGAGGTTCCCCTCTGACCACTTCTCCATCCTTCCAAGGTTCCTCTGAAGGGCACCATGACCATCTGTCCCTCCAGTGTGTCACAGGTTGTTGTGGTTTAGGCCAAATCGGCCAGAGGGGACGTGGGGGACCCCAGATGGGACCGACAGATGCTCCCCTCTACCCCTCTTCAAAGAGAGAGGCAGAGGAGGGAAAAAGAGACTTATGAGTTTAAAAGGAACTAACCTACTTTAATGAGATATTAATAATAAAATACAAGGAAATAATGAAATATATACAAAACCGTATCAGGCTCCCAAGATGACAATCACGACACCGGCTGGCACTGGGGCAGTCCCAGGCTAGACTCAGTGACAGATGGGAACTGGATTCCGGATCTGCCTTCAGGATCGGGACCAAAGGCAGACAACTGACGTGAAGAGAGCGAGAGAGTGAAAAAAAAAGAGAGAGAGCAAAGAGATCTAACCCTCAGCTTTTATACTGAGCATGATGCAAATGGGATAGAATACCCTGTCGGTCAGTTTTGGGTCACCTGGCCTGTCTGCTCCTCCCTGCAGGTGGGACCCCACTGTGCTTTTCCGCTTCCAACCCTCCAACGTGGCAAACAACAAAGTTGGTTGGCCTTGGCTGTTATAGCGATAAGTATAAGCAAGAGCCTCTCCGCATACCATGCCTGGGCATCAGCTATAAACATTGGTTTTATCACTCTGAGAGCGAACATTGTCTGCACAATATGCTGTTAATTTCAGTAGTTAGAAGAGGCCCAGCTAAGAAGTGAAGTTATTGAACAAAATTGGTCCTGTTTTACCTCAAACCAGGACACAGGTCATCTGAGAAATGGAGACTAACCTCAATTTGAGTCTCCCATTCAAGCTCTTCCTGGGTGTGAGGAGTCCCCCTGGTCCTTTTGGGGGCTGTAGAGATGACTAAGGCCCAAAAGGAGACCAGTGGGAACTACATGTAAGGTGTTTTCCATCTTGAGGCATGAACTTCCCTGATACAGGAGTTCAAAACACGTTCTCGCCTGACCAGCCCCATACATGCTGCAAGAGCTGCTTGCGCTGAAGGCCTTTCAAATAGATCTGGATCAGGGGGAGATGTTAGTTTGGGAAAAGAAGAAGCTAGGAAAGATGCTGGAAGGATAACCGGTCTCACCCTTGCACCCAAGCCACTGTTACCGCTCTGTGCCTAAGCTGCACTGCTTTGACTGTTTTTTGGTGGCAGCCTACTGCTCTCTAGGAGACACAATAGTGCCAGGAGAGGAGGTCTTGCACACAGTTGGTACACAGCCATACCCCACTGCCAGCTTCCTGAGTTGTGCTGGAAGAGAAGAGCACATGCTCTCTCCAGGGCTTTATTCTCAAGGAGCAAAACGGTGAGCAGCATTGGATTTCAGCCTGACAGCTGCAACTCTCATGGGGACACCCCAGGAATGGAAACAGGTGCCCCAAGCTGGGGGAGAACACGAGATGGAGACGGAGACCAGGTTTTCTGCCCATCCAAGGTCTGGAGGGACCTGTATTTCCCCTGCCCTGGATGATGTCTCTTGGACTATGGGCTGCCATGTGAGGAAGGTCTGGCACTGGGAGAGGGGATGACAAGGGTGGGATGGTGACCCAAATCAGAGAGTGGGGCCACACTAGCTCTGCACCATTTGCTCATTTAAGGTGCCTGAAGGTGTTGGCCTCTCCCAGCAGGGATGCAGTCCAAGCAGTGCTGGCTCTGATCAAACAGGGGCTTAATGGAGACCTTCTCCAGGCACTGTTGGGGCTGAAAAGCGGCCCTGCGTCACGGGCCACGGGGAACAACAGGCAGCTGTCTCAGCACCTGCCCCGCGCTGCTTATCGGCAGGGCAGCGGGAGCATCTCCATTTAGGGATGTGTTTGCTTTGCCTGACTGCGACAGTGTGATAGGGGCTGCAGCGAGACATGGGGGCCCCCGCCACCCGCTGCCAGTGTCAGTGCTACAGATGCCTGTGTGCACAGGCAGACCCTTGCTCCCATCCCAAACCTCCAGCGGGTCCAACCCACCGCCATGTGCCCACCTTCTCAAGTACGTCTGCATTGCTTAAATTTGTCCAGTCCACCCCACCCTAAACTCCACAATGGGGTGTGGGAAAGCCCCCTTACCACCTCCTAACCCTTCCATCTCTTTGAAAAGCACAGAGAAATGCTCAGATTTTGCTCAGGCATTTGCAAAACCCCGGTGCCAGGGTGAGAAGCTGGTCCTGCAAGCAGTGCTGGGATTGCATCCCACCCTCAGCCCCCTCGGCTCCCCCCCTCAGCTCCCCCTCACCCAATCCTCAGCAATTTCTTGGCCAATTTCAGGAATAAATAGCTGGCTAATGGCAGGGCACTGGAAGGGCTGATCTGGCTCAGCGCGTGCCGTAATGACAGGTTATCAGGCACATTGATCCCGCTCCTGTATCTGAGCATTGGTGAGGAAGTTGTTGTGCCTTGTGGCCCCTAAATACTGAGCCCCATGGCAGCCTCCCGGAGCCTGTGTGACCTGAGGCCGCCCTGGGGCATCCTCTGCAGCATGGAGGACTCGCTTGGGATGACCCAAGATTTGGGGCTGAATGTCTCTTTTGTGGGACTGACTTTCCGCATTTTGGAGGCCCTTTTGGAGCACTGAAATGGGGGGGTCTGATGGGGTATTACTTACTTGCAGTGCCGTCCCTTGCCTGCCAGGTAGTTTCTGAACCAATGGAGAGCTGCTGCACTTGTGCCTCTTGGGGATCAAAAAGTGCCCTGAGCTTTCTTTAACGTTACTTTGTGGGGATGCTACTCAGCATCCTTACAAAATGAAATCTACTTTAGTATATGGAAAACTACTATCAGATGGAATACGTGAAGACCCAGAGGGATAAGTCAGGTCCTGTTGTGCTGAAACCAATAGGCTAAGTCCTTTTACACCCAAAGTAGTAAATTTCCCAGTATGCTAAAGCTCGTGATGAAGAACAATTTCAAAAATACGACAATCCAGGGAAAGATCCTTGGTCTTTTTATCATGGGAGCCTTTGTTCATCCCAGACATACCAAACAGGTGACTTGGGAAATGGAGATTTGGTTACAGTCCTAAAGAGTGCTGGATCGGTAATAGCCAAACAAACTGTAGGAAAGTGTTAAACTAACCTTCTGCCATCCTGTTATCAAAAAGAAAAGAATAAAAAAGGAGATAATCCTTGTTTAAATATCACAAGCAGCAGCTGAGTCAGTGGGAGCTTTAGACTGGAAATGTCAGGGAGGAATTTAGATTTTCAGAGCAGTTGCTACTCTGCAATTACCATAAGTCACTTACAAGGACCCCTTGTCTCTCGTTGCCCTCAACCACGCATCTGCAGGAACAGGGAGCAGAGACAAAACACATGGCCCTACCGGGGACAGATAAGGGAAACAAACGCCATCCCACTAAAGGCAGAAGGCAAATCCCTTCAGGCTATGGCCAGGCTCCTGCCACTGTGCAGGTCAGACGTAGGTGGGGAGGAAGGGGATGGGGAGCTGGGGGAAGGCAAACCCACGGGGGAAGCAGGGAAGCAATATGAGAAAGAGGAGATTGCTGGAGAAAACCGCATGCTGGCTCCCCCCAGAAGGGCATGTATTTGCTTCTGGTTATGTTTTGGGGGTACGAATGAGAAGGGAGACAGAACAATGAAGATCTGGGGATATTTTAGCCTTCTCTTCTTCTGCGGTGCTTTTCCTCCTGTACCAGCATGCCTCACTGCCATCTAGCACGTCTCTGTTGTAAATTAAATAAGTGAAAGTATCATTAACTCTCCTGAGGCAGGCACAGCCTGCACCAACAGGGCAAGGGGGAAGGATGAACACTCAAAACACATAATTTTCACCACATTAAGTGATGCAGACACATGCATTTCCCCAGCTGGTACATGTGGGAAGGATAAAGACTTCCTCTGCAGGCATGGTGTTTTCTTACCTGTCTTTTCTCACTAAAAATGTGAGGTTTCCAAGACCAGTCTTGGCTGGGTGCAAGGTAGAAGGACCTCAGCCATGCTGTGCTGGCAGGAGTTGGTAGGGGTCTACCCTGCCTTCCTGGCTGGGGTCAATAGATACCACTGCTCCAGCTTTGTGCTTTGTAAGATGGCCGTATCTCCTCCTGCACAGCTCATAGGCTGTGCCATCCTTGTTAGTCTTTCCTTGTCCTGTCTCTGTGTCCAATGGACACAATCTTCAAGTCAGGTGCCTGTTCTGGTTAGGACACTTCAAGCAAAGGGGCATGTGGCTTTCCTGATGCCCATTGGGCTTGCTCACCATCACGATTAAAAACTTATGTCCTACTGCCAACTTCAACTTTTCTTCTTTGCCTAACTTTCAGCTACTGATCTTTTTGTTCTCTTCTCTACTAGATTAAAGGATCTGTATGTGTAGAGGACAGTTCCATCATTAGGAAGATATTAAATGTAATCTCGTGGACCCTGCTTTTCCATCATGTCATCCCAGTAGCTTAAAGGGAGTTTTACAGAAGTCAGGCATATTGTGCCAGTATAGATCTCAGACTCTTTTCTTTCTTTACTTTTCATGACTGTGGATCAATAAAACATTGTTGATACACCTTGAAGATCCAGAAGAGAAGCACAGGGCTTTGATGAGTCATCCTCTTAAGCCTGCTGGGTGGAATGAACCTTGCCATGAGTGATACATTTACATTAATCTTCTAAAAAGGAGAGGAAAATATTTTCTCATGCTCTTTCCCATGTATTTACTTGATGACTACCTGTTAGGAATAACAGATGAGATACCAAGCAGATGGGAATCAATGGGAAAGCATTGACTTCACTGTCAAATGCTGGTGACAATTTCCAATTCAGAACTGGTTGTGTCTCCATAATAGATCTCATCCATTCGATGCTGAATGCAAAACACCTTTCTGCCTATAAACAGAACGATGAATAAATATTTGTATGAAGTCAATATGGTGACATTTTCATAGGTCTGAGACCCTTTGTGTGACTCTAATGCTAAAATCACATCAGACCTTTTGTTTGACAGGTGGATGTTTTTTATCCTCCTGTGCCTGAGGAGAGAGGCAACCAAGTGGGTAAGAAGTCAGCGATTTTCTGTTCATATAGAAGTAGCATTGAGCTGCATTTTGCTGGTCCGCCTTGCTGACCTAGAGCTGCCATTATGGAAGATGAGAGAGAGGGCAAGAGGAGGGGGAAGGAGATGTATCTACGTCAAAGGAGTGACATGTCCATGAAAAAGAAGAGTGTTGGGCAAACACAGACGAAGCACTGACAGGAAATCCCTGGCTGCTTCTGGCATCATTTGCTTCCATGGCTAGAGCAGCAAGGGGTGGGTGACCAGGAAACTGAGGGGAAAACAACACTCAGGGGAACGTCCCAAGAAGAGGTGTGGGGTCCAGACCCGTCCCAGCCACATCATGCAGCCTTGCAGTGCAGGTCCTTACAGTCCTGGTGGCAATGGGACAAAGTCCCTTCTGGTCCCACGCCATCAGCTTTGGCTCTGCTAAGACCACACCAACACACAACGACGTGTTTCCAATCCTTCTGAAACGGTGATAGGAACTTGCTTTGGATTGCTCACCACAGCTTGTCTTTCTTCATTCTGATGCTGCCATGAGTTAGATAAATTATGTCTTACTCCATGGCGTGGGTGGATGAACAAGAGGGTTAAAGATGTCAGGCCAGACACCATGGTCACTAGCAGTGAAGAGACCAAGCACTCCAAAGCCCAGTTTCAAGAATGACTTAATACAGTAGGACTGAGACTTAATGAACTTGGCAATAAAACGGGGACGTGCCCTCGACTTTCTCTTTTCATCTAGAGAAAGAGTTGGAGGATCCAGGTTACAGCAAACCTCTTAAGTGCTGGGACTTCCAAGGGTCTGGAGAAAAAATAAGCAGTAACATGATTCTCTTTTCCACATATATTCATCAACACAAAGGCCTGATGGGCAATCAGACTACAGGTGAGAGGACTGAAAGGAGGCGAGAGCCAAATATTTCTATCTATTTCTGCATCTATTGCCCACTATTAACTGGTTCTTGGCAGCTGAATTACCAGCCTCGAGGCAGAAGGCAGGAAACGAAGGCAGTGAGTTAAATGACTTGCCCACAGCCATGTGGTGAGCAGTCAGAAAGGCAGCCCCATGTTTTCTGCACTGGTTGTGGGCAATAAGATTAGTGCTGGACATTTGATTTTTCTTGTCATAATGTTTCTGATGTTTTCAGGCAGTTGTTTACCTGTGCAACCTTTTTTTTTTTCCCCCAAAAAAGCAAATTCATTGTCAAACTCAATGTTCGAAAATTCTGTGCCAGGTCTCCATGTGATAATTACTGTTTCTGGAGGGGTTTTCCACCTCTGTGGGAGCTCCTAGACTCCTCTTCAATCTTTCCTCCCTTCTCAAAAGGGTTGCATTTAATTTTTTTATTTTTTTTTTTAAAGAAAGCTGACTCCCAGAGTTGGGAGTAAAATACTGGGTATCACAAACATAAATTAAAATCACAAGGACAAGATGGCACATTCCTTGAACGTTCCTTGAACGTTCCTTGAACTCATGGCAGCATCAAAATGAAGAAAGACAAGCTGTGGTGAGCAATCCAAAGCAAGTTCCTATCACCGTTTCAGAAGGATTGGAAACACGTCGTTGTGTGTTGGTGTGGTCTTAGCAGAGCCAAAGCTGATGGCGTGGGACCAGAAGGGACTTTGTCCCATTGCCACCAGGACTGTAAGGACCTGCACTGCAAGGCTGCATGATGTGGCTGGGACGGGTCTGGACCCCACACCTCTTCTTGGGACGTTCCCCTGAGTGTTGTTTTCCCCTCAGTTTCCTGGTCACCCACCCCTTGCTGCTCTAGCCATGGAAGCAAATGATGCCAGAAGCAGCCAGGGATTTCCTGTCAGTGCTTCGTCTGTGTTTGCCCAACACTCTTCTTTTTCATGGACGTGTACAAGCCCACAAGATGGCACGTTCCAGGAGATGGTGCATTTTATTCCAGCACCCACTCCTGACCATCTGCTTGCTGCCCACATTTGCAAAGAGAAAATTGCTCCTAAGTGCTTCCCCATTGATCCGAGACAAGATGGTCATTTTGGATTCTGCTGCGGCAGGTGAATCATCGGTACAATATTTCTGAATTTTCACTTGCCTGTTCCGCATCCATTTCCTGAAACAGAGAGGGATTGCTGCTGCGTTGTTTTTTTTTCTGAAAACTCAGGGCTAAATTCTGAGTTCCTGGGGAGAGATGGATTTTTTTCTCCATCCTAGCAGCCTCCCTTCCCTCTGAAAACCCTTTGCCCAAACCGTTCACTATTTTGCTGGAAATCAGGTTATTTTCCTCTGAAAAGTTGATTGCTGTAAAAACTTCCCAGAACTGTGTTTTCATTGAGGAAGAGCACAAGGAAATTTGGTGGGTTTTCAGGAAAAATTTGAGCAGCAAGAGTACAAAATTTTGAATCTGAATGTGAAAATGAAAAAGGAGTTGTGACACCAGCCGGCCCCACGCTTCAAAATGGGGGTGTTTTTTTGGTGGGTAATAGGAATATTCTCAGATTTAGCTAAAACCTGACCTGGCCTCCTGAAATGTGAAATCTCACACACAGAGGTTTGCATTTAGCTGCTGAGGGTACTGGCCTTGATCCCTAAGTCATTGGTTTGCATCTGTGGAGCAGATCTATCCTGTACGCTACACTGTGAAAATATACTGACACATACTGAGGCAAAAAGGCACAAGAGGCGGTTACACAGCTCTGTTCCATCTTCTCTAGGAAAGCGTATCTTCTGCCATTTTTTTTTAATTTTTTCAACATAATTGGCTTTTTTGATTTTGCCATGGGATTTACCCACTGGCTGGAAGAACACCTCCTGCACTGGGTCTCTTCATGTCCCAGTGGTCACCTCTGCAGTGGGGGGAACGGAGGGCCAGGACCTCACATCTAGCCTGTCTACCGGACCAAGTCTGAGGCTACTAAACCTCTTCTGATCTGGCAGAGCTTTTCTCCCAGGGTGGCAGGAAACATCTTGCCGCCCTTACTGAAGAGCTAACACATCTTTGCTCCTTGCAGCCGCCCTTCCCCCAGGCTCGTCAGTTGTGAGAGAGCAAGAGCACAAAAGTCAATGTTTTCTAGATAATAGGAGGCTGCAAAGTTAAGAGGGAGATGAGGAGATTTTAATTATCTTTTTTTTTTCTTTTCCTCCTGCCACGGCCCCAGTCCTAGGGAGGCTGCAATGCCGTGGAAGCCTGAGGTGTCATTATGGGTTATTAAACTCCTTTGTGGCACTCAGCGATGTTGAATGGAGTTGCAAAGGGAGAGGAGAAAAAAGCATCTCTTGATGGAGCTGGCTAACCCCCCTGTAATTGCTTCAAGNATCAGGATTGCCTTGACTGTGATGGGAGATGGCAGCTCATCCTCAAATCAGCGTACAATGTCCCCTTCTTTGGCCCTTGGTGTGGCACTCTCACAATGCAAACCCTGTCCTGCAGCTTCCTGGGCCACTGGAGAGACCCCCACCCTCACCAGGCTGGTGTGTAAGTGCCTTTGCCACTGATTCACCCTGGGACTTGTTTCAAGACCACAGGCTGTTGCATGGAGATCTCTCCAACTCCTACGATGAGGGATGGTAATTTGGCAGATAGGGTTTTCCTTTTGGTCCCCATACCTGAGGTGCTCAGGAATGGTGATTATTGCAAACAATGTTTGAGGATGCACAAAATGACCACCTGGATCCAGCCAAATAAGATAATATCTTGCTCTTCTCTCTGCACTGCCAGTTCTGAATCCAGGGGAAGGTGAAATGAGCCTCCCTCAGGACCAGCACCGTTCTGCACCTTAATGCCATTTCTGCATCCTTTTTGGGTCTGCTATACCCTTGAGGGAGGCACAGCCAGAGCTGCCCAGTTTATGGGCTTTTCTTTCTGGGGACTAGTGCAGCAAAGCAGTGTCCAACAGTGTTTGCTGTTTCTGCTTTATGTCAGATTAATGCCTTAAAACACACAGCTGGATACACATGGCACCCGCATACATTCAAGGATGGTTGTGTGATTGGAGTGTGAGAAACAAAGCAGTGATGAAGACCCATCCATCTGTTGTATTTCCTTCATAAAGCTTCCTAAAAGCTCCTCTTCCACATTAGCAAGTCTGGTAGTTATTCAAACATGACAAAAGCTGAGACAAGCCTGGCTTGGTTTAACCAAACAGGCTCACACACCCCAGATGTCTTTCTTTTCTGATACCAGCAGAACTTAAATATGGATCCAAACAGGTGGTTAGCAGAGATGTAGACACATGAAGAGGTGGAAATATCCAAACTGTGGGTGGTCTCCAAAAAGGTGGGACTTTGCCTGGGAAGGACACAGGTGGAAAATGTATTAAGGATCTTTGCACTGGACTGGTTGGGAAAAAGCAATGCCTGTCCTCTTGCAGCTATGTTGATAACACTGCTCTGAAGAACGTCCACCCATTGCCCATCTTCCTGCCCAAAAGGAGAACCTGCTGCCATGTGGTTTTTCCCAGCTCAACTCCTCTTTCAGCTCCTCCAGGACAGGAGAACCAACCTGATTTTTGCACTCTTATCAGAGGAAGAAACTCTTACCATCACTCGTGGCAATCTGGATGTTTTGCCCTTGGTTGCATGGAAAGCAGGAGTTCACTTTGGCTACATGGAGCATCCGTGCTGGAGAGTGTTTCTGTACAATGCAGGACTCTCAGCACCAGACAGGGATGGGAGGTGACAGATTAGCAGGGCTTAAAGAAGAAAAGAGTTGTACGCCTAATTTGTCATCTGTATAAAGCAGAGGGATTAAAGATCAAGGGCTTTGCGATGAGATAACTAAGTAGAAGAAATGATGAACTTAAATAAAGTACTGGATTTCACAAGGAGAAAACCAATACATAATGAGACAAAAGAAAACCAGAAAATATATTCAAAGAAATTCCATCTATTCATAAATAGTCTTGAAAACTTGTCTGATGTTATCAGCACTTTTTAAAGCCACTGTTTGTCAGAAGAGCCTTCATATGCAATCTCTGAATATGTTACAGCCTGCAGGAAGACTGAGTGACTCGTTCTGTTCCCATATTTATTAAAGTACTTTTCCAATTTTCTCAATTCTTTACATGAACTGACATTTTAAGGCTATCCTTTCAGCAAATTGATTACAAATTTGGATAACTGAAACTTGCTTTGATGACCGATCTTAGGTTTATCATCCCAGGCAAATGCTGTTCTAATGAATGAGACCTTTAAACTAAGTCAGTTACCAAAAATAAAAGGTCTAGCAAAATGGTTTCTCTTTCTGATTTTAAAGTAAGAAATCAATATAAAGGTAAAGAGATTAAATTAATTAAATAATTTGAAATTTGTCTTTGTCCTAAAATTGAACTGAAAACCTCAAACAAAAAATGCTGAAATTCCTTATTCTACATGCTGTTTTAAAGGTAGTGCAATCCAGAAGAGTTCATCCAGAACGAAAAGTTTCTTTGATAAAGATATTCCAATGCAATTCTTACAACTCTCCTCCTAGCCAAGTTGCTTTTTCCCTTCCTAAAGGAAACGCCAGTGAAGCTGGCCCAGTCTTGGCAAGGCCTTTCATTAACAACACTCATATTGTAACAGTGTATCACACTAGCAAAGTCTCTGAATAGTATTAACTAAAGATTTCTTGAGTATTTAGCCTAACTATGGCTTTTCGCCCTTAACACTTCAGCTTCATCTTGGACTATCTAACACCACCATTGCCTGAAATGGCCTCGTGTGGCTGTAAAGCTGCATAGGACAACTTCTTCAGCAAAGCAGGCAGGCAAAGGCTGCAAGAGGCATCTTCTTTGCTTTCTTTATATGTTTACTTTACTGGCATTAATGGACTTACAGAATCCCCAGTGAGGGCTCTTCATTGACGTATAACGTGAAAGATACGTCAGTTTTATTTTGTGCCCTCTTTCGGAGTTGGTTCTTCTTCCTGCCAGTCTTCATAGATTATCTTCAGATGACCAATATGGTCTTAGTTTGCTTTTAACTTATATATTTCCATGTGAGATCTACTTCCTACGAGGAAGCACTAACAGCAGAGTGGATTCTGTCTTCCTAAGGCAAGACACTGGTGCAACCTAGGAGAGACACCTGCTCGTTTGAAGGAGCTGTTTCTGACAGTCTACTGAGTTACTGCTTGCCTTTAACCCCCCTATACCAGAAAGGGTACTGAAGATAAAATTAAAACCCCACAAAAATCCAAGAATTTTTCCCCTTGGCCTCTGGAAAGGATCATGTCTCTTGTGGGGTAAAAATCAGGATGAATTGCTGTGATTGACTTCTGCAAGATTGTCTGGGGTGGGCACACCTCTTCACACTCTGTGGCTGTGATTGGGGTAAGACAGAAATGTCCCAGCATGGGAATGAGCATCTTCCTGCTTGAAAGTCCTGTCTATGAGAACCCTGAGAAAAGCCTTGCTTCAAAAAAGTCAGGGCAGAACATGGAAACATGAGACAGCATGGGTGGCAATCTCCATGAGATCCTAATCTTCTTAAGTTTCGTGGAAAGATTAACTTCAGCAGGAGCATTTTAAATGAATGCTGTGCCACAGTCATCCCCAAATGCCTTCGTTCCCTTAGCCAGAAGGCAATCAATTCCTGAGTAGGCTGGCGAGCCTGGCCATCGAAGACAGCCATCACTCCTTAGACAGCAGAGGAATCTTGGTGGCAGCGCTAAGCAATGCCAAGGATGATCTGTTCTGTGCACCTGCTGGAAAAAGTGGCATCAAAAGTGTTGTGGAAAGGTGCAGCCTGCAGTGAGCGAAGCTGGGATGCCTGGCTAGGGTGGCAGCGTGGGAGTCACCACTGGTTCCCCACACCCCAGCTTGCCCAGCTACCATAGTCCATCTCAGCCAGTGGCACAAAAAAAAAAAATCAACTGTAGGATTGTACTAATTTGTATCCTCCATTAAGGGTGTCCCCAAGGCCACCTGAGCAGCCAGGAAGAGACTGAGCCTGCAATGCTGCTCCTTGCCCAGCTGCTGGGCAGCGGAGGTGACTCAGAACCTGCCCCTAAAATGTTTTCTGAGAAGATCCTGCAACACCAGGCAGCATTCTCCTCTATCAGTTTGGTGGGCTTTTATCTCATGTTTCAAGCATCCAGGGTTTAGCAGAGGGCAAACAGAAGGTTTAGGAGACTCAGAGGGGATTAGGGATGAAATTAAAGCAAAAGCAAGGGCTGCTCTCTGTGTGCGAGGTGGTACCACACGGGAGGACACAGAGGCTGGGGAGAGAGGAGCCCCGACGGCTGCTTAACTCCTTCTCTGCTTTCAACTATACCGAACAGCAGGATGCCCTCAGCACCCGCAATGAAAGAAACTGCTCCACCCAAATTAAAATAATTTTTGGCTCACTACTGAACCAAATCTTTAGCTGCCACCAACTGCTCACTTCAGCTTCAACTTCTGCCAAAATCCAGCCAGTTGGGGCTTCCCAAGCTGCCTTGGTGGGGCTGGCAGCGTTGATCATGCTGCCTGCTCCTAGTTGTTTGCAGGAGATGGCAAACATCAAGAGATTTGCAGCCTCAAGGAGGTCAACGAGATGTTGATTGTCCACAGCTTTTGGCACCGCAAAAATCAGCAGCACACTGGCACGAACTCAGCTGTTCTGCCACAGGAAGGATGAGCCACAATGCTAACCAGGTGTCTTCCAAAGCAGATGTCTTCTAAAGCAACACCGCGGTCAGCAAGGTTGCAGGTGAGCTCTCTGGCAGTCAGCCAGTGAAACACCACCAGCTTCCCCACCACAGGGGTTTGTGCCAGCTGGTGGTCTGTCCCCACTGTGGCGGTGGGGAAGCAGGACCACACGAAGCAGGACCACACATTCCCACAGCACTTGTTTGGTGTGGGAGAGCTGCTACAAATCCCCCAGGAGGAGAAGGACGCTTTTTCTTGCAGCAAAGCAGAGTCCTGGGATGGGTCCTGGATTGGCACCTGCCATCACAGCCCCAGAGATCCTCGGGCATTTAGTCTCTTAGGAATTACTGCAAGAGGACCAAAGCCCTTGGGAAGGCAGGGCTGAGAGGTTTTTTTCCAGGTTAATTTCTTTAAAGACTTTTTCATCTCTGAGGACTCAAGGGGCCCTATTCTGTGGCTCTGCTGTCAGTGTTACATGGCCAAAGAAAGATATCAGGTGGTGGGAGAGCACCGAAACGCACAGCGTTTGCAGGGGCCAGGCGTCGGGAGGTGCGTACGTAAGAACAGCATCCAGTCCCACGGCTGCCCTAGGGGAATCAGTGTTATTCTTCTATTCATTTACTGCCTCAATGACAAGGCAAACACGGGGGGAAAAAAGAGCTAGAGGGCTAAACCTCTTCCTTCCTTTGATTTTGTCCTTTCACTGATCAAAATCCTTTCATGCAACTCCCAAGCTGGGAAAGTAAATGTGTTGGACTGAAACACGGCATGAGAGTGAACTCCATCAAGAAGAAGGGGCGGAAAAAACAGAATAGGAATCTTTTGGGAGCAGGCAAACAGGTGGGGGGAGCGTCTGGTCTGCGAAGGCAGGGTGTCTGCAATCTTTGTGGCGATTAGATTTAATGGGACAGAAACGTTTCTCTCCTTCATGTCCCCTCCTCCTCTCAGCCCGAGGGGGAGAAAGGAGGGAGGTGGTGATGGGGAGGTGGCGGGGGGAGAGAAGATTTGAACGAGTCTTTGACGTCAGCCCTGCCCTATAAAAAGCTGGCAAGGAGCTGGAAAGCGGAGATCAGAGCTTGTGGAAGAGCAAAGATGCCAACCCCGAACATCTCCACCTCTGCAGCCAAAGGTTTCCGCAGGGCAGTGTCGGAGCTGGACTCCAAGCAAGCTGAGGCCATCATGGTAAGACAACCCTACCCCACTCCCTTCCCTCCCCCTCCAAAAACCGCAACCTCTCCTATAGCTCTAGGCAGAGGCAGGCAGGGATAGATGGACCAACACTGCCTTTGTGGGAGTTCCCCGACAAGGGCACCTCCAGGCTCCAGGCTGGCAAAGGGGAATTACCTGAACAGTTCTCTCTTACATACTAGTACATGTGAAATGCAAACATTCAGGGGGACGAAAGCTCGAACTAAATGCAACAACCCCCCTAGCAAAAAGCAAGGCAAATAACCCATAGAGCTAATGCAGGAATAACAAGGAATCCCCAGTGTGAAAGGCAATTTGAAAATCTTAATGCTCTCCTGACTTCAAGGCAATAAACTGCAGAGATTTCACCTGTTCCAGCATAATGAAAAAGTGTGGCTGTTATTTCAGACAACATACGAGGTACAGGCAATTTAATCAGTTTGTTCGCTGCTGCTGCGTCCACAGTTTCACTTTCTCCCAGCGCATCCTCATCCTTCCCCCATTTCGTTCCCAGCCCTCCTTTGATGTGGTCTCAGCCCTGGGTTTAGCCCGGGGAATGCTTCTGCACACACCAGATCTGTACGTGTCAGGGAAAGGAGAGGAAGACTTCTTGCTGAGCTGTCAAGTGCCTTTAGAAAGCCAAGTCCGGCCAACCCATTGAACTGGCTGTAGGGACAGGGACATTTCACCTCCTAACCCAAATGCCAGGGCAGGCAGAAGGAGCCCAGAGACTCCTGGCATGGGACAGTCCTGTGGGTCAGAGGTGTGGCCAGGCTGCGGGCAACCCTGGAGGAGCCAGAGCAGCTGATGGCAGCGGGTGCACCAGGAGGGGACCCCCTTGGGATGCTCGGCAGGAGGAAACCTGGGAATTGAGCCATGTTAGGGAGCAGATGTGTTTGGCAAACGTCTGCTCAGTGACTCCAGCAGGTTGGTTATAGATGTCCCCATTTCCCTTCCCTACACCCACTGCCTTTTTCACCTGTTCTCCTCTTAACCCTATGCGATGCTCTGACTTGGAAAAATCAGCTAATACGTAGGCAGTGAGAGGTGTTTGGGAGAGTGGAGTGTGCTGGAAAGGAAGGGAAACATTTGGGAAACAAGGAGGTAAACTTGCTTTCTCTAATAAATGGAAATCAGGGAAGGCTTCTCTCTGACAGAACAATTTTCATTATGGCAAAATAATGAACACTGAAGTGGTTCTTGAAAACCCGGTATTTTCCAGGCTGCTCATCAAATCAGTACTTGAGACGCTCATTGCTGTCTGGAGAAGAGGTGAGTGGTTATTACAGACTCTGGGGTGCTGCTCCGTGTTTGATGGGAAACAGGCTACTGAACGAAGGGGCCAGAGGAATTCGTGTTCACCAGGTGTGCTGACAGCAGTGTGGCAGCCTGCTTGGGGTGAGCGTCTCCTCCAGCCTGGAGCGGACATAAAAACTCAGCCCGTCTTTGCATCCCTTCTTTGAATGGAAATTCTCAGAAAAATAAATAAATAAAAAAACTGAAAATGAGCGCTGTTAAGATCGGTCTGAGAGCATGCTGTATGAAAGGCTTTGCCCTTTGCTCTCGCCTAACATAGGAGCTCTCCACAATCCCATCACTTATTTTGCTGGCTTGTACCAGGCAAGAGGCATGACTCTGCATTTGCGTGTGACATTGTGGCCCCCCCCAGCCCTCGTGGTGTTGGCGTGACCATGGGCAATCTGCCACCCAGCCCCTGTCCAGCACTGCACCAGCTCTGGCAGGTCTGAGGTGTTCCCCTTGCCATTAACCCCCAGGGACCAGCACCATGCTGCAGGGGAAACTGTGCAAACTGGGGGCGGGGGTGGGGGGGAAGACCTTTGCAATCCCAGAACTCGTCTACACCAGCAGGTATTTTACATGTCAGCTGGGCCAGCCAGACATCAAACTCACACCGTGGGAAAAATCTTTTATTACGTGTTTAGTTTTTCTGCTGCTAATAGTTTTTACAAGACACGATGGGACTGTAGCCGGAGCAGGGTTTGGTTACGGAACACGCAGGCAGAGCCAGGCAGGAGACGGCAGCTGGAGGCAAACCAGCAGCAAGAAGCACCTAGGGAAGGAGGGGTGGGACATTAGTGTCTCCACGCTGCAGGGAGGGAAATAGTCTTTACAATCCTTCCTGCTTGCTGAAAATAAGGAGCCAGGAAAAAAAAAAGCCAAAGTACCTTAACTCAGAGCACAGTATTTTTAATGACACTGCTTAGGCAGCGAATTCAAAGAAGGCAAAAAGAACTAACACATCATAAGAGGTGAATGACCATATCAGACTCAGGCCCCAGTTAGGCAAATAAATGCTTTGCAAAATCAAATTAAACTTGTAACTGTAGCTAGATATGCACTCAGGGAGCTAGTCTGCAAGGCAGTTCAGAAACATCATGTAACCGTGCCTTCAGAAGAGAGGAAGGCATTTATCATGAGAGATCAGTTTGGTTAGTTTATATGCCAGATTCCTAATTTCCAGCAAAAGGAAGCAATACCCTGATGAGAGTAAAGGTGAGGGGCAGAGGAGAGGATGATGAGATGGGGGGGTGTGCAGCCAGGCAGACTCTACCCGGCAGAGGAGGCAGCAGGCAGGCAGACCCCTCCCGGCACTCTTCTCCCAAGCAAAATTCAGCCTTTTTCTTTCTTTGTTTGTTTGGTTTTTTTTGTTTTTTTTTTTTTAATTTACGCACTCAAAACATACCAGCATGGAGATAAGCAGCTTCCAGGGCCCTTCAATGTGGACCAAACCCCGCTGCTCCTGCCTGCCAGAAGCCACTCATTCCCAGCACATGGGTCTGACTGGTCATGGCTGCCTCTCCTGGTGCAGCTTTCTAGTCACACAGCTCTTCTTGATATTTAAACTGCTTCCAGTCAGATATTAAATTGATTTACCGCCTAAACATTGGGGTCTAATTTCCCTTTTCTCCCCTCACTCCACCCCAGAAGTAAAATCCTGCTGCACCTTTGCACCTCAGGGCACAGTGTGATAAAACATCCTCAGCTAAAGCACTGCCTGGCTTGGGGCCGCTGCAGAGCCCAGTGACCGTGGCTAGCACAAGGCTGTTTGCCCTGCTTATTGCAGGCACTTTAAAGTAAACACCAGCTTAGCTTTAAACACAGTAGCGATATAAAACACACGCTTCAAGCTGAGCACAGGCTCACAGGCTTTTAAAAGTTATGCCTTCAGGATACTTACTAGATGTCTTCTCTCTTTGGGCACGAGTACGGTCGATTTAGACAAGCAGAAATAAGTGCTTATTTGTTAGAAGGTGTTTTTTCTGTGCGACAAAGAATGAAGGGGTGGAGGATCAGCAAATATCATTTCAGACATCCTTTATTAAAAAAGGACCAGACAGAAGTGCGTGGGCTGGTACCTACATGTGCTACATTTTTCAGGCCACATTTAAAATGTTAGCTTTACACCTCCGAAGCATCCCAGAGGTTTTTCACAGGAAACATAAGTTACTGAAGGTAGGCTTTGAAAATCAGAGAGAAAATGGGCTTAGCAGTTGAGCAGGCTGTCTTTTTAAAAGGAAAGCATTCTCCAAATTTTCACAAGGTAGGGAAGGTGCTGCTTGCTTAGCATCTATCTCTTTTCCAGATATTTTCAATGTCATCAGAGGGAAAACTGCAGCCAGTCCCGCTCTATATACAGGTGCTGGATGGCTTTCTATGCTGCTCCTTCTGCAGTGCTGCCCCAGGTTTCTTTTAGCAAGTTCTGAGGGTTCATCATCTGGTTTGAGTATTGAACACAGAAAACTGGAACCAGCTGAGCTGCCTCTAAATGGAAAACTGGTTGTAAAAAGACTAAGAACAAATAAGTTAACATATGAGCTATTTGTATAAGAAAAGAAAGAGCAGTGATGGAAATAGTTTGTAGTTCACTATAAATATAAATGAGTGACCCAACATGACCACAGGCACAGAGTTGCAGCATTTTAGGTGCAATTCCTAGTAACAGAAATCTGCAGGAGTTTATTGGGACAAAACACATTTATGGATCAGTGGGAGGAATGTATTTTCTGGGGTATATGGATGCGGTTCCAATTACACTTCAATGGGCAGGCATCCACTTACTGTCAGAAGGAAATGTTGCGTTGGATCCTGGGAGCAGTTTAGCTAAGCTGCCCTGCTAATACACCTGCAAACAGTTCATGTTTCCTGGCCAGGCCACAGCTGTGGGCTTCAGCTGTCCCTCAGAGTATACCTTTTCTCAGATGACTTCACGCGTATCTAACGCCTCTCCACTGGAGTCCAGCAGACTCCTGAAAACTGTGTAAGATTGCTTCTGATTTTTATTTTTTGAAGTGTATTGAAAACTGTTGCTAGGGAAGGTGAGGGGAGAAGCCCACTCTCTAGTCATGCTACAAGGATATTTTAAACAGATTTTTCATAAAGCTCCACATTTCTGAAAGTTCAATTCTAAAGCCTCAGTCCTCATCACCAGATCTTCCTCTACAAAGCCAGGCAAGTCGGTCCAACCTTCCCTTTCATCCTCTGCTGAGACACATCAGTCACACCCCATCCAGCTACCGGGGATGCCTGTGATCTCCCTTACAGCTCTGTTAGAAGTGTTATTTCTATTCTGCCTTCAGTCTCCGCGGTTCATTGGTAGGCGTCAAAGCCTCATTGAAGATGCCAGGAAGGAAAGAGAGGCTGCAGCTGCAGCCACTGATGCTGCGGAGTCTACAGAGACCATAGTCTTCGAGGAGAAGGATGGGAGAGCCATGCTGAACCTCTTCTTCATGCTCAAGGGAGCGAAGACTTCACCACTGTCCCGTGCACTTAAGGTATTTGAGGTGAGTACCTAACCTGTTGTATGGGACCCAAGGAACAGACTGCAGGTTTCATGGCGGTTCTGTGAGAAATATCACTTGAGTCTACTAAAGAAAACTCAGACTAGGCCTGCTTACTGCAAATTATCGCTTAATTGTCTGATGTCCCCACAGTCTGCTTTCCTCATTCTCCAGCATGCCCTCACTTTCCATCACTAAGAATGAGCCATACCTCTGTCTGGTAGTGTTGTTAAGCTCTGGGCTTGACTTTGCTTAATTACTGGATCCAACCACATAGTTTCACACCTACAATCCACACCTTTGTGTCTTGTAGCATACTCTGACAGCCGCCTCCAATTCTCAGTGCTTCAATTTCATGCGCAAGGCTCTGGTCCTATATTCAAAACAAGCTGTGTGCCCTATATGGCTGCAGACCAAACCCACCTTACTTGTGGGTCAAGGCTTTGATAGTCTCTAAATGGCATTGCCACATTGGTCCTTGGTCAAAGAGTTACAGGAACAACCTCACCCTGGGTGTAAAACTGGTATATTGATTTCAAAATTACCTCCCTACTTCAGGGATTGATTTGATTCACATGTTAAAAGTTCTGTTGGTTCCCCCCAGAGATGTGCCCTGTATATGACCTTAATACCAAGGAAAACTGGTAACTTATTGAGATTTTTCCCTCCAGCCACCAATATAATGTTACATTATCTAGGATCTCAGTACCATGAATAGAATGACTGAGATAAGTGCTGCCTATTTAAACAGTAATTAAAACACGACAACTTGCATTTATGTAGTACATTTTCATCCAGAAGGATTCGAAAGTGTTTTGCAAACTAAGGTTCTGAGATATGTTTTCTCTACAGTAGTTTAATTTCATTTACTTCAGCAGTGAGAGGAGAGGACAATTTGTTCCTGTTAATTAGTCACATGGGTTGTAAGTGGACCTCCAGAGGTCTGTAGTCCAACCTCCTGCTCAGAGTACGTCCAGTCACAGCAGGTTGCTTGGGGCTGTGCTTGTTGCATGTTAAATATCAACAAGGTAGAGATCCCACAGACTCCCTGGACCCCTTGAGCAGGGTTTGACTACCTTCATGGTAAAAAGCTTTTTCCTCTTACTCCCAGGTTGTACCCATTGCCTCTTGTCCTCCCACTGTGTACTTTTCAGGCAAGTCTGGCTCTGTCTTCTTTACATCCTCTCACCAGACACTAGTAGAGAGTGAACCAATCTCTCCTGCCCCTTCACTTCTTAAGGCTGAACAAATCCAGCTCCCTCAGTCTTTCTTCTTACAACATTGTGCTCCAGCCCCCTGAGCATCTTGGCAGCCCTCCACTATACCTGCTACAACACATCAATATCTTCCTTCTACAGGACATGGTACTCCTGGTGCGGTCTCCCTCACCCCACCTAGATAGGAAGAATCACTTCCTTTGACCTGTTGTCTAGAGTCTTGCTACTACAATTCACTATGTGGTTGGCCTTTCTTGTCATCAGGGCATGCTGCTAGCTCATATATAAATACACATGATACACACCTTCTTCACCATAAAATGCAACCACATCTGGGGTAAAAACAGATCGCCAACAACACTGTACAGCCAAAGCATTACCTAACAGCTGTAAACATGCAAAAAAGTGTGTTTGGGGGATAAGCCCTGAAACTGTAGCATGTTTTAGCTCTTCATTGCCCATGCAGTACTAGCTCTGATAATCTTATGAAAAGTGTTTAAGACCTTCAGCAATTATAAAACATCTTGCATTTCCTCTAAGATGACTGTTGCAAGACAAGCTGTCTTCTGGGCAACACATGGTTCTTGTCTCAAGACTGAAAGAATCTCTAAGACAAGCTTGTCAGACAAAAGCCTTGGTATTGCCATGGTTGGGGTCTCCTTCCTAGAAGTGCACAGCTTCCAGATAAGGCATGAAAAATCCAGCAGTGTAACATTTCAAATGCAACAGACTGATTAGTGGGTATGAAGCATAGAAGTGTAGGCACTTGTACTTGGTAGATTTTATGTTACACTGCTTTTAAAGTCTATAATTTAAACATTTTTAAAAACATCAA
Source organism: Ibidorhyncha struthersii (assembly GCA_013398815.1). Classification (NCBI taxonomy): domain Eukaryota; kingdom Metazoa; phylum Chordata; class Aves; order Charadriiformes; family Charadriidae; genus Ibidorhyncha; species Ibidorhyncha struthersii. Next base: position 729,241 of record VZSZ01010719.1, on the reverse strand, counting down.
GCAAAAAGCAGGGGCAGCTAACGTTCAAATATTATTTGTTTCTTCCTGGAGCAATTTACTTGCTGCATCAAGAGCTTTCCTAGTAAAAAAACTCTTTGAGCTTGTTGCAGAGAGCGCTTTAAATATAATAAAAAGACAAGCATGTCAAGCCACAACAGAGGAAGATTCATTTCCCAGATCCCTCTGGCAATGCAGGTACAAGATATGAAAGCAGACGGGCATAATGACATTTGTCTCATCATGAACCAGGCTGCAGGGAAGCTGGTTTTACTCTTCTGTATGTGTTACATGCAGCTAAAGCATAGGTAATGCAATCACAGCTGTCAGATTAATGCAAAGGTATTGATTGTTGAGGGGACAATGTAATAGTGAAGTTGGTAGGTACATTAAAAACACGGTCCTAAATTTAATTTACCTGTGGCATTGCATCTGTTCGTTCTCGTTTTTCTGCCTCTGATTAACAAAAAAAAATCATGTCGCTCCCTCTACCAAAGATCTCGCAGAGACTTTGTAGAGGTTGGGTCATTGCCCGGGGACTTGGACTTACATTGCCAGTTTTCACTGAGCTAAAGAAAATATCCACAAATCTACCAGGGTTCTTTGAAAGACTATAGACTCCATTTTGTCTCCTTCTTATTCTTTGGGGGAGGTCAGTTCTGATAGCGAGCCCAAATTGTATCGGTTCTGACAGCGAGCCCCGAACTAACGCTATAGCCCACCGGGTACGGCTCGGGCCCGCCGGTTCAGCACCATGGACAGCGTCGGCCGCCCACTCCCGGGCAGTGCCCGCCCGTTTACGTCATCTCCAACCCCTTCCCCCCCCCCCCCACCCCAACCACCAAAAAAGCACTTTTGCCTTAAGTGGGAGGTTAAAGAAAGGGGGGGTCATAGGAGGATACGCCTTGCCACATCAATTTCCCCTCTTGATACGATCTTCTTTGCCACTATGGAAGTCTTGGTCATAGGTATTGACCAGCCCCATTGGTTGCCTGTCCAGAAGGAAAAACTGTGAAATTAACGGATAAGTGAGTTTATCCTGGGCGGGGAGGGGGGAGAAGAAGTAAAAGACAATGGAGAGTCCCTCCCAAATGTATCCATATGGACATCTTCGGGAATTACCAGCAGGTGTTTCAAGTGTTGTTTAATCTTTTTGTTCTCCTTTTTCCATGTCCCAAAAGACATTTGAAGCTAAAATTCACCACCTGGAGACCAGGCTTAGCCGAAAGCCCCGTGAAGGGACCGCTGAACTGGAGTACTTTGTGCGCTGTGAAGTCCACAGCTCTGACCTCAATACTTTCATTAGCTCCATCAAGAGGGTAGCAGAAGACGTAAGGACCACTAAGGAAGACAAATGTAAGGAACTTATAAATTGTTTCACTTTTGCAGAGAGGCTGAGCTGAGAAACAGGGTGAAGACTTTGTTATTCCCAGAAAAGGGGAAGGGCTGCTCTATGCTGAATTTGAGCAAATCAGAAAAGACTGCCTCTGGGATACCTGAATCCTGAAAACCACTTCCCTCCTTGTCCATTTCTCAGACTCCAGAATCCATAGCCCATTCTTCCGGTGACAGATTCAAGAAACAGACATAGGAGATTAAATGTCATACTTTGTTCACCCCTCTCCTAGAGAGTTCTCCATCCCTACTCCAGTGTTTTATATTATAAATGTAAAGTAGTTTCCTACCTATGTGTCAGGAACTCTGTACAGATCCAGCATTAAACTACAAGACGCTCCCCCTGCCATCCTGTTCTGAAGGCAGGGTGATTCTTCTTGTAAAATATCCCTAGAGATCTTTAGTGATCATTCTACAACCAGTTGGACCTCTGGATTTGTTTTTAACGTGAAGTCTAGAATCTTTGAGTAAAATCCAATTTTCATCTTCTTGTTTACTTTTGTCACAAAATATTCTGCTGAGAGATGGGCAGGGAAGTTATGAGATGCAGATCATGGCATTAGACCTGACTCTAGGACAAGAGCATTTAGAGTGTGGGACTGCTGCCCAGAAGGCACAGCTGTGTCACGTGCTGTTTGTCATGTGTGTGCATTTGGTACGCCAGGTCAGATGTAACTTATTCAGCCTCACAAGCCCTTCTCAGCAGGGGATGCTCCACCTTTACTTCCACAGCCTGTTTTTCTCTTTCTTTTTCCCCACAGTTCACTGGTTTCCCAGAAAAATCTGTGAACTGGACAAGTGCCACCATTTGGTCACCAAGTTTGACCCTGACTTGGATCTGGATCACCCGGTGAGTTAGTCTGTGTGGGCACATCCTCACATTAGAGTTCTGAGCCATCCCTCAGAAGCAGGGAGCTGGAGAACACCTACTAGTGCAATGGGTCAGGGAACTGTAGTGCAATCACCATCATGAGAGGAGTTTCTCCAGCCAGTCAGGAACATTGCTGGGAGAGAAATTTTAGTAAATGATTAAAAATCTGTTCTTATTTGTCATCACAGGGCTACTCTGATCAAGTATATCGCCAGAGAAGGAAATCAATAGCAGAAATTGCTTTTCACTATAAGCAGTAAGTATCTTTCCTAACATCCATGCAGGGATAATGCCATGTCAATGCAACTTGTTGGGAAGTCATTGTGCTACCTGCATGAGACTTCTCTTCTTTTATGTTCTATCTCCCCACTAAGCCTTGCCAGCCCTTTTTGTGTCCCTCTTCTCTCTATGCATTCAAGTCTCTTCTTAATTAAAAAGTGTCTGCGATCATTAATTCATATATTGATAGAGCCAGAATAAACCTCCTGCATAACAAAAGCCATGTATTATTCCATCAGAACTCAAACTTAATTTTGAAATGTAGCATCTCTTTTAGAATTACATCCAATTTCAACTTCAGTGTTTCAAGTACTGAAAAAGCTGCCACGTGCCCAGAAAACTTGTTCCAATGGTTCATTATCCTGGCGCTGAAAAAAATGTGGGTTATATTTCTAAACTGAACTTTGGTAGCTTTAGCTTTCAGCCGATGGAGCATACATGGCTTTCATCTGCTAGATTGAATTCTGCTATCAGATTATTTTTTCTATGAGGGTATTTATAGACTAAGTGTTTCACCTCCTAACTCTCTCTGATAAATTAAATAGATTCCAGTAATGGTCTCATTGTTGTCTTATATAGATTTAAAGCTCTCTCTCGTATTCCTGCCTAATACTTTTGTTCTGATATATGCAGTGATAGCACTCAGCCTCTTCACTACAACATGAAACAGAGCTCTAATATTCAGTTGGATTTGTAAAATATTGCCTAGATGATCCTATTCAGTAACACTGCCTTCCACCGTAGCGTCTCCCTCTCTGAGCAGGACTTTAAACATAGATTTCTGTAGCGAGCTGAAAGCAGGCTGTAGAAATTATATGGGTCACCTTCTTGAGCTAGCTCTGCGACCGGTGTGATCCCAGCATGGCTTTCTGCTCTGTTAGGTTTCATGTGCTTTGCAGATTTGAAGCCCAGAATATAGACATTAATGTTTTTATCCTGTACTAATACTAAATGCACGGAAAGTCGCTGTGCCAGCAAGAGAGTTCTGAGAGACACAGGAAGAAATACTGTCCTAAAATGATGCACCCATTTGAGGTGTCTTCTCTCACATCTCATCTGCAGGTTGGCATTTATGAGCCGCTGTGTAGCATGCTGTCAGGCTGTTAATGGAAAAGGAACTATGCTTTATGACTGTAATATGTGAATATCTCATTTGTTCAAATACAGAACAGAAGGATTTAGGAAGTACAATTGCTAATTATGATGCAGAAAAGGCAAAAGTGTCAGTCTTCTTTGGTTCTCACTTATATCAACATTAAGGTTTTTTTTTTCTAGCTGTCCTTAATCTCACTGACAATATCCTTTTCTGCAGTTCAAATGCATTTAGTTTTCCTTATTACCTGCTTTTATTTCCCAGCCACTGATTCATTCTTGGAGCCATCAGCCCCCTGAAGTTCAGGCACATGCAATTAATTTATTTTCACCCAAAATTTCATTTTTTTCCAGTCAAAACCAATTTATTTTCCTGGAAAATATTATGCCTGCTAAGCTTTTGCTCATCCCTTGTTCATTTACAACCTCTGGTTAGACTAGTGTTTTTCTCTGTGCCTATGTATTTGTTGCACCTGTACAAATGACCCAGTACTAAGGCTTTGTGTTTCCTGTCACACCCTTATTTGGTTTAAAAAAGATCCATCAACATCATGCAGAGCTTCTCCAAAGTGCTTCCTTTTCGAAGGGAAGAGGAGCCTGGCTTGTGCTCTGCTGTGCCTGTAATGGTGTGTTTGCCTTGCAGTGGGGACCCGATCCCTCATGTGGATTACACGGCAGAGGAGATCGCTACCTGGTGAGTGCTGATTTAATCTGTGACCTTTATTGGCTTCACCACTAGAAGTTGGGAATCAAAACCTAAACGGTTAAAGTGTGCTTGAAAAATGTATCAGGAGTGCAAGCATCCTACTTAATGGCTTGTTATAAACCCCAGTAACTCATCGCACAGCATTTAAGATAGGGACTGCATTCAGGAGAGCAAGCTACCTCCAAAACAGTGATGCTCTGTCTCCTCCTCTCTTGGGGATGCACCAAGAGCACATTCATGTAGCAGCCCCCAGGAGTTTCCTCCAAAGGAGCCTCCCCGGAGAGCAAGGTAGATAATTTGGAGTCCCACTTCTCTAAGGGGACCTGGCTTAGTAGCAGCCTCCAAACAAAGGGCAGTTATCATAGCTGCAGAAAGAAGTATGAGGCCCATGGTGAGTAACTGCATGGTACCTGGCTGGCCTCACAAAAGAAAAAGCTTTCTTTGAACATGATTATTTCCAGGAGTGATGCTGCAGAAGTGCCTCTGAAAACAAGGCCAGCTCATATGAGCTGAGGACACAAGCTCCTAAACAAAGTCATCTCCTGGTTATATTGACTGTCTTCATAGTGCAACTTCAGGAGCTAACCTACAGGGAATATTTTAATTCCACTTAATACCTTTTATACAATCTTCTGACTTTCAAGGTCAGAAATAGGTCTGTGCAGATACAGCTGCTGACCCTGCAGGCTCATTTGAATGTGTGTCTGTATCTTTACATACCCCTATCAATGTGCACAGACATAGACTTAGTGGTCGAGAAAGGCAAAAGGACAAGAAACTTAAAGGTGTCAGTCCTTGATAATGTATAACCAGAGGACAGGAGAACACTAGACACATCAAGCCACTGAACATCCGCCACCTCTCATCCTGAAGGAAGGAGGTGTACAGCACCCTCAAGAGCCTGTACCCCACCCACGCCTGCAAGGAGTATCTGGAAGCTTTCAATCTGCTGGAGAAATTCTGCGGCTACAACGAGAACAACATCCCTCAGCTGGAGGAGGTCTCCCGCTTCCTGAAAGGTGGGTACAAGCCTGGGGGACCCAGGCCCAGGTTCTGCTAGGGCTCCAGCAGAGTGGTGGCAGCTACAGCCGGGAAACCCAAGCCCGAAGGAGGAGCATGTGAGCTGAGATTGGGGAGGAGAGCTGGTGGGGGCTTGTGCATTTCCCACAGAGGACGGGGTAGACCCCAGGCTGTGGGGACTGCAGCTAAATACGGTGGGCTGCAAGACAATGTCAAGCCCGTAGTCAAATGATCCCACTGAGCACCTAAAAAGCAGATGTTGCTCCCTAGTAGGAGCAAAAAGATTAGGCTTGGCACAGCAGAAGCCCCTTAGTCTC
>VZSZ01010719.1:676546-723527 GCA_013398815.1 Ibidorhyncha struthersii | reverse complement strand
GCTTGCTGTCAGCGCGGGACTTCCTTGCCAGCCTGGCCTTCCGTGTCTTCCAGTGCACACAGTACATCCGCCATGCGTCCTCGCCCATGCACTCCCCCGAGCCGTGAGTACTGCCCAACCCCAATGGCCTCTCCTGCCCAGACATCCCACCTGGCCTGCAATTAGCCTTTCTCCCTAATGGACAAACTCTGTCCACTGTTGACCACATTTTCCTTCTTTCCCCCTGGGCATCGGCAGGGATTGCTGTCATGAGCTGCTGGGCCACGTCCCGATGCTGGCCGACAAGACGTTTGCCCAGTTCTCTCAGGTAAGGTGGTCATCTGCTTTCTGCACCGTGAGATGGCAGGGCATGATGTGGGAACCCAAACTGACCCCAGTCTGGCCACCTATACCCTTCTTGTTCTAGGATTTATTTATATGAAATACGATGTTCAGAAGCCCTAGTGATGGGCTGAGAATGCTAATACAGAGTAAAAATATCACTCTGCAACAAAGTGTTTTCAGTCAGAGCACGATGAGGCCCCAGCAGATGCAAGGCAGCATAGGGCAACAATATCTGTTGTCTCAAGGCAATAAAACAGAGAAATCCACACGTAAGGCCCTCAGACCAAATCTGTCCTGATGTTCGCCACTTCCTTTCTCTTCCCAGGACATTGGGCTGGCGTCTCTGGGAGCAACTGATGAAGAAATTGAGAAACTCGCAACGGTAAGTTTTTGTCTTTGCTGGACGGGGGCCCCGACCCCTCCAGCAGCACTTCTGTGGTATCGGGGGGACCGGTCCAGCCTGGTCTCCCCAGATTTGCATGCTCAGAGACCGTACCCGAGCAGCCCTGCTCTTTCATGATGACCGTGCAGAGCGGAGATCAGTTAAACAGCAGAGCTATCTTGCACATTAACCCAATTCTCTTGGGCACCAGAGTATCATCAAGCATCATATTTCTAATGACAGAGCTGCTGGGATGCTTTGGGATGGGATTAAATGACATCAGCTTCCTTTGGCTGTCCCTCAGCAAGGTGACCTGTCCTGCCTCAAGGGCACTGAATGGCAGCACTACGCAGCAGCCGGGCACGCAGGGGACCAGCCCAGGGACAATTTCTGCCTGTCCTGGTGTTACAGCAGCTTAGTTTAGCACTTTGCTCTGGCAGCGATGGGTGCAGGGTAAGGAGAGGGGACAAAGTGCCAGATGCCCATCCATTTGAACACCCACAGACCCCAGCTATGATGTAAGGGCTCGGAAGTGACAGGGAGATAAAGACGAGGAGCTGTGTCCCCTATGTGTTTTTCTTTCTCCTTTCACAGCTTTACTGGTTTACAGTGGAGTTTGGGCTCTGCAGACAGAATGGGATAGTCAAAGCCTATGGAGCCGGGCTCTTGTCTTCCTACGGGGAGCTCATAGTAAGTCTCAGCATAACCTGCCTCTGTGCTCTAGACCCTGTACAGCAAAAAAATCTTCTTCCTCTGCACAGTTCCAATGACTTTATCCAACCTGTTGTCCACCTCTGTCTATCACATATGTGCTCTCCAATCCCCTTAATTTCTCATGCCGGCATTTTTCTGCTGTGTCCATAGCACTCCTTGTCAGATGAACCAGAGGTGCGGGACTTTGACCCCGATGCTGCTGCTGTTCAGCCCTACCAGGACCAGAACTACCAGCCTGTATATTTTGTGTCCGAGAGCTTCAGCGATGCCAAAAACAAACTGAGGTAGGACTGGGCAGTGAGGGAGACCCGAACGGAAGGAAATGAAGCTATAATATATTGAAACAGGGCTTGACACCATGGCTGCCTTGAGTTCAAGGTCTCAGAAGTACTCTGGAAACCGTCTTTCAAAGTAAAGTGATTCTCCAGCTCCTACAGGTTCCAAATTCAGTCCCTTAGATTCACCCAAGAGCCCCCCAGAAATAAGCTGGACTCAAGGCCATGTGTGTGGAGGAGTGGGATGGAGTGGGGGACACTCTTGGAGACAAGACTGAGGGAGTAAGAGAAGGGACAAATCTAGCTCATCTGCCTAGTTTTTATAGGAAGGAGTTACAGACTATCTTCAGTTACCAGGGGAGGCCAAGCAACATAACAGAAGTCCATTGGTCCAGAAATTGGAGACCCAAACCACACACCAGGCTGCCCTCTGCTTCCTTGCTGCAGAAGGGCCAAACAATACAGGTCAGGTACCGGCTGTCCGTCATGGGAGCATCTCGCCAACATGTGTGTTTCTGAAACATGGGCTCCTGCATCATGTAAAAGTTTGCTCTGTGGGTGAAAGTTTTAGGAGAGGGATGAAGAGCTGCTCAAAACACTGGCATTCTCTGAATTTAGGATGCCCAAAGATGACTTTCCGAGCAGCTGTCGGGCAACTTACCCATATATCATTCAACCAGAAAAAAAAACCAACGCACTGTTAGTAGCTTGTACACAAACTAAAAATATTTGCTTGATGGGGATAGATTTATCCATGGAAAAAAAAGAATTTTTGCTTCCTAGGCTGGTTGACATGGGTTAGAAGGCCCCCAGACAGCATCCCACCAGTGTAATTGGCTTTTCCCAACCCATGGGACTGCAAACAGGATGGAGAGGGGCAGCTCTACCCACAGTCCAGAAGAGGATTTTCTTGGCGATACCCAGAATTGCCCACAGGAGGAAAGTTCAGTCCTTTAACAGGTGACTGACAGAGGAAAATTTTGCCTGTACCATTTACCTTAGCTTAGGAAAGGGGTAGGATGAGAAGAAGTATTACACAATGTACATGACTTTGCAGTTCCTGCAAGTGGAGTGTTTCATATAAATAATGTGGCGAGGGCTGTTATATTTCAACTTCTGCTTTTATTACCCTCACTTGCACCGTTCATACAACTCGGAGCCTAGCTGCTCAAAAGCAAGCACCTGGGGAGCCCATCCTCTCACACACTAGGCTGTTTAAAAAAAAACCCAACTGTTGCCTAATGAGTCATTTCCTTGCATTTAAAAAGGAAAACTATACCACATACACAGCCAAGATTAGGCTAGAGGGTTTTGACAGTGACAAGCACTGTAAATTATCCTCTTTAAAGAGCTCAGAGACCACCCAGATATTAGTCTATGAGGTGAAAACATTAAAACATTTGTATTTTTTGCATTAATGGCAGCTGCTACCATGGATCTGATTGTCAGTGTTATCCCACAAGAACCTTTTTTTTCCCCCCAGAAAGAAAACTTTCCACGTTTCCTAGGATAGACACTCACCCCCCAATACCCTTCCAGGCACCCATGTCATACTGGTATGCTTCAAAAAGGTGTCAAGTGAACACACCTGTGTTGGAGGGCAAGTTTCTAACCATTAGCAGCTGTGCTACGAGTCATCACTGTGGCTGATAGCATCAATAAGTGAGGTGAGCTGGTCCTTGCCTGGGAGAGCTGGGGGCACTGAAACAAGCTCAGGGTTTTTTTTTTAGGTGGTAGACAATGTGAGTATGCAGAGCTCCTCTGTTTGCATTTGGTTTTGTTTCCCTGCAAGCGCCAGTCTGCGGTTTTGGCCACGTTACCACTTGGCCCTATCTGGAGCTGGTGGTGTCTTCCCCAAACGTCGGCAATTCAAGGACTAGGCTTCCCCACGGCATGGAGTACCAGCCTGAGGAGCATCTGAGAAAAGGATGCGCTTCCCTAAGCCCTGAGCCAGAGCAGACCCACGGTAGCCACAAGAGGGTACCCTAAGCTAAGCAATTCAGGAGCGAAAGGGAGATGCTTTTGCGGAGGTGAGGAGCATGCCTGTTGCCAGTGCTCTTTGTCCCCTCATCTTCCAGGGCTTTTTCAGCATGAGATTGCAGCCACAAGTACCTAAATATAGATTCTCAGCTCCATATTTACATAGCCACTAAAGAAAAAAACCAAACTTGTCAAGTGTGTAAATCTTAGTGTAGGAAGTGAACACGGTTTGGGGAAAGCTTACCCTTGGTTTGTTTTCACTTGACTGTATACTTCTCCATTTAGACAGGTAGCACCAAGGTCTTGCTCTTGAGAGGTATCAGGCAAAGTCAGGGTCATCACTGAGATCTAGACTCCAGCTGGCTTTGGGTGTGATAGTGCAATGTTGCTTGGCCACATGGCTCCAGTGATGCTATTCCCATCCCCTCGCCCAGGCCTGAGCTATTGCCTGTCAAATTTATTCTTAATACGGCTTGCAGCTTGTTCCCCTCTTACCAAGCAGAGATTAGTCAATAAAGGAATGTCAGGAAGGATTTAGAGATATAATACTATAATGCCACAGGCTTTCCCTACAACTAGGTTCTAAATCTCTTTGGCATTTTTGGAAAAGAAATTGAAGTAGAGGATGCCTGGTGATGGTCACAGAGGTGATGAGTTCTGCGCACCCTCCCCTTTGATGCAAGCCCATGTGTTCAGCCCATGGAAACCCGCAGTCAAACTCATGATCTTCCTGGCTGAACAGGAGAGATCTCAACTACTGCTAGAGCCCTGTGGAGCTGGAAAGGTGGGAAAACAGACCTTTTGTTCGAGCCTAGAAACTCGGCCTAAAGGAGGTATTAACCTGTTGTGATGTGGGTGAATGGTGATGGGTAGGAGGCAGACTCAGGACCCACCTCTCATACCAAGCCCTCTGCACCCTTTCCTTGCAGGAGCTACGCAGCGCACATCAAGCGGCCATTCTCGGTGAAATATGAGCCCTACACCCACAGCATCGAGCTCCTGGACAGCCCTCAGACGATCTGTCACTCCCTGGAGAGTGTAAGGGATGAGCTTCACTCGCTGATTAATGCGCTCAATGTTATCAGTTAATATGAGAACTGGGCTCTTTCCTTCCCCTCTTCCCTCACAGCCCCAAACCTGCCCGCTCTGCCCTCGCCTAGTTCCCAGCTGATAACTCCTACCTGTCTCCTCCAAACACTTGCACCGCTGCCTGCCACCACACGACCCTGACAGCTTTCCACTTTTGTATGTAGGGCCAGCTCAGAGGAAGGCAGAGAGACAGACCCAAGGCCTGCTGGCATTTTGGGTGGCTTGTCTAATGACTGCTGGAAGAGGCTTAGCACAAACTAAAAACTTGGCCAAGCTATAAAGTTGAAATCAAGAGCTGTGTGCTAGCCTCCTGGGTGCAAGGAAGAAGTGAAAAGCATCTTTATTAATGAAAAAAAAGAGAGAGAAAAATCTATTTTTTTGCAGTTTGAGAGAATAAATTAATCTGCTTTTTTAGCCCCAGAGCAACTGCTATAGCAACTTCATGAGGGACCCTCTGTCCCCACCACCTCCTGCCTCTTGTACACTTGGGAAATGCAGAGTTGCTCTAGAAGCTTTTCTGCCTGAACCAACCCTATAAGGTTTGAAATTTCAGCTCCCAACCTCCCTTCAGCTTCTGGCATAAGGGGATGCTTAGGCATGACCCCCTGAACTGCACCACCACACCAGGCTGCAATAAACATCGTAGCCCCCCTGAACCTCTAAGCTGACCTAAGCCGGGAGTTGCCTGTCTGGCATAGAGCAGCCCTGATCTACCTGCATCCTCCCCAGCACAAGGACCACAGAGCAACCTTTGGCCACCCCAGACCAGAGCTCGGGCACCCGCTTCAAGCCCTCTTTTAAAAGCTGCCACAGCAGGGAATGCTCAAGAGCCCAGCTGCTATCCTTTACAGCAGATAGCAGTCACAGCTGTTGATGTTCCTGCATGCTGGTGGCCCTGGACAGCCTCGGCAGCCTCTTGGTGTCCTGAGTTTATTGCAGACTGAGTGGGTCCACTGGTGTCTTGAGTTTGCCAGTCCTTGGGAGGATTTCACACACTTTCGTTTTTCCAGTTTGTTACACAGGTACAGCATCGTCTTGTTCTTAGATAGCCCAATATCGCTGTCACCTGATGTAGCTAATGTCACCTGATGTCACCTGTGTGACTAATGCTATTGCTGGCCATTTCTGAGGAAGGTAACATATGGTTAGGATGCTCAAACCCAGTTTCATCCAGCTTTCACTGTAGATATTAATGGCTTGATCTGACCCAAAGCTCTCAGTTTTCCTCCCCCTGCTTTTGCCCTTCTTATCTTCTTGCAGGCTGTCTCATAACTTAGCGGTTTGCTCAGAAGTTTGGCCCAAGGTTATGCAGCTGTGCAGTATCAGAGCTGGGCTTGGGATGTGTGGAGGCAGCTAAACAGCTGTGGGGGACAGCGAACGGGAGAATTACACATAGTTCTTTGCATGGTCAGTTACAACATTTCTGTGGAGACTTTTACCATCCTTATCCACTATGTATGATTTTTATAAATTCCTCTTTAAAGAAATGCAAAACTTAACAGTCAAGTTTTGGCTATTAGCTATAAGTATCCTCCAATACTTACATATACCATTGCTCTCCAGCATTACTTCTATTGTGGTTCGGTCTTGATAGTTTACAATGCATTACACTTTATCCCATTTCAGACCTTCGCATACGCACGCTTAACCCCCAGTTCTCTCAGATTTTAACTACTTATCTACTGACAGCACTTGGTCTCCCACCTGCTTCAATCCCTCCTTTCTGTTTGCTTTCTTATTTGACCCCCCTCCTAAATTCCTCCTAAATTGCTTAAAAGACCATTACTGAAATCAGCAGTTCAACACTAGGATGAGCTGCTTCTCCTCACGTTGTTCCTCCTCCTCGGATTGTCCCATAAATGAATAAAACTACCGAGTTCATTCGGTTATTGTAATTTTAAAGCACTTTTTCCAAAGCTTCAGGTGTGATTTCCCAACCTGGGTGGATCTAGATCTTGAGCTGTAAATCTCAAGGCTCCCTTAAGAGCTGTAACAATTTTTAATTTGGGGTTTTAAGTTATTACTATTAGATTAAGTTGCTGGAGCAAGCTATGCAAGACTAAGGCAGGCTAGGTCATACATTAGCTATCTAGCCACAAAAATCTTATTGGTGACTGCAGTAAACCAGACTAAAATAAAAAAAATAAAGCTCCAAACAGGCAAGATGTAACAATGGAGCCTGTATAGTTAATGAACAGCTTATTGCCTTGTTAGCAATAGCAATACCATGTTACTGGCCTGCAGGTTCCTCCTCTCCTTTGGTAGTGTCCAGCTCCTGGCTTACTGCTCACGAGTGCAGAAAGGATGCTGCAAACCCTGCAGCTTCGGCAGGCTCCTGATCGGGACTGAGCAGGGAGTGTCTGTGCAGGCGTTCACTTTCTGGTCTGGCCTCGAAACCCATAAAGGTCTGAAGGTGGTTACCTCTAGTTCTTCAAAGCACTTCACAGTCATTATCTGCCTTGTTAAATGTCTAAAATTAATGCAATTTATAAAAAGACTAAGGCTATTAATATGGAGTGAAAAGCCAAGTTAAAAATCCTTGCAACTGCAGGAGCCCTCAACTCCTCCGTCTTGCCTCAGGGTCTGCATTGCTGCTCCATGACTCTGTCAGCTGTTGCTTGTTCGAGGAGCTGTAGTAAAATCTGTTGCCCTACGAAAATAGAAAATAAGCAAAACTCTAAGCATAAACCAGCCCCGTTAGTATGCAAGCGTATAAACAGTCCTACTGCAGCCACGCGGGAGGTAAACACCACGTGGGCTTCACTCCTTGCTTCCGAGAGATGAGGTTGCGCTGGGGCGTGCTGTGAGTGCGGGGGCTCAGGCTGAACAGGCGCCAGAGGTTCCTCTTTGGGGCATTTTCTGTGTCTGTGTTCTTGACAAATTCATGACAGATTCCAGAATTTTTTGGCCCCTTAGGGGGATATCTGAGAAACACGAAGCCATTTGTATTTACTGCTGCCTTCATCTATTTAATAACTTAGAGGACGTATCCAATTAGTAACATAATAGACCCCCTTCCATTTTGTCTCTAAGGCTTGTTCCTTTTTATCTGGTTTCAAATACATTTCTTGGCCCCTTATTTCATAAGCCATATACGAACTGGATTCTTTCTTTCTCATTTTACCTTTTTTTTCTCATGTTGCTTTTTCTACCCGAGACCTGTTTTCTTCTTTATCCCCCATAATATTTTAGGATCTTGGATGTAGGACCACCAAGGAACTGGCTAGCCAAACAAAATATGGTAGGGTTGTAACCCAGCCTCTAATCTGTCACTGCTTCTTAAATCTACTAACATCAAGGTTAACTTTTCAGCTCATCATTTTGGATATTGTCCTACGATTTTCTTTAGTCTATTTTTAATAGTCTGACTCATTTCTTTCTACCAGTCTGGAGGATTGCAGGTGGTAGGGGATATGCAGTCCTTGCTTAATCCCTAGGTTACTCATTAAGGCTCAAGTTACTTCACTTCCAACCCTCCCTGCTCTTCATCTCATCCTGTTTCAGCTGCTGTTCCATACCTACGGACAACTTTCTTTAACAGTATTGTTACAGTTCCAGTGGCTGTATTCCTGTTAGGTCAAAGAGCCTCAACGCATCCTGGAAAGATATTCATGGTGACAAAGAGATACCGCTACCCTTTAGTTTGTGATGTTTATCTGGATGATCCCTCTGCAGTATTTGCCAAGGTCCTTGGTTTAGCCAGTGCCGTAGAGTTGGCAGCTTTCTTTTACTAGTCCACTTTTGCATCATCGCACACCTTATGCGGTTTTTATTTGTGCCCTCTATTTCTTGCTTCATTTGGGGCCAAATATAAATTCTTTGCACTCTTTTCAGAGTACCCTGTACTCCTTTATGTAACTTATCATGACAGCCTAAGACAACATGCTTTTGTTCAGCCAGCCACGGTATCCATCCCATCTTCTCTTTTCTCTTTTAGCTGGTTCCCAGTTGGGGCTGCAGTAAACAAACTCTGAGTCAATTTATCTACTTGCTCACTAAACTGTTTCTCAGTATTGCTTTCAGTCTTCTTATGTACTTTATCATCCTTTACATATATTTTATTCCCACTCTCGCTCTAAGCTTGAAAAACAAACCTCCTGTTTTCTTCATGAGTGTCCCATTATGTGCTTGCCATCGCCTTTCTCCCTATCATGCATCCAGTATTTTATTCTATTATCAGCATAGTAGCTATCTGTAGAAAGATAATGTGTAGAGGGGTTTGTCTTTTACTGACAACCTATAAGCTCCTTGGCATGATCCCTTCTTCAGTTTCACCACTACTTGTTCCCTCATTCCACTAATAGCAGTATCTTGGATTATTTTTCCTCCTTGTTCAAATTTAGCACTCCCATGAGTGCACAATACCTTCGGTTTATTACTGGTTTCCTTTAAAAGGATATCCACATTAATATCCATTTCTGCTCTTTGTGCTTAAGAGCAGAGTATGAGTAGACTGGGGTACAACTGGACTATGGAGGGGGAAAGCCTCGAAGACCATCAGAGCCCAGAGTGCCTCTAACTAGGATTTCTCATGGCCAGGGCAATTTTGGTCCAGCCCCTGGAGAGGGAAGGACTCATGCCACTGGTATCCATTTTCCTTCACTATTTTTCTGTAACAGTACTGCTCCCACAGAATCAGCTCATGTTGAAATTCTCATCATGAATAATTTTCCTTTGACTGGAAATTTTAGTGCAGGAGCTTTTCAAGCAGCTTCTTTCATGTTAGATAGAGCATTGTCTTGCTCTTTGCTCCAGCTCCCTTCCTGATTCTTTTTCTGTCATTTCCATAATGCTCTGCTGGTACTAGCGAAGACGGATACGCTGCCATAAGATACTAGCACAGTTATAGATATGCTGCCATAAGAAATTAAATCCTCCCAGCACTCTTTAGAGTTGGGACTGATTAGTGGGAGTTTTTATTTCACAGAGAGTTTAACTTTTCTAGCTTCTATCCATCTTCTTGTTTCACCAGTTCCAGTTCCCAAGCAGTTAAGCTGGGGTTGCGTTAATTGTGCCGTGTTCAAATTGACTTTAAATCCCATTTGGACTATTAATTTTAAAACTCAACCAATGCTCTCTTGTACCTCTTCTTTTGTAGCTGTGGTCCCCTGAATATCATCCACATAAGACATTTTCTTTTCCTTGTTCCTCAGAGACGATCATTCAAACACTTTTATAACGCAAGCATGTGCAGCAGGGCAGGTGCTCGGCCCTGTGGGATGCAAGTAAAGGTATATCGTTAGTCTCTTAATGTGAAAACAGCTCTGTAAATTGCTTCTTCCCCTGCATTTTGCCATATGGGAATTCACTGTGAATCGTGGGGGTGCATTTGTGCCGCTAGCTCTCTTAATTCATCCACTGTCCAAGGAGCCTGACTCAGCCTCGGGGCTGCCAGGGGTGATGGAGGTACCTGTGCTCCACTGAGAGTGGGTGGTTGGTACATGGTATCATGTGCTGCCGACATTTGAGCAGCTTCCCATCAGTTCATTAAAGACTCTCCGTCTTCCTCAAGCTTATGGACTGATGTTAATGCTGCCAGCTGCATACTTGTCTTACCATTCTGCTGGGCAATTTCATTAAATGCATGATGGCATGATTAAATGTTCATCAAGGAGGTGCCCAACGTGCATTGAATAAAAGCTGGTGGAGCACAAGCTCTAATCAACTTACCGCTTAATTCCTATTTAATTCAAAATTTGAAGCAGTTTCTCTAAGTCCCACACTCCACTCTACTGTTGTGCTTTCTTTCAGTGGTTTCATATCTGCAGCTACCTTCTTTGGGGTCACTTTTTGTCATTTTAACAGCTACAGCTGTTTGATCTGCTATACCTGTCTGCCCTGCAACAGCACCTGTAGTCCCTGTGGGATATGCTGCTATTCTCAACTTCTCTTTCTTTTCCCATTTTCCTGTATCATCCTTGAAATCATCTTCCTCTGATGGCCCCCGATCCAGTTCTCTCCACCACTTCCTGCAGCTACTGCAGTTATTTTTAATTTTTGCATCCCAATCTGCTTTTGCAAGTGCCTAATTTTAGCTTTGCATTTACTATGATCAGGTCCCTTTTGAGCTCTCCCTTGCTCCAGGGTGAATGACTGCACTATATACGTTAATCCCTCTCCTTACTTCTGTCGTTTTTCCTTCTCTTTTTCTAAATTCATCTGATTCTCTAATTGCCACTGCACCTCCTTATTGCCTTTTTGGGCCACTAGATGGTATTCGTTTTCTAAAGACAAACTTATTTCAAGTCATTTGATAGACTCTTTTAATACAGTTTTCCCATTGAAGCAGCTGATATTCTGATGTTGCGTTGGCTCAGTCAGCACGGATTACTGTTGCTTCCCATACCAGTCCCACTAATAGAGGCAGCATATCCTCGAGTCTCCCTTCATCCGCTCTCCCGTATCGGGGAACATTTGGTCTCTATCACCCATCGGCTTCCTGTGGGCTGGAGAGGCGCCCACAGCCCCTGCTGTAATCTCTGATATTGTTGGGATTTCCTGTAGCCCTCCAGTATTCCTGTTTTTAGGCTTTTTCCTGAGTCTTTTTAGATTTTTCCCATGCTTTCAATTTTATCTTAGGGTATCCCTTAAGTATTGTGCACAAGGCTGGTCAGATTTATGGAGTTGCCTTGAACAAGGTCACTCAGAAGAAAAGATTTTGAGGATCTACCCAGTCACACCCTCCACCAAAAGATGTTATAAGTTCCCTTTTCCTGACAGTGGAGTAGATTTGTAGGACTATGTGGCTGCTTAGAGCAAAGTATAAGCTCATGTCCTTTGGGGTGGTTCATGGGAGCCTTCAAGCCATTTCCCCAGACCTCACCAAACATGGCTGCAAGCTCTACAAAAAGTGACCTGGAGAAAGTCGAGGTGAAGGGTCAGCCCAGTTTAAACCCTCCAGTAGATAGAGCACGGGCTGGCGAGGGAGGAAAAAAGGAGAAAAGCCTTCCTCTGAGCCAGGCCCCGCCATACCCTCTGGTATCTGCGTGTCCCAGTGCCTCTCTGAGTGGTCTCTCGCTGTTGTCGCTGCTGCTGCTGTGGGTGGATCTGTCTGTCTGTCTCTCCGTGTAAAGAAATACGAAACAGAATTATTTTTCATTTTGGAATCGTGCTGCTGCTGACATGATATTAAGAATAAAAAAAATATATTTCTGGTCTAGCATCCTGAGTTTGGCTCTTGCATCCTTCTGCTGTCCAGATTCAAGTTGGCCGTCCTGCCTGCCGGCAGTATGCAAAACCAACCTGGGGCCCGTTACGGCAGGAGATCCGCAACAGGCACTCATGCACAATGTTAACTCAGAGGTGGAAAATGGTCCCTTGTTTGCAGATGAGCTGATCTAAGCCTTTCTTTGCCAGGATATTACCAATTGCACAATTATGCATGGAACAGTGGTTGGGAGGTCTCTTTTTAAATAGTAACACACCAGGGGATTTGCCTTCTCTACGTGCTTTCTCTCCCAGCACTTCTCACTATTTCTGTTCAGTTCCAGTAACGCTGGCCATTTAGGAACGCCAGCGTGTGCACGGTGCCTGGTAACGTAGTCTGGCTCGCGTGTAACCAGGCTATGCAACCCCAATCCTAAATGTGTTGAACACCCTTCTAAGAGTAATTAGGGGTGGATCCTGCTTGCTTAAGCATAGGGACTATTTTAGATGACCTAAGGCATCTGCTGCATCCATGTGGGAGTGGTGGATGGGATACAGGATGCCCAGGAACTGGAATGCACACCCGGAGACCAGAAGAGATGCCCAAGGCCACATAAGTGTTTCCTACTCCAGAGTTATCCTTATGTATAAGGAAACTAATTCCAGTCACTGCTGCAAGCTTGGCTTTTACGTGAAAGCCAGACTATTTCTCTGGTTAAATCCCTTCCAGAATCACGGACAGAGGTGGATTAATGTATTGCTGGCACAGATCTGGACCATGCATCCAGGCACCCCAGCACCATCTGAGAGGGAGTTTCCTAATTTAGGACTTGTAAGGATAGCCTGTATCTTCATAGTGCTCGTTAAAGTGTTACAGCTGTAATGAATTCATCTTCATTACACACTTGGGAGGTAGAGGAGTACTCTCGTCCCTGTAAAAGGCTGACAGATAAAAGGAGGCAGAGAATCAGAGAGACTCAGACCAGGCGCAGAGCCTGAAAAGTAATTACATGCCTAAACAGCTTTGGGAAGAAGCGTCTAAGTGGCAGATCTGGGGCTTGAACCTCTGTCAGCCCCCTCAGGACCAAATCTTTCTTCTTGTACTGCCATGGTACAGATCAGAAGAACTCAATTATTTACAAACCCTATAGCTGCAGGTATGTGTGCACACACGCACTGCCCCCCTGGAGATGGGAATTGATTTGGATAAGACCTGAGCTGTCATTCGTACTGCTAATCCGGTTCAAATAAGACTTCCCGCCCCCCGCCCCCAGGGACCAGAAAAGGTACTGCACTTTCCACTGCAAAGAATTCGTTTTCAGTTTTCTTACACACATTTATTACAATGTTTAGGAAAACATTAGGTTTTCTAGGGGAAAGACGATCTTTTGACACTTTTCTGGCATGGCTGAAGGCAGAAAGTATCTCAAATGTCTTGAAAACTGATCAGGAGATTTTGGTTTGGTTTGGTTTTTGGTCTGGTTTGGTTTTAGTTGTTTTGGTTTGTTTTTAACTGAATAGGGAGGTTTGCAAAGGTTAGGAAAGGGATTTAAGACCCTGTGACTGCACCCCAGATGTGCTACCATAGCCTTGCAGCACTCTCGTCGTGCAGCTGGTCGGGTTGGCGGTGGCAGGTCAATAAAACTAGCGTTTGGTGATTAGACATTTTTCAGACTTGCAAGTGCTGCACTTGAAATGAACGAGGGTTTCTTCATATCTCTGCTAACGAATTCACTTCAACCATCTTATTCATGCTGTATATCACTCGGGAGCAGCTGGAGCACGTGTACAAGTTGATTTCTGTACTGCAAGCCTCCCAAAATCTTATNGCGCCCCCCCCCCCCAATCCTCTCCTCCAGAACTCTAGAGAGTATGGGTTCCGATCTAAATTTCTAGTATGCAGACCCCAAATCCAAAATACTCCCTCCAGCTCCAACTAGTCACTATCACGTGTTTCCATACGTGATGTTCAGTGGTTTAGCATGGGATGGAGCAACTGGTTTTGAAACCCACGTGAAACACGGGTTTGAATTAGAACTGAACCACAGTGATGTGAGACTGGATTGACTCAGTGGTGAACTCCAGCGTCTGATGGGCTCAAGGCCCATCCTCATTGATTTTCCTGGAGGGATAATTATGCAAAATACATTTTTTTCGCTCCTGACATTAGTTCTATACAGTCTCTTTGTGATTATTTTCTTTGGGCACAGCAGGGTGAATTGATCTACAAAATATTTGCAGGGATGGTGCAGGATTAAGTATCTCACACAGATACTTCCATGCAATGCCGAGGACGGCAGAGAGAAAAACAGGGTGGGGTAAGGGAGTTGTTCATTTTCCTTCCACTAAGGTCAGCCTTAAATAACTCTCCCACCTCCCTCGGAGGCTGAGACAAGATAATAAGGACAAAAATGTCAGAGCAAAGCATGGGGCCCCTCTATTTACAGCAAAGGCCAAATCGCTAACCAACAGATCGGAGCTTGCTTTCTAAACACCGATAAGCGGCAACTTTGAATTAACAGCCCCGGTTCCTCCGCTGCTGTAAATCAGCCTGACCCTGACTGCCCGCAGCACCCCAGTTCCTCCCCCCTTGGCCAGGGGCTCCCGGGCAGGAGGAGGGGGCTGCAGCAGCGGGCTCACCCCTCCTGGCCCCCGGAGATCCCTGTGCCTGGCTCCAAACACCCCCCCGCCTCCTCCTCCCCAGCCCCCTAACACTAACAAGCCTTATCAGTAGGATTTACACCTCCTTGTCTAGGAACCCGTAGGCAACCCTACAGACTGGTTACCAGTGTGCATCCAAATCCTTAAAGTAGCTTTAAGTGCTCAAAATGATCCACTTACCCAGCGATAATTAATGATATCAGACCTGGGAGTCCCCACGCCCTGGCAGGGGAGATCAGAGCACTCTACAGTGGGGTCTGGCTGACCGTGAGGAGGGAGGGGGACAGCTCTTCTGCAAGTCCTTGGCACCTCCCAGCCCTGGCAGAGCATGCCGGGAGCAAGGAATAACCAGTGTAGCTGGTGACAATGCCAGGAGATGGAGGCCTGGAAACAGCTGCCACTTACAGGAGGAATGGTGGGTTGTTTTTTTTTTTTGTTGCTGGATGCCGTGCTAGGAAAAGTCCTTTGGCACAGAGCTGTGCTGGTCAGTGAAACACCTATTCACATGCGGGTGATGCTGTGGGAATGACAGGGAAGGAGGAAGAAATTACAGCTCCTGTTTCGGGTCCCAACCCAGCTGGAGGCATCTGAAGTGCTAAAGCTCGGAGCACCCTACAAAGGCAAAGGAGTGACTGGCACCTCCAGATGGCAAGCCACTGGAGCAAAGTGGGGCCTCAGGGCAGTGGCATCAGGGCAGCATTCGCCAAAATCTCCAAGAGCACCCCAATACAAAACAGAGACTTTTAAAGTTCAGTTTATTCTAGAAAAGAGAGTCTCAAAGCTTCATGTTTAAACTCAGCAGAAAGTGTGGTGCAAGAATGAGTACATTGTCCTCAATGTCCTCTTACAGTATCACTTGCAGCCCCCAGTTTTATTATCGGATAAAGTATGGCAGATGTCCACAGTGCACCCACAGCTGCAGAGATGAGCAGTGGCAGAAAACACAGATGGATGTGACATAATCATTAATTTTCAATCCACGACACCACTTTACAGCAGGGGACAAATTCAGTCTGAGCCAGTGAAAACCATTCCTTCATTTTTCAGCATTTCTCTCTTTACCCCCTTGCTGCTTCAGCTGGTTATATCACCCATCACTTTCTGCTACGTCTGCTGCTCTCTGGTGGCCTGCCCATGATTTCCAGCATCATGGCTGAGAACCTCTTCTCTATTTTACCAAAGGCTTCTCCACGTTACCCATTTCTTTGCTTTCCAAGTGGTGCCTGTGATGCAACCTTCTGTGGAAGCCACGGTGATAGCACCATGAAACTTTAGTGCCTACAGTTGTGGACACTGGAGAAAACTCCCTGATGGATTCAATGGCCCCTCTCATGGTTGTTTCCTGAGGACCAGGTCAAGATCCTCTTTGGTTGTTCTCATGGATTTCCACGGCATGAAGAAGGCCAGATGTGGTATCAGTGCTGAAAATGTCTATTTTTGGATTGGTGCTGATCAGGCTACTTTTCCAGTGCTTCTTCACTCTGTGGAAGTTATTTGTTACTTTTGTTGTTCATTACTTCTCCTCTAGCAGTGTGTCATCACCTCTTCTAATGTTTCTCTATCTACGCCAAGGATTACTTTTGGGCCATTAATAGCCACAGATTTCATCTTCTCATCATTGATAAACAAACTAATTTGTTCTGCTGCATCTGCTAATAGCTGTGTCTAGGAACTATTAGCAGCTTTTAGGTTCTATTTTCTGCTCTACCTTCTCAAAAAATACGTGGCCAGTAATATTTTAATAGGGTTAAAAGGAGCATACCTGTTTTTTCCATCTGTATTTATAACCTTGCATATGCTCTTCCCAAGATGGATTGGAAAGGTTTTGGGAGCTTTACACTAGAGATCATTAAATTCAGTCTGTTTTGCTCGAGTAGCTGTACTTGTATAGAGGTTTGAGCCTGCAGAAGCCAAGGGGCTCTTGAGCAAGGTGCAGCCAAACCAATTTACAGGTTCCATGGTCCCAGGTGAGCTGGGCCGGCCAAAGGTCAGGACTTCCCTGCTGAGACGCACAATGTGCTCAGGACGGGTGGGCAGAGGGTTTGGGTCACAGGAGGCCGTCCAGAGCCACAGCACACCTAGGAAACTCCCTTGTTCTCTAATGAAAGCTACTGGCTCTTCAGAGTTGCTCCCTGGAGCATCTTCTACCAGTGAGCTGCATCTCCAGAGGCCTGGATGTACTCATGACCCTCTCCACTGTTGGCAGCTAACCCAAAGGTGACGGAAACCAATGGATCAGACCTCGTTGGTTACACTTGGTCTTTGGGTTACACCCTCCATTTTATGAATCAACCCTTTGTGCTCTAAGCAGCTAGATAATGTCCCTGGCCTGGAAGAGCCTGGAAAATTGTGCAATCCACAGAGTCTGGCAGGAGCATTTCCCTTGGCCGGGTGGCCAGTGGGCCAATGGGGGCAGCTCACATGCCCTCCCAGGCGGCCGCCCGGATTAGTTTGTAGAAGCAGTTGAGATTACTTGTATCCCAGTGAGTGGCCCCCTTCTCTGCTTGCACAATGCCCCTTTGGAAGCAAGGGCATCTCTCATTGTGTGGCTCCAGATAAGCTGCAGAGCCTCACCCTTTGCTACAGCAGCCCCCTCTCCCCCCACTGAGCCCACGGCAGCTGCCTCACCTGCCACGTATCTCTGGAGGCATCACAGGATTTGGTTGCAAGCATTCCCATGACTAAGCACCCGCCCTGGTCCCAGCTTCACCTCTCCACTCTTCATCTCGTGCCACTGCCGCTGGCTGGGCGATCACATGCTGCTGTTCCACGGGTGCTTGGATGTGCCAATGGGAGCACAGCTGCTGGAAACCACATGGAGATGAGGAGCACCGAGGATGCTGGGTTCCCTGCTCCACACCATGCTGCCAGCAGCTGCTGCCCCCTGCACAGGGAGTGGAGCAAACCTGGAGGGGGCAACTGCTGGGCCCTGTGGGGTCCTCATCTCCCCGTGCCAAGTGAAAAGCTACTCCTCTGTAGCTCAAACGGCCCATGTGCTTGAGTGTATTGCCCCCACTACACATCCCCAGCTACCAGTGGCCATACTGGGGCATCTCCCAGGGGCTGGCCACCCCCAAAAGCTGCTCTTAGGGTGCAGACCCCTCCAGGTGCCTCGGGACTGTGTTTCAGCAGGCTGCTGGTACAGCGCAGGGGTGCGCTGGCAGGCAGCACCTCCTCCGGGACTATTTATTTCACAAGCCACTGAATTCATCCTCCAGGGAAAAGGAGGGCACGCAGTCACTGCCGTTGCTCTCTGCTCCACTTTTGGGGCAACACACACCTGGGGATGGGCAGAGCAGCCCTGGCAGTGGCTGCTGGGTGTGAGAGCAGTGGCAGGGATGCAGGTGGCATTTCAGGGTCCCTGGGTGCTCTCCGAGAACCCGCTCACCTCCAGACCTGACCTTTGCTGTCAGTAAAACTTGCACAAACTTGTAATTCTTAACTTGCTGTCCCATAGCGAGCTTGTTATTTTTTCAGGACAGGGTTCGAAAATGCTAGACATCTACAGTAGTAAAGATTTTATTGTGCTGGCAACGGACTGTAAAACTTGATTACATGACACTGGGGATTGCCTAAAACTCGTTCCCACTGATGCAACTGCTCAGGGTTGGGGGGGATGTGAGTGAGGGAGGTGGCTTTGAGTCACGTCCAGAGGTGGTTTAGCATGAAGGGCAGGAGCCAGGAGTAGCTGACTCCCACCCAGCCGCTCCCACCCTTCGGCCAGGTGAGCCCAATGTGGAGCTGAGGAGCTGGGGGGCTCACGGGAGGCACATGTAGCAGAAATGATGGACAAGCGTTTGGCCCATCGCTGCTAATCACGTGAAAATCATAGGGAAGCCCAACCTAGAAGGACTGAGCTGAGATTTTTCTGTAGAAAAAGCTTTTCTGTCAAGAAACGGGCTCCCCTCTTGGCCCCTGCTCTCAGTTCGCTGCTGACATGGGACTTTTCGATCTAAGACAAAACTTTCCACAGTTTATATCCGTTTTATATCTGTTTATATCACTGCTAGCATTTTTCATATTTCAAAGGACCATTTATGGTAAGAAAATACGATTTCCAATAAATAATCAAAGTGATCATATTTTGGAGAGGGGAAAAAATCACAGTAGGAAACTTGCAAAAAACTTTGGTCCATGCTGAACTTTGAGCCAGCATGATATCTTTTTTCCTTCCAATAAAACTTCTGGCTTATTTCTGCACCCAAACTACAGTGAGCCAAGAGTGATTCCGGAATGCTCGGGTACAGTCAGCCTTTCCCCTGCTGGCGTATGCTGCAGAAATACCACAAGTTTTTTGAAGCTACCTCCAGGATTTGGCTAGCCAAGAGTAAGAGAAGCAACAGACTAGCAACATGGCACTTCCAACACAAAATAAAATAGCTTTTTTTGCTATATCAGTGTGGTAAGACCTGGGGAAGGGGGAAACCCAGCAGAGAAGCTACCCAGAAGGGAGAAGATAGTGGATAGAGGAGCCTCCTTACAAAGTCCCACTGTCAATAAAACATGAGTCCAGGCGAGCTCAGGTAACATTCAAAAGTGCAAGAAGGAAAACCCTAAATGGCAAATCTCAGCATGTGATTAACCTGGGGAACACCCTGCTCCAGCTCCTTTCCAAGGCAACCACTGGCCTGAGGTCCATCTGACCTCGTGCAGCGTGGTGACTGCAGCAAAACAACTGCTAAGGGGATCTATAGGGTAATTCTGCAAGTTGTCCCTTTGATGCTGGGTGGGGGCTCCCTGCTCTGGAAGAAGCATGAGTGGCACAAAGCTTCTGCTCCTGGCTTTGACAACCTACTTCAAATTGGGTAAAATGCCAGGTTTTGTCCTATGTAGCTGCTAATTCCCCATCTTCTCCTGGTAGAAAGAAGGTCTGAGTAAATGAATTCCCTATACTCATATCTTGCTGAAAACTGAGACCCTCCTCATGGGTATACCGCTAGGTCATTCAAGTACATCCAATATCTTTTTTGAGGGGAAGGGAGACAGAGATAGTGTTACACATTGTGCAGAAATGCTATTAACTGTAGTTGAGCATCACAACTTGGATTTATTAGCAAGAGGCTGAAAGACCTACATGGCAGGGGATGTAACTGATAACCCTGTCTCGCATCCGTTTGAGCAAATGAGTCCCCTCCTTGTACACTCATCAGAGATTTAGCACTTCTCACAAGCCTTTTTGCAATCGCAGTCATTTAGCAAACATATGATACTTCACACTTAAAGCCATGACAGGGGCACATGGGACGTCCTACCTCCTAGATGCTGATGGATGAATTGCTTGGCTACTCAAGAAATCAAGGGTCTGGTTTGAGTCTCAAGGCATTCTGCTGATTTTGGTGAACTTCCTTCTGTTTTACACTGTGTATGGAGAATCAAATCTTATTCTAAATCAAACAAGCATCACAGTTCAAGAGTCCTTTTCATTGGTGCTGAGCACTTGTAGTCTTAAAATTTAGAGCAATGTGAAGTTTGAAGATGACCTCATCCCCAGCATTTAAAATAGGCCTTTTCGGGGAGAAAAGAAAAAAAATATACTTTAAGCAGAAAAAGGTACAAGTATGCTATTGGTGGCAGAAAAGCTGAGCACCAGAGGTATCAAAAGAATGGGGTAATGTTGTGAAAGAGAGAGAGAGCTAGATCTGTTGCCAAAATCAGATCCATTAAAGCCAGTGGAACACCCCTGGCCCATCATCTCCTATTAAAAGTGAACTTACCAGCCAGAATGGAGATAATGAGCTATCTCCTGGTTTTCACTGGGATTTACCAGAAATGTTTCTTGGTGTCGAAGACACAATTTTGGGCAGAGCCCCAGGGAGATGAACTGAGGTGCTCAGAGCTCTCACCTGCAAATGGCAGAGACTGAGTCTCTGCTCTGCTTCAACCCAAACAGGAATTTGAAGGGGCACCGGGCAGATGAAAGATGGGACCTGCCTTTCAGTGGGCAAAGGGGGAAAAGTTTATTTTTTCACGTACAAAATTTCAAATGCTCTGACTCTGGCCCCGCGTTGAGCTAGAGCGATGACCCAAGGTCTTCTGCAAAATGCAGATGTTATTCCTCCCCCAGCCCAAACTGTGGACGCGTGCCTCTTGCTGAGCACTGCATGGCCAGTGAGCGGGGCCGCAGATAGCCTCAGCGCAATAATGTGTTTTCCTCCCTCTAACACCTGACAGTAGCATGGTCTCACCGACAACTTGGTCCCATCTCTGCATACTTTCCAAGGTGATATTAATCAAACAGATTAACATGTTTGCCTTTAATTTACATTTCAGAAACAGCTGTTGAGCCACCTCAATGCCAACAGTGCCTATTGCCAGCATTAGTGTCATTACTAATCATTGCAGCTGTAATAGCACCATTATCTCCTGCTAAAAGGGTCACTGATGGCTCAGGACAGAGATTCAAGGAAGCAAAAACAGGTTGGATGAAATGA
Source organism: Ibidorhyncha struthersii (assembly GCA_013398815.1). Classification (NCBI taxonomy): domain Eukaryota; kingdom Metazoa; phylum Chordata; class Aves; order Charadriiformes; family Charadriidae; genus Ibidorhyncha; species Ibidorhyncha struthersii. The sequence goes on along the minus strand of VZSZ01010719.1, from coordinate 702,525 downwards.
GATGGAAACTGCAAACTGTTGCTGCTATCTTAACTTGCATAAAGACCTGTTGATGCTACGTAGAGGGAAATTAATGTGCACAAGCAGCAAAAATTTTGGCTAGAGTGTCATCGAGGAGGTGGGGCTCACACTATCTCTTGTGTCACTTGGGCTAATGTAAAGCATATAAATATGGGAAAGAGAGAATGGGTATATTACTACCAACCAAACAGTCTTCATCTCTCAGAGCAAACTTCTGTCTGTCTCTTGCTGCCACTTCTTTGGGTAAGTCTGATTGCTGCCCTTTTAACTTCTACCTGTTTTGCAGAACTGTTTTCTTAAATTGATGTAGCTGGTGGTGACAAGTGCTGGCTTGCTAGTCCAAGAAAATGAGGTCTCCTCAGGTCTTTGAGCACATTCTGCTGGTTTTGGGCCATCATCATAAATAACAGCCCCTTCTGACTTGGCAGAGAGAGGTTTTCCTCTGAAGGTGTCTGCTGACCTCAAATCTCCTGTGCACGAATGCTACAGGGCTCAGTGGGATGGCTCTTCCAGTCTATTTTGGCCTTTTGGGGGAAGACAACAGGGAGGCTAGGACTGATGTGAGCATGTGGATGGAGATGGACTTCTGGTTATAATCATTACTCATTTACTGGGACTTGTAAAGTCTCAGACAGAAAGCTCTCCTTCCCTCTCAAGCTAGGTCATCTTTAGAAGGTCCATCTGTTACTTTGGTCTCGTTTTCATGCCACAGGAGCTGAAGGACATAAAATGCTTGATGACAACCTGTTTCTCCCTCCTAGACCTCCCTGTGTCTCCTCTGCCTCTTAACTCTAGGCCTCACCCTGATCACCATGGCTCTCTGGATCCGATCGCTGCCTCTCCTGGCCCTTCTTGCTCTTTCCGGCCCTGGGACCAGCCATGCAGCTGCCAACCAGCACCTCTGTGGCTCCCACTTGGTGGAGGCTCTCTACCTGGTGTGTGGAGAGCGGGGTTTCTTCTACTCCCCCAAAGCCCGACGGGACATTGAGCAGCCTCTAGGTAAGTCAGGCTGACCTTGAACGCAGTCGTATGCTATGCGATGCAAAAGGCAACAGCCGCCTATCTTTGACGGTGACACCAGGAATGTCCTTGATGGGGAATGCCAGGAATACCTTTAACATACCAACAACATCACATTGCCAATGAAAAGCTCTTCAGGTTAAAGAGGTAGATGGGAGGGCAGGCAGGGAAAGAGGATTTATGAGGCAAAAAGAATTGTGGCTGAAGCTCAAACTTGTCTATTTCTTTCTGTGTCCATTACACCAGCCTGGGAGTGTTCATAGAAAATAAAGTTGGAAGGAACCCAGGAATCCTCCTTCTGCCCCAAGACAGGATCAGTTGTCCCCATCCTATTCCTGACCCATGCTTGCCCAGTATGTTCACAAAAACCTCCAGTGAGGAAGCTTTTTCTGTGTTCTGAAACAGCCCGTTCCCATGCTTAACTGACCTTCTTCTCTGGTGTTCCTTCCCAATATCTAACTTGAATGTCCCTTGCTGTAAATTATTTCTTGTCTTCTTCATAAGGGACACAGGGGAGAGCCTACTCCTTTCTTCTTTACGGTTGTTTTTCAAAATATTTGAAGACTGTTCCCATGTCTAGTTTTAACCTGCTCTCAGCTAAATCCCCTCTACATCCCCCCACTACCTTGTTAGGTCATATTTTCTAGATCTTTGTCCATGCAAATTGTTCTGCATTTGGTCTGCATTCTTACTCACTGGTGTGCATTCTTACTCACTGGTGATGCCTGCAGAAGCGCACAGGAGCCCAGCTGAGGCCTTGCTGGTGCCAAGTGGAGTGAGCAAACTGGAAGAATGATATTGCATGTTTTTCACACCATGTTCCTGCCTACACAGGTGTTTTGCCTTTTTCAAAGCAGCACTGCACTGTTGATTGATAGAGATCCCTTGGATGCCTTGGTCCTCCCTTGGGTGGGTCAGCAGTCCGTGAAGGACCGCTACCACAGTCAAACTCTCGTCCTGGATGCACAAGACAGTCTTCCTGCCTACCTTTAACATCTTTCTCATTTCTTACTGAACAGCACCCCATCTTTCCAGTGTTTCTGTAGTTCCAAAGGTAATTTTTAGTACAAATCTTACCCTTCAGGAGGGTTGCAGCCCCCACAGCTTTATACCGTCTCTTATTTCATGTTGGGGAAGAGCTGGTGGAGCTGTTTTGGTTCCTCTCCTTAGGAGTCCTGGACTGCTGATGAGTGCAAAGGCTGGGAGCCAGGAGGAGATGACAGACCTGACCGCACACCCTCAGTGCCGGGTCACTGCCCCTGGTCCAGCACTTTGTGTCTGCATGGCAGTGCAGGTGGGATGAGGCAGTCCGGAGAGCTGCCCTTCAACATCATGTTTGTATCTAGACAAGGCCAGGACCTGTAATACTCCAGCTGTAATGCAAGGATGATGTCTCTCTTGGAGATGCGTACCTGCAGTTCTTCTCAGCTTTAGCTCCTCTATGAATCCAGCAAGTACACTCTCTCTTCTGTCTTCCAAGCTACTAATGCAGACATTAAATAGATGCAGAAGAGAACCCTGCCAAATCCCGGTCATTGCACCCTCTCATTTCAAGATGGACCATTACTTAACCTCCTCTGACTATAATATGCCTCTCCCGACAGTTCTCTTCCCATCACACACTGGTTTCATTTGTATCCGATTCCTTCTCTTGCGTATGCAACAATTCCATGAAATAGTCTTAGAGGTCTTTGGAAGGTGAAGCAAGGTAATGTCATAGCAGAGGGTTTGCCATGATTTGCATTGAACAGCCAGCTGGGCTGTTAGTTGATCCCTTCTCTGATGATTTGTTCCTGAAGACCACCATGAATGGGTTGGAAGTTTTGTTAGCCAATTCCCTAAATACTGTATTGAGAATTTCATCAGGGCCAACCAGTTTGAAATCATCTGAGGACTTTCTACCTCTGGTTCCAGGATTTTTGCCTGAGCCACCACCTCTTTATCACACAAACTGGTTGTGTTTACAGTCTGCTCACAGCTGGCTTGAAGGATGAAGACAAGTAAATCACAAAACTTTGACTAGCTATTTCCTCTTCTACTTAATGTTGGACTAAACCTTTCCTAAATTTTCCTCCTAGCACACGAGCATAATGATTTCTTGTTACTCTTGTGCCTCATTCATTGCATCACGCTTTGGGGGCTTGGGGATTTTGCATCTTGTGCTGTACTTTCATATTGCCCTAGAAACCTCATCTCATGCTTGCTTTCCAGGCATTTTATTTTTGTTGTTAGAGCCTCTTTTCTTCCTACAGGAAAAAAAAATCTGGTTTATTTGCCATTTTGTATATTTTCATTGGGCAACTAAAACCTGAACAGTTCTGTCCACAACTTTTCAAGTTCCCACCAGCAAATGAGACATTCTGTTGAATTTTGTCTGTGTCCAAATACCCCAATTCATCATTCCTCCTGAAAACTCATCCCCAGCTGTGAACACAGACACACACAAACGCTTTTGCCATTGGCTTGGGGCTAAATCCAGGCAGCCAACAGGAGCAGGCTGTTCAGGACCAGCTGGGAAATGCATCCAGCCCCAGGACTGGACCATCCTTGCAATCCCACAGACATCCCAGTTTTTTGCCCAGGCTCCCAGAAGAGTGGGTAACTGCCCAAGGAGGGCCGCAGTCCCAAGCAACTCATCTCTCTGGAGCAAACCAGCCCATTTTATCATCTTATTTACTAACTGCTCACCCCAGCGATGGTGCAGGGTTTCTCTTCTTCTCCACATGCCTGCCTCAAAAAAGCCCCTGCATTCCCTTGTCCTGCACACTGCTGATATCTGCTCAGCTTGGCTCCTTCTAAGCACCATAGGATTAAGTTGGGAGAGGAAACACAGAGCCTGAAGGTGTTACAAGCAGCATCAACCCAGGGAAACCTTTACAACTTCCCCATTTTCCAGCCAACTCTGGCTTAAAAATCTGGTGTCTGAAAAGCGGGTCTCCATGGGGCTCAACCACCAGGGCTGATGCTTTGTGATGTCCCATGGCATATCTTTTTCTTCCCTGGCAGTGAGCGGTCCCTTGCATGGTGAGATAGGAGAGCTGCCCTTCCAGCAGGAGGAGTTTGAGAAAGTGAAGCGAGGGATCGTTGAGCAATGCTGCCACAACACGTGCTCCCTCTACCAACTGGAAAACTACTGCAACTAGCGGCGAGGCCAGCGGTGGGGAGCTCGCGGGCCACAGGCAAAAACACGCACTTAATGCTACTGCACCTTCAAAGCAATTGAATAAACGTTGTGGATCTATTTGAAGGACTGTGCTGATTCATGCCTCCACATCTTGGGGAGGGGGCACTGGTGTTTAGGGTGTCATCGTCTGTGCTGGGGTAAGGCATTTTTAAAAGGTCCCTAAGCCACCCATCACAATACACTCTCCTTCTGCTGTCCTAATGAACTCCCTGGGAGGGAGGGAGGGAGGGAGGGAGAGAGGGAAGAGGATTATACAGCTGCTGTACACAGAGCTGGTTACCCCAGTGTCCAGGCAGCGAGGAGGAGAGGGCAGAGAGGTTTGAACAAGACTTCTCTTTCTAGGGAAACGTTATAGTGGAATATCTGTGGCAATGTCATGCTGATCAGCTTCCTGCAGTTCACAGCCCAAATATAGTGAGGCAGCTGGGAAACAACTTCCTCAGCTGCGTAATGGAAACTGTTCAGATTAAGCAAAGAATTAAGTCACCTAATAATTGTACCCAGAAAAATCATGGACGGCAGCCATGACCAATTTAGAAAGTGTGTCCAGTTCCCCCTTCTGCTTGTGGGAGGCCCAGGCAGAGTCCTTGCTGTGGGATGTGCTTGTCGTTCACAAGTATTTGACAAGTCATGTGCAGAAAGCAGATTTTATCCAAAAGGAGTTTCCAGTGTATCAGCCAAGAGCTGGGCATTTCAGGGCAACATCCCTGCTCCTGTTGCTGCAAACCTCTTTCAAGTATCTGGCCCAAAAATTGCCACTTTCTGGGAGGAAAAGGTGTAATGGCAGTGCCAACTGGCCAGGGTGGCAGGGAGCACAGGGAAGGGTCATGTCGCCTCTCCCTGGAGACTCCCATGCCTGCATAGTGGAAGCCATGCAGGAGGTCCCCATGGGGGGTGGGCGCAGTCTGGCAGAAATGGCAGCAGTGGCCGGGGCTGCATTTTGCTGGTGGCAGATTTTGAAAGCTGGTCTGAGAGGAGGCTGTGGTTTTAACAGCCTCTTTTCCCAAACCAGAGCTGACTGCCTCCATCGGAGCTGCACAGATGGAAGCTGCCATCTCATCCCTGCCAGGATGCGTTGCTCATGAGCACAAAACTGGCAAAACCACTGCAAACTGAAGGGCTGGAAAAGCAGCTGGAGGAGCTGCTGAGAGGAAGACACAACCATAAAACAGGAAATCAGAAAGCACCAGCAATTCCCTGTGGTGACGCTCCATATGGGCTTCCTTGATGGATCCAAGAGCTTGTGACAGGGGCTCCCTCCTGCAGCTGTCATACCAGTGCTGCTCTGCCGGCACTGCTCCCCTGACCACCTTTCCATCTCTCTCCTTCGCTTCTTCCTCTGGGTGCCGCTGAACACTGCCAGCAGCAGAGGTTGCCGCTGTGACAGGCAGCCTTCGGCCAAAATCTTGTGGTTATGAAAGCATGGCAAGATGTTTGGCGTTTCTGAGCTACTTGGCTCCCAAACCTCACAGGATATAGCTCCAGTGGTTCCTATAGGGGTCTCCTTAGAAACAGTTCTCTTACCTGTCCTGGTGCCCCATGAGATCAGGACTGGTGTTACTGCAATAAAAATAGCAGAGCTATTGCTCATGGTAAGGTCACTGTCATATTCAGGCATGCAATGGAGTTCCAGCAAGCCCATACATCCATCCACCCCAAGGAGATGCCACTCTGAGGCCAAAGGCAGAGAAGAGATGCTGCCATTGGGTCTGCTTGTAAGGTCTGGAGGGAAAGCACATCCAAGAGAAGCGCTCCCCTCCACAGCTGAAAACCCAAGGCTTGTTGGAGTCACCCGGACTTGGCCTGCATCACCTGGGACCGAGATCCTGCACGCAGCATCATGGTTCCATGGAAAGCAAGTTCTTCTGAGACAAGACTGAGACTTTCTAGGGCAAATCTGAGATTTCCATCTGTACCTACCTGACAAAACTGTACGAGTCTGCTGATGGGAAAGGTTGGAAGTATGACTACTGGAAGAGAAAGAGGTGGTGTAGGAGGACCCTTGAGTGCCTGACTGCCAGACTGGTACTAGCACTTATCCAAGTGCTGCATAGTGGTGATGGAAACAGCTGAGAAAAGAGAGACATAGCAATGTATCTGTGGAGATACCTCTGGCTTCTCTAGAAATGGGACACATGGGTCATACCAAGGACAAGCACAGACCGGAGTGGTCTGGAGCTCTCATTTGTAATATCAGAGATGCATCTTGCATTTCAGAGATGCCCTACACATGTTCAGCACAAAGGGGACCAGCAGTCACTTGCAGCAGGGTTGAGCTCCCGCAACAGAGCATGGTGGTTCCTGTGTCTGTCACAGAGATGTTTATCTGCTAGCACTCCTGCCCCGGCAGCAATGCTTGGGTGAGGACGACTCTTCGGAGATGCCCAGCTTGTTTCCTGCCCTCTGCCATTGTTTGGTTTGCTCGTTTGTTTGTTTGCTTTTTCTGAATGCTCTCAATTAGGACTGGTTGGGAAATTGCAAATGCCACGTTTTTAGCTGGAAAATGTTGATTCATCAAAATCAGCACTTCCCGCAGGACCGGACTGGTTTTAGCAAGGCAGGATTTGAAGGGATGAAGGGACGCGGGAGGTTCAGGTGCCCACTCTGCAGGCATCAGAGCAGGGATTTCAGCCTCTGCGCCTGATTGCCCAAGACCACATGCTAACCTCCAGGCTCTGGGCTACCCCGGGGTGGACTCGTCTCCTTCTGCTGAAAAATTCCAGGATGTTTCAGCAAACACAGAGTGGGAACTGTTTTGAAATCCTAATATGGGGCAGGACCATCCTCTCCTACCCAGCTCAAGATGCAGTCTGTTATTTTCGTGACAAGTTTGGATGCTAAGTGAGATGGGGGTCTGGACACACTGGGGGCCCAGCTGGTAACTAGCTGGGGCTGGAGCAGAAAAGGGAGGGATGAGGAGCAGAAAGGGGTCGTGATGGCCATTCCCCACCATTCCCCTGCCTTTGTGCCTCACAGGAAGAGGAAACAGTAGGTCCCTTGGAAGAGGAAGAAGTCCCTTGGAAGGGAAGAGGAGGGAGTAGTGACCACCTAGAGTCGAGGAGGAAGGGATGGCCCCACCTCTGCTTTGGGGACCCAGGCAGTCTGAGCCCTCTGCAGAGCACATCCAGCTGCTGTTGTTCCCTTCCTCCCCAAAGCAAGCACTGTCCTGGAGACATATGGCGTACGGTGAGCCACACCGCTCCCCGGGAGGTGCAGGAGAAAATACTGCATCAATTTAAAAGCTGTAGAAAACCTGAAGAAAAAAAAAAGTCCTTATGAATACACTTTGCTTTCCAGAACTGAAAATAACATAAAGGGATTGGACAGGGCCAGCTCTTCACTTTTAAAAGCTGCAGCAAGGTGAAGGCCAGAGGAGAACAAAGATACTCTTTCCCCTTTTTTCTGGGACCCCGGGGAAGGAAGTCTGAAGGCAACCCTACGCACTTTCCACACTGGAGCACACGGCTCCTCAGCTTGCAAACGTGATGCTGTGGCAGAGCGGGCAGCATTAGCCCCTACCCCACCCAAACCTGAGGATAGGCAATAGCCCAGGGTAGCCTTAAATGTGGTCCAGGGTGGGATTTCTTTATAAAGCCCCCCTCAGACCCCTGTGCACTCGCCCAGACCATTCCCTGCTCTCAGATGTGCTTGGGAGATGCCAGATCTTATGAATTCCTACAGGAGAAGTGACTCAGGGACAGGGAATGCTGCATCCATTGACCTCATTCCCCGCACCCCCTCCTGACCAGCTTTGCATTGTGATCTTTGGGAAGCAAATGCATCCAACCCCCTTTATTCTGACTCAGCAGTTGCTTTGAAGTGATTTTTGCAGTAGCGGTGGGGCATCATGCCCGGCTAAAATATCTTGGCTCTGCTACTCTCGCAACAAACTTCCAAAGGTCTCATGCTAGCGGTGGAGGGCAATTTGAAGAGAATGCAAATAAAGGCTTCAGTTCATTCATGCTGCTTGAATAAAGAATTGAAAGCTGAGCCGCAGAGGGGATTGCAAGACAAATTCTTTGGGCTGCTGAGTTGTTAACACTGCCTAGAAAAGAAAGGACCAAAGTTGCCCCCGTTTCCTGCGTGCGTGAACCCAAAAGAGCTCTGCTCCAGTTTTGAGCAAAGGGGACCGATGAGCACAGACAAGGGAATGGAGGGGAGCTGCTGCAGGGCACCGACCAGTGGGGTCCGCGGTGACTGGGTGACAGACCGTGTCCTCCAGGTTGCTGGATGGGCTGCGCCGCTCCAGCTTATCTGGAGAGGAAGGGAAGACTGCCACTTTCACGGAGCTAATACGACTGTATTATTTCCTTTTCCGGGAAGCCACAGATAGAATAACGCTGTCTATTACCCTGGGAACTCACAGGTTCACTTTATATAAGAAAGAGCCAGGCTATACCCTGGGATTTATTTTTTCTTAACAATCTTATCAGCTTTTTAGGAAATTTTAAGCCTGCTTATTACAGCCTCTCTCCTTATCTGCAGCGTGATTCCTTAATAACTGACTTGCAGTGATGACTTGAGTTGGAAAGCATGCACTCAGCAGATTCAGTATTAACACCCCAAATTTTCTCTGATTTAGACCAACATCACCAAAGCCACCTATTTTGAACAAAAAAGAAAGCCTTTCTTCCTTCTCCTTTCACCCTGGGCAGGAAGAAAACTTTAGGTCAGGCTATAAATTGATCTGGAAAGTCATTGCCAGCGCATTGTCTCGGGGTGAATTATTCCTGCATGCGGCAGGGAGGAAGGAGGCCTTTTTTTTCTGAGCCCAATGCCAGGCTGGCTCTCACATCCCCCTGGTTTCTGTTGGGCAGAGCAGGCGGGAGCAGACCCGGGACAATAATGGGAAACGAAGCAAGCCCATAGGAGCGCACAAGGAAATGATGCGAGCCTTAATCCTTTCCCTCCATCCCCAGCCGGCTTCAGGACTGGCGGTGGGAGGTGGACGAAGTATTTGGGCTCCTCTGAGCTACTTTCTGTTACTGAAAGAGCCTGTCAAAATATGGCTTTTTTTTTTTTTTACTTTTTTCTGCCTGGTAAATGCCAGGATTTCCAGGATGCGTGTGGTTGCTCACACTGAAATTTCCCACAAAAGGTTTTCAGATTTTGGAAGAAGACAGATAACGGAAATAAATTTGGCTTTTGATTTCCAGGCTGTTGTCATTTGGGCTTTGTGATGCTGGATCTTGGGGGTGGGGGTGTTTTACAGAACAGCCACTTTCTGAAATGCAACTTTTTGTTGGAAAACAACGCAGCTTCCTCTTTTCTAATCAGAAAACGGAAGATCAAATATAAATGACACCACCCACCTTACATTTATGATAAACCATTCTGTGGGAGTTTCAATGGGAAAAATTTCTACCCTTTTCCCACTTATCAGAAACCTCCTCCTCTTTGGAGAATGAGACCCAGCAGGGTGCTGGTTCTGCAGACATGCCTGCTAGCAGATCTTGCACACCCAAGTTTCCAGCTTTTCCTACCTGGTATGGGAACATCTGGGGGGATTTTTAAAACTTATCCCCAGTAAATGCTGTAGAAATCACAGTGAAACACGTTGAAACCTGACCCATGCCTAGTAAAAGCACACCCAGGGTGCTAACTGTGATGCGGTCCTCTCCTGCCTCTGAAATTGCTTTTTCAGTCACTTCTTAAATGTCTGCAAGCTAAACCTGGCCACATTTTTCCAAATGCTGACACTTGGTCTTGAAATAATGAATTCCAACCCCAAACAAGGAAAAAAAAAAACCCACAAAATTCTGATGAAATGTAGACAGGTTATTTTTCAGACCTGGTCCCCGTGCAGGTGTTACAAGGCAGGTGTCCAAATGCCCCCCTGTGCACCCATGTGCATTTTGGAGGACTGAAGTGCAGGTGCTTCTTAGCAGTGAGGAAGCAGTGACGAGGAGGGGACGAGGTTGCCCTCCGGTTCATGCAGCCAGGGTGGGGAGGGGGCACCTGGCTCAGCCTGGCTTATGCCAAGGAGGCAGGAGGACCACCAAAAGCTGACGCACCTCTCAGAATGCGCTCCTCCAGCAGCTCCTTTGCTCCTGCAAGATCACTGACCTCACCCTGGGGACAGTAAGCAGCACCGAGCACTGACGTCACGCCTGTTTTTCCTTTATGGTTTTGACTACAGAGCCCCAATGTCATTCTCAAGATGCTTTCCCTTAATCTTCACCCCGTGGAGCCATTGCTTTGACTGCCCCATTTTGCTGTGCATACCGTTTAAGAACATAGGACTGGGAGCGACTTTCAAGCCATTCGCCTTGGCCCTTGCTAACCTCGCGTCACTGTGCTTTCTTCATCTCCAAAAAGGCTTTTTACATCCTGATTTCTTCCTTTAGCCTGTGTGCAGCTTTAGTTACTGGAACCTTTCCTGAGGAATTCGTCCTCTCCTGTTGGGCTTCACAGTCCTCACAACCTGGAAAAGATCCTGAGGTTTCACATATCTGTTCAGAGCGAAGCAATTATCTGTCTCTCTGTCACTGAAATAGGGCACCACAAAAATGCTGGGAATCTGTTAAAGCCAGATTCCTGCGACGGCTTTCCCTTCTTCTGCAGTCCCAGATGCTGCCAGGGGATGGAGCGCAGGGCAGCCCACAGCTGGATTCGGCAGCCCTGCCTGCAGCTGCAGCGTAGCACCGTCTGGGGCAGGGCAAGGTGGCATGGGCACCAGGGAACCCCCGAAACAGGGCAGGAAGGATTAATAAATACAGACCATGCAAGACGTTGGAGGAAAACTCGCTGGAGACGTGATGCTGGAATAGGACTTTGCACCAAGACCAAGGGAACCAACGGAGCCAGGGCAGCAAGGAGATGGCTGGAGCGCTGTGAGCAAACTGCCCATCATCTCATGGGCTGCTCCGGTTGGTGACGCCAGCCCTCACCTGCACGGCCAGTGACCTCGAGTGATGACGAGTTGGGTTGCTTCTTCTCTTCCTCTGGTCTTCTTTTAAAGATGGTATTTCTCCAAGGAGGATTTTGGTTGTGTTTCTTGAACCTCCAGGCTCTTAAAGTCGGGACCACCAGCCTGACTCTCACATCCCAGAGCACCCTCGCTGCCAGTTCAATTTCCACCCTGCAGCGCACCTCTCTGCCACGTGCTCTGGGAAAACTTTACCTGCCCAGTATTTCCTCAAATGCAGCACACACCTATAGAGTGTTTTGGGTTGGATGGGCATGTGTTTTGGAGTTAGAAATCCCCTTTTTAGCAGACCTAAGTTTAGGTCTGCAGTAACCTCCTGCCCCAAAGAACCTGTGCTGTGCAACAAAACCCTGGGCTCTTCTGGCTCACCCTGGCACTGAAGGACTGCCAGAGCACAGAGATATATCCAGAGTATAAATATTAATGTTGCAAACAAAGCTGGGACATCTCCTCGATCAGCATTACCACTGGGCTTGGTGCTCAAACCCTCACTCCCGCCCGCTCACGAGGCATTTCATGGCGTCACGGTGCTCCTCCTCAGCCATGACACAGCTTTGGTCAGATACTCTGCTGTTGGGGATAGCCGTTACCCCAGCCGACATCTCTTCCCAGTGGGGACGATGCCCTAACAGGGCGTTATGAAATGATGTTGTAGCCAGCAGAGGGAGCGCTCAGAGCTTCAGCTGCGCACCGGGACGGCTTGGGAAGCACCGGGAAAAATGCATTAAACCCTGGCCGGAGCGATAGGGCGCTGAAACAAATGTTCACCCTGGCTCAGCCACCAGCCTGGTGATGTTCAGCTGTGAAAGGACGGGGGAATGGATCTGCCACGAACCCCGCTGGAGGCCTCGGGTACCGGATGAGCCGGAGATGAGGATTCCCTGTGAGGGACACGCACGAGCCTCTTCTTAGACTTGGGTCATTTTGCAGCACCTACTCCAAGCTGTCAAGTGAAATTCCCCCATTAATTCAGTTATAGGTTTGGGCTCTTACAATTGCTTTCCAACCCAAGTAATTTCTGCAACTCAATTATTAAGGAATCATTTCTATAGCATTTTATTTCCAAAGCAGTTTGTACCTCTATTCAAGCACCAGCTTAGTCCTTGTGCCTCATGTTGGTGCCGGAGCCGGGAGGGACTCAGTGGGCTGGGAGCTGCAGGAAGCTCAGGCATCCTAGCCAGAGCTTCATTTGAATTTAGGCCAAACAGAGCAGCACACAGCTAATTTGTATTACTTTAGTGAATTGTAGACTTAAGATCTGGCAGTATCTATAACAGCCTCTTACCTTAGGAAAAGGGTCTAAATTATTCTCCATGAAATGCCTCAGTGGTGGGGGGACCTCTCCACTCACATAAAATAATAGAAATATAATTAGTTACCCAAATGCACATCGGCAAAGACTCGTGCCTGGTCTCCTCCTAACTGTGTGGATCCCCCAGGTTTTTAAATGAACGCTCTTCAAGCACCAGCGGGCAATTTTGCAACTTGTGTCTACGCAGATCAGTAACTAGAGAGAGTAATGTAACAAAGTCAGGTGTCTCTGGGATTGAGTTAGGACAAGCCCACCAGGGGATCCTGATGTGGATGAGATAAATATGTCATTTAAATCACTTGCAGAGTGAGGTTAAGTAGGGAAAGCAGAGCACTGAGTGTTAGGAAGATGTTGTGTATGATGAGCACAACCACAGGCTGATTAACACCCCTTGTGATCCTGATAAAAGACAATGGGCCACATTTTCACCACTAAATACATCAGGGATGAAAGAGAGCCGGCGGAAGAAACAGAAAAGAGCAGCAGGAATGACCTGACCTGCCTGAAACCTGCCTTTCTACTGGAAAGCAAGGAAGCTCACTGTACTTACCTGAAAAAAGGTTGAAAGAGTCTTGGTCACAACTGAGACGGCGGGTGTGAGATGAGTCCTCACGGTGAACAGTGGTCAAACACCTTACGAGATTAATGTCCGGAAGAGCCCATCTGGATGGAGTGGTCTTTGGTGGGCAAGAGGCAACTACTCAGCGGGACAGTTCAGCTGTTGACACAAAAGATTTGCATCCATTGAATCAATGGAAGATGAAGGTTGTTCAGTGGGACCTGGTTGCTCACCCCAGCGTCAGGTGCTTGCTCTGGGAGCAGCTGGGTATGATTCTCTGGCCACGGCATGCAGAAAATCCCCCTTCCTCCACTCAAAACTTGTGTTTGAGGCTTCCTATGTGCCTGAAGTTCTTGCTGCTGCCCCAGACCCACTGCCCCTCTTTCTGCTTCGTCCCCTGACAAGAAGGTGAGGGTGAAAGCGAGTATTTACTCCATACAAAGAGGGGGTGTGGGAGCCACTGGGAGTGATGCTATTGCTGCAAGGGGCTCCTCTGCAATACACAGATGAGGCATGGGCAGTCAAGATCTCTGCAGGAAAACAATTCTGTTTGGTAGCCCGTACTTCCTCACAGACAAGATGTGTCAGTGAACCCTGCCACCAGCCCAGGCAGCCTGCTGATGTTACTGTTCCCTTCCCAAAGCCAAGATCAAACAAGGGGAATAAATCCCCAGGAAGGAAAAGAGTTCCTTGTTCCCTCCTCCCTGCACTTGCTCTCTGATTAATCTTCGTCCTGGGTCAGGAGAAATCTCATGCAGCTCTGCAGCAGAACACACTGTCTGCTTTACCGACTATGTTGTGTGCTGTTAGCTGGTCCCAGATTTTAGGTGGCAATGCCTTGACCCAAGACAGCCTGGTATTTCCAGTTTATAGATACTCAAAATAAAATCTGAGAGGAAAGCCAGCACTTGCTTGTGATGTGGGTGATTCCTTCAAATCCTGAGCCTATCTTGCTCTCAGCAAACCAGGACTGGCAGACCTTCAGAAAGGTGGGGTGGCAAAAGCTGCGATGGGTTCAGTGAAGGAATAGGGGGGAAAAAATCAGTGCATAATGCCTCAAGCAGTGATTTGTTTGGACTTTTGTTATGGTTAGCTCTAAACCAGCAAGCATAACCAAGCTGTCAGCAAATCCATTTTAGGTATGAGCAGCCCTCCAAAATTTCCATCGGTCTTAGTCTATAATATCCTCCACACATGCTAATACAAATTTCCTTTTTGACAACACTCGATGCCCAGTGCAGAAGCGAGAGAAGACTTCATCCACCAGTGCGGTGGGAGCTCTGGGGCCATGCCTTTCCCTTTGGCTACCACACCGCGCCTCTGTAACAAAACGCACTTTGCAAACCATTTTATCTGACTATTTTTTGTTGCCAAAGCATGTATCTTCCAGACACCCCAGCAGAGACGTGTGCACCAGCACACACACCCTGCTTGGGCACTCGCCGGGGCACAGTGAGGTTCAATGCACTGGCGAAGGTTCTGCAGGAAACCTCTCACGGCAGCAGCAGCAGCGCCAGGGCTGCAGATCGCCTGTCTTCATCACAGAGCTGTCCTTCTCTGCTCCATCCAGGTTCCTGGCTTGCACGCTTTGCTTTCCCGCCCTGACAAAGTCGCAAACCGCAGCAGGATGGCTGCAGAACCCGGGAACAGCCCCTGGGAGGAAGCCCAGAGGGAAAGTGCTTGTCTGTTGGAGAGACCCAGAGCATCTCGTAAGATAAAAAAAAGAAAGGCTGTGGTTGGGAGACTGCCTCCCCACAGCCTGCGCCATGGCAAAGCCAGAGGAGAGGCAGGTGAGGAAGTAGCCACTGTTCAGGTAAAGGTGTGGCAGCGATGCCTTCCCAACCAGGCTCAGAACGCCGAAGCTGGCTGGAGTGCAGCCAGGTGAAACCGAACAAAGTGCTCACACCCCATGGCCCGTTGTGTCCAGCCTGAGTAGCTCTTGCGGCCTTGCGTGGGTATCCTCACCCTCACACCACTTCCACTTCCCACCCTACAACTGCGGAGTCCCTCTGCCTGAGGCAGCCAGGTTTGGGATGCAGGGATGCCAGTGCCTGCAAGAGAGCTTCATCCTCCGCCTGGGCTTAAGAGCTTGCAATGCTCTCACCCTTGGCAGATGGTCTTTTAAAAGCATCACAAGATAAATCCCTGTGCTGGAAACCAGTGGGCAGAGAGAGGTAAGTTGCAGGGGCTGGCACATTTGGTAACCGGAGGCTGCATGCCAGCGGCAGGGAGAAGAGCAACCCAGAAGGTGGAAACCACTGCCAAAACCCTCCAAGCATGGTGGAAACTACTTCCTCTGCCCCAGCCTTCTGTGGCAGCCTCGTGCAAATCATGCAGCCCACTTGCAAGCTAGCACCATTCGCCGGCTCTCACCTCCCCTTGAATTACGCATCAGCCAGGGCAGACCCACCAAAGCAATTGCTGAAGCTCAGGGGCTGGTTTCCTATTTTATTGCAGGGATCTGGGGCTGTTTTCACTCCCAAGACCAGAACCTGGATCCAGCCATTACTATCCTGGTAGAATCGTGCCCAGAAAAACAGGCTTAATTTAAAAGCCACGTGCCAAGATCCCAAGATGGTTGTTTAGACTAAATGAAAGGTTTTCAGAAAAAAAATCAGTCTGACTGAAATTCCACCCCCCTTCCCCAGGAGATTGCTCCCTATCTGGTTGCCTCCCGAAGGTGGGAGCAAAGGCTTCGCAGTGAGTCATCTTTTACTTTGTATACCCCGACAGTGCTATTACTGCTTTCATGTGGGTCTCCGGGAACGGCGAGGGTGGCGGTGGGTGGGAGAAAGCGGCCGTGAAACAGGCATCAGCTACCGGAGGGGGTTTGTGCCCCGATTGCATTGCTGCATGTGGGGGGATCAGTGAGGCATCCCCAGAAATATTGCCCTCCCCAAGACGGTTCTGGCTTGGGGCAGGACCCACTGCCCTACACAAGTAGGGTCTCAACAAGGGATTGGGATGGGACCTCCTGAAACACTCTGGTGCCTCAGACTCACTGGAAATAGCAAGGTTCACCCAGAAAGGGATACTGAAGTGGCTTGTAAGAAACAGCAGTTGCAGGCACTCATCGCCTCCGATGACAGGAGCCCTGGAGTGGGACCCAGCAGGTCTGGCTTGAAATCGTTCCCCAGCTCCAATACTAAGGTTTCCTGAAGGGAAAGCAACTTTCCTCTAGAAGTCCCTTTTAGGGGATGCCTGCTATCTGTTGCTAGATTTTTCTCTCTCCTTATATCACACACGGAGACAAAGGAATTCATTCTATCTCTGGAAAACATCTTTTTCTTTTTTTCCCCTTTGGGTTAGGTTAGTGGAGAAGAGGTTGTTCCAGTCTGGCACCTCTTGTGGTTACTGTGCTTGTTTTGACTAAAAGACACCCGTGTGATCTGTACATATTTGAAATGGTTGCCTTTAATGCAAAAAAATCTAAACAAAAATCTATGCAACTTACTTCCAGGCAAAAAAAAATAAAATCTTCTTCTGCACAAAGATCTACCTGGTGGACCGAGATAGCTCAGCAAGAAACACATCTAGAAAAATAAAGGGAGGAGTGGCAGGCAGATATGAACCAGGGATGCAATTTTCCATTGCTGCAATGACACTTGCTAATCATTAATCACGTCCAGGTACTTGCGTAGCTACAGAGGCTCACTGCAGCCACGTCTCCTAACTAGGGATGCCCTAACCTAGAGACTGCTGAAGTTGAGAGCATTATTTCCACTAATTTTGTGTTGTCTCATCGAACATTTGTTCATGCAGGTGTTTTAACTACTCTCTGGCTACCCTGGTGAAAGCAGCACATCCTTTCACTCGGCTCAGATAAAGGCAGAGGGACCACGGCAGGGTGAGGGAGGGCCATGCGTTACACCCATGTGGACCACGCGTGCCACAGGGATGGAGGAGCCACCTTCAGCTCGTATAGGTCAAGGCGTTAGGGGGTTGATTGTAGGGCCTGCATCCCACAGGCTTCCCTTGGGAACAAAGTCACAAGGGTTAGAAGCCCAGCACCACGGGAGGTGGCTGACGGTGCGTATATCCACGTATGGATTATGCAGGGAAAGGTTCGTGGGGGGTCTCCCTCGGCCGTAACGATATCTTGCGTTGCAGTTTTCTTTAAACTGTGGGGAAGTTGGATTAGGTGAGGAATTCCACAATTTCTTAGCTTTTCAAATAACATGTCTGCGATATCACCCAGTCTGACTCGCGCTCCCACCTGCCTTGGGAATTTGGTTAACCCTTTGCCTGTTGACTTCGGGGCTTGTACCAGGGCTTCGTGGAGGGCCTTTTTGGAGGCTGTTATCTTTGGCTGATGAAGAGACGGGGACTCAAGTGGCCCTGCCAAAGTGGTGCCAGAAATAGGGGGTAGCATCTGAATCACCTGCCATTTGGCTCTACCTACTTAGCCAAGCACTCGCTTCCCCCTCAGCACAAAAATACATGTGTGCACACACACGCACGCCTGCACACGCTATGCAAGCATACCACCTGCTGTTTTGAAAAGCTACGTGTATTTTTTTTGGTGGGGGTTACCTTCCTAGTAACTAGTAATTAACTTAGCAGTCCCAAGGGTCCTACCCTGTGAGGTCTCCTGCTCCAGGAGCGCTAGGATCTCTACGAAACCCTTGCTTCTCCCACCAGAGCCTTTCTGAAGCACAACCGGCACCGTAAAAAAACTTCCTCACCACACGGGGTTTCATTATACCTATTCGCCCCGTGACACTACGTGGAGTTGCCAACCCCATCTATACACCTGTCCTTGAAGGTTAAATAGTCCTGATGGCCAACAGGAGACAGTAGAGATGAGGCTTTCCGGGGTGCGTGGTCCCAAGTGGAGCCATGCGCAGGAAGCCCAAAGGCATCCCTGTGCACTTTCACCCATCCCTCCACCCACTGTCCCCATGTGAGAGACCCTGGGAGCCTCCCACCAGGACAAGCTGGTGACATCCCCAAGCCCACCCTGGCTGGGACCTGGCTCGGGGCGCAATCCCCACCTCGGCTGCCTTTGCTCTGCCAGCGCCGCGCCACACTATCGCCCTGCTCGTTGGATTTTTCAGCAGCAGAGTATAAACATTTCTAGTGAAGTGCACTTAGTCTAAGTTGCTTTGCCAAGTGCTGTTGCCTCCCCTCCTTCGTTATGATTATGAGAGAGTGTTTTGTTTAAGTGAGAAAACAAATTGCCCGCACCTCCCACCTCCCTGTGGGTGTCCATCACCCATGGCAAGGGCAGCGTGGTCTGGAGGGGATGCTGGCAGCACAGGTGGGCACAGCGTGTCCCTGTGTCACCTGCTTCAGGAATGGGAACGAGGGGAGGGTGCAAGCAGTGGGGACCTTATTGCAAACTCCTGTCCACCCGCTGCCAGCTGTAGATATCAAAAGTCCCAGCCCCTAAGGGAACGAAGCAACAGGGGACAGATTCATTCCTGTCCTGAGCTGATAGATGGGGATGCAAACTGGAGGGAAGTTAAGTGACTTGCCCAAGGTGACATGCGGATGCAGTGATGGAGTAAGGCTGCACTCAGGGCGTGGGAGCCCTGTGTGAACCCCACGATGCCCCTTCTCTCCACATCCACAGCTGCCTGCCTGTGGGACCCCAGCCCCACATCCTCCTTTAGGGTCTTCACTGCTCAGCTGACCCAAGGGCAGCAGTGGCTGGGCCCGGGCAGCCCATTTATCCTGACCAAAAGGCCCCCAGACTGAAGGAATGATGAGGTGGCCCCCACCAGGGTTGGCAACCCGAGGCAGAGACAGGGGGTCCCTGATAAGGGGTGAAGCTCTGGCCTGGGGGAGATGCTGCCCAAAGACAATGAGAGCTGCAAACAAAGACCCGCACTGAAGCACAGCAGCAATGCAAAAGAAAAAAAAAAAAACAGAGGAAGAAACGCCTGAAAGATACATAGCTGGGATTCCTGAACCCCTCAGAGGTATTCGGGCTTAGCCAACAGGATCAGGGTTTTTTTTTTTTTCAAAGCCATTAATTACACAACAGAGACGTATCTGCACAACTCCACCTCTCCGTGGCAAATAAGAGCCCGGCATATATTCCCTAAAATGCATGACTCTCTGTGCTCAGTGCCATCGACTCGCTCG
Organism: Ibidorhyncha struthersii; assembly: GCA_013398815.1. Taxonomy (NCBI): domain Eukaryota; kingdom Metazoa; phylum Chordata; class Aves; order Charadriiformes; family Charadriidae; genus Ibidorhyncha; species Ibidorhyncha struthersii. Next base: position 683,411 of record VZSZ01010719.1, on the reverse strand, counting down.
GGCGCTTGGAAAAATAACCCATCACAGGGTGATATTTCCAGCTGGCTCATGTGTCTGATTTTCTGTGGAGTATTGAACGGGTGCTCAAAGCACGCGCCTCCAAAGGGCGCATCTGAAATACGTGAGCTGCATCAGTAGCGAATGCCGGAGGATGTGGTAGAGGCTTGGAAATACCGCCCCGATCACCTGGGCAGCCTTGCTGAGCGAGCTGACTGCTCGAAAAGGCCAAGAGGAAGCTCTCCAAGTAGCTGCACCAAGGAAAAAGCAGCGCAAGGACTGCATCCACCTCCGGCACAGCCTGTCACAGGCATTGCCACCGGCCACTCAGTGATGGATGCTCTGTTGAAGCTGCTGGAGAGGACCTCAGCAACAACTGCTGTGTCTCTGGTTTTGAGAAGGAAGAATTTATTTAGAGCTCACCTGCTTTCACTCATGAATCCAGCAACACACGGCCAGACTGACCAGTTCATACTGATGTTCCCAGGAGCAGGATAAAACATTTTTTAAGGGTGAACCCTGAGTTTTCCAAGTGAGGGCAGGGCGAAGCGGTGTGGGTGAGGGTGCCGTGCTGGGGGACAAGACACAGACACCCTCAGAGGGCACAGCGTGTTCCTGCTTAGAGGTGGGTGGCATCTGGCATCCCTGCAGTCCACCTTCCCGCTGCTCAGGTCACGAGGGGACACGAGGAAGCCTGCTACTAGCGCTGCCTTCCCAGAGCATCCTCATCAGGCCGTCCCTGCAAGGAAACAGCTGTGGGGTGTAGTCTTCACCCCAACGAGCTTCGAGTCCCAAGGTTTTCCCACTGCCTCCCACAATGCATTTCACTCGCAAACTGTTTTGACTCAGAGCTTGCTCTGTAGACAGACCCATATTTGCGCAAAGCTGTAAAGAGCCAACTTCATCCCCTGGTGCTTGGAAGAACTAATTGTACCTGCTGGAGCTTTTATCGGTCCTTAAATGAGCTTGGATCTCTTCTTCCCCATGACATTCCAGTGAGTATTTTCATGGAAATGCTTTAAAAAAAAATAAAATAAATGAGGAAAACAGGAAATGGTGATGTGCTTAGCTGTTAATATAGGCACAGACCCATCTTCCTTCTCTGCTACTGTATTTTTTGCACATTTTTGACACAAATAATCAGACAAAACTTGGAGCCTTCCAGACTCCCCCTGCAATGAAAAGAAGCTGAGGAGAGGGTGGGCATTTCTCCTTATCTACCCTATTCCACCCTTTTTGGAAATACCTTTTGGGAAGCTGTTAGCTGAGTCCAAGTCAACTTTGGCAACCAGTAATGACCAAGGGATGTTTGCTGTTCCGCAGATGATGGGGAGAAAAGAGACACTTGTCTCCCTTTCTGGGATCATCTGACCCTGAAGCCCTTTGGCCTCCTTCTTTTGGGCCACGCTGCAGATGGCATCCCAACAAGCAGACATGCTTGAGTTTCACTTGCTGAACGTCATTTGTGCTTTTTTAATTTCCACCTCGCACTCAGCCACTGTGACACCTCCCTGCCCTGCATCCTCTTTCCTTCAGTCTCTTGAGCCAAGTGAGGCTGCTTAGGCTGGAGCTTCCTCTAATTGCTGGGGACAATGTATTTTAAAAGATGCTACAGGAATACTAAGTCTGCCCAGCCCACAAAAAATGCACAGTTTGTCCTCCATATAAACAGGGGTTAAAACACTTTCGTGCCTTTTACCGCTGTCACAAATTCCTCTGGCACAGTGCAATAGCTTACCTTGGAAAAACTTCATTTTTGCTCTGCTCAGCACCCTTCAGGTCCTCAAAACGCATCTGCCAACACCCCTCCTGAACACCTAAGTCCAACGAGTGCTCCAAGGCATCAGCAGACCTGGGCAGGACTTGCTACAAGAGTCTCTCTTTTGCTCTGAACATGTCAAAAAAAACCATCCTCGGCTGATGGCTAAGGGCATCCCGCTTTTCCCCTGCCCGTATAACAACCCTGCAGCAGAAACCCTCTGGGCTGAGAGCATGGCCCCAAAATGCTCTCCCCATCCAGGGGTGCTGGGAGCCCTGAGCAGACTTGCCCAGCCTCTGCTCTTGTTTGCTCCTTGTTGACCAGGGGCCCCAGGTGAATTATTTCTCCCACTCTTAGTTCTTTGACTTCAATTTCATGCAGGGACCTTCCATATATCACATCCCCTTTCACCAATGAATCTCTCCTGTTCCAACAGTTTAGTGTGCCCCAGGATCAATATATTTTAACAGCATGCAAGGACACGGTGTTATTGCCAGGTTCCTGGGTTGTACAAAACAAAAGGTATCATTTTCTTAAAACCACTGAAAAATGCTCTGGGCCAATACAATTATTCCTCTGCCATTAAACAGCTGTGTGTAAGACTGGCTAATCACTCTCCCTTCTCACTGGGGATGACTTTTTTTCCGAGTCTTCAATGACAGGAGACCCAAACCCATGGCTCACCCCTGCCTTCCTTTTGTCTCATCTTGGACATCTCAACAGATCTGTTGGGTACGTCAGTAAAGCAGTCCGACTTCTTCTGCTTGTCCTCCCTCTTGACAAACGAGAATATAAGGTGCTTTACAAACTGGGTTACCTTTGTAATGCTGTAGGCACATGCACCTCAAATCCCCGTTCTGCTCACCTTGTCATTTGTGGTATAATCATGAAATAAGCCAAACGAGCATCACAGGGTGTCTTGGTTGGTCTTGGATTAGGTGACCTCTCCCCTCTTTGGATTATAGGTGGAGAGGAAGGGAAAAGTGATGTATATGTCCCCTTCCCTGAAGGTATCTGCTTGGCTCAGCTCAACAGCAGCATCACTGACGTCCACCCCAGCCCATGACCACTGCATTTCTGCAGCTATTTACATTCCTCTGCCTTTGCTGAAGCTCACATCCCCGCCTGCAAGGTTCAGGCTGGCCCAAGCTTTCCTTTTCTTCCCCCTTTCCCTGGAAAGCTTTCCGGCCCATCGCCACATGTTGGTGGCCACCCACGAGCTGCTTTGATCAGCTAAGATGGGCAGCACCGTCAGGGGGCTTTGCAGCCTGCCCAGACGCTTCTACAGCCACTGCAGCAGCAGAGATTTTCTCTCCGAGTCCCGAGCATCCCCTGGTCATTTCAGGGCGCCTTTCAGGTGTCGCTTTTATTCCAGGTCCCGCTTTAGATTCATTTAGTTTCAGCTCGCTTTGGCTGACTTTGCGAACGCTGTCCTTGCTTCTTGCAAATTTAACGGGAACCTATGACCGCGATTTCTCTCCCGAACCGCACCAATGACCACAGAGGTCAGACGAACGCAAGATGGGGTGCGCTATTTTGGTTGCATTTCCAATTGTTTCAGGTGATGCTTTGCTGTAGCCGCATCAACTTTCAAACCAAAATGCTTTCCTGGGATGCCGTGTTTTTGCAAGCCCCTTGGTAGTCAGTGCTGTGGTCCAGAGGCCCTCCTCTCCCTCTCTTTCTACCTCCTCGTCCTCGGGTTAGCTGGGTCCTTGGCTTTACTGGTCCTCCTCCTGCTCTCCTTCGCAGGCCCTCCTTGCAGGCAGTGCCAGGGGCTGGAGTTTGGGGTGGAGGCAGCTATTGTTCCAGCTATCTGCAGTGTAATGTTCCTTATGACTGTATTAAATGAAGGGCGGAGGTCACACATCCCTAGTTTAAATTAGGTTTAGGCTGACCTTTAACAATATTACACTCGTGGATCCTCTCATAACTCACCGAATAAACTCCCAGAGGGTTTTACCACCTCCCTCTTTTCTTCCTACTGTAAGGATGCCCGAGGCTTAATGTGCTTCTCTCCAATTTTGCTTTGATTTCTAATCCTATCNTACAGATATATTCAGTCCTTTAAAGGTGGGGGGAAATAACCTGTTCCTTTTCTCTTCTGGGCGACAGCTCTTTCTTTTGTGTCTCTTTCTTCCCTTCCCCGCCCCCCTCCTCTTTCTTGACACAATGCACTATTTATTTGCACTGAAGGATAACTAAGAAGCAATTAAAAGATCAAAAGGCACAAACACAAGTAGATCCAGTGGCAACTTGTGGGGTTTATTTTGCTGCTGCTGCTGCTGAAGCTTCACCAAACTGCTGCCTTGTTTTTCCCCCAGCCGGAGAGACACCTCTCTTACTGGGTCGCCTCTTCCTCCGAGCAGACTTTTTTATGATCGCTATTTTTCACCCCCATTGTTTGCTATTGCAGTTGTTTACTGGAAAATCACTTGTTTTTCTCAGGGAGATTAACCCTCCAAGCTTTCTTTTGTCTACTCTTAGGAGGTCCTTGTGGTGAGCTGGGGGAAGGGAAGGGAGCTGGGCTCCTTCAGCTATTAACAGTAGCTTACAGCCCTGCTTACCCCCCTGCCAAGGTTGGGTCCTCTCCTTTGATGGGGTTTTGCTTTCGCAGCCAGGAAAGGTGGTTGCTCTTTGTTAAGGAGTCCAGCTCTGCCGGGTGGTTTGCAAGGACCCACGAGTGGGATTTACTAAGTCCCGGGCATCTTGGAGAAACTCCTCAAGCCAAAGGTAAGCATCGATGGAGATGCCTCTTTTTGCCAAAAATCTGGAGCCCTGACACATACCGGCAGATGCTCAGTCTCTTTTACGGCCAAGTCACTTCTTTACATGCTTAAATATCAGTGTAGGAGCTGAGATTTGATGCTCGTGTTAGAGTCTGGTGTGCACAGAACCACGTTCTCAGCATCACCTCTCTCTCCCAGGTGTGTCGGTGTTTCGGTTGAGGCCCACAGCCCTGACACCAGGTCTGCTGGGTGAGATACGCAGTGACACAGCACGGAGAAGCGCAGCCCAGAGGACAGCCCAGAGAACAGAAGGATGCTGGGGAGGGAAGGATGTCCAAAGCCTAGCGAGAAAGGACCAGTCCTGCTCACATTGTCTTGGGTGTGTCGAGGGCAATCCTGACTGTCCAGAGCTGCAGCAAGCCCCCCATCCTTGAAAGAAAAAAGTGCAAACTTGAAAAATAGAAAAAGTTTTCTTCATTGCGTGTTGGGGTGAGGGTTGCTGCATCCTTGCCCTTTCATGCCACTGCCTATGGCAAGCGCTGCCGGAGATGGACCAACCTGCTGCCCAAGCTCAAGCAGCTCTACCCCTCTCCGCACCCAGGAGGGTGCACGCCCATGGCGCAACCTGGGCTGTGCGCCCCTGCAAGTGTGCACCCGCCTGGGCAGGGGTGAGGGTGCGGGCACCTGGGGGCTGGCCAGGGCTGTCTTTGCCGCTGGCAAAAGTGAGCGGGACCCCTTTTCCTGGGGCAGCCGCTTCCCTGGTGGGGCAGTCTTGGCAGGCAGGTCTTTGGGAGAAGGCGAGTTTTGCTTAATGCAGCACAACGCGACTGCCATGCAGCACCGGTGGAGCAGCGGGAGCGCGTTCAGCCTGTGCGCTGCCGTACACATACGGTGAAGCCTGGGAAAAGTCCTTTTGGCTTAACAGCAACGGTGGTCTCTTGCAGAAGCCCGCGGGAAGCAAAGGTGACCCAGTGAGCAGAAACCGCTCCAGGGAGGTGCTCTGTGGGGTGCAAAATCTGAGTGCCGCTGCCCTGCGGAGAGGGAGCGTCCATGTTGTCCACGCGGGTGTGCACGGGTGGACACAGGGGCTCACTTCTGCTGAGGAGGGGGGCTTGCCTGCTTGCACTGGGGCGAGCAACACGGGGCAGGGCTCCGGGGCAGGCGTGAGAACCCAGGGGGACCGTGCGACCGGCACCCCTGAATGCCCGTGTCTTTGCCGGGGAGCCCTTCGGAGCAGTTTGGGGGCCGGCGCGGGGCACGGCGAGCGGCACGGACACCTGTGCCCTGTGCGTACCTAGAGAGAGCCCCACAAGCGGGGCGGGCAAGGCGACCTCCCGCTGCCCCCTCTCGCCCCCCAGGCCCGGGGGCCTCGCCATCCGGCAGCGAGAGGCGCTCAGGGGGTGCCCCCCAGCATTTTAGGCAGAGGCTCGGGGCGCGGACCCCCATCTGCTACCCTCATTTGCGGGGGCGGCGGGGGATGCGCGCAGCCCGCCGCCCCNCCCCCCCGCCCCCCCCCCCCCCCCCCCCCCCCCGGGGCCGGCCGGGGTGGGTCAAAGCCCCCACCCGGGAGCAGCCCGCGAAGAAACCGTGCGGCAGAAACTTTCTGTCCCCTCTTCCCTCCCCGAGCTGGACTCCGGAGGGTTACGAGGGAGAAGGAGGGAAGAAAGGAAGGGAGGGAGGGAAGAGAGGGGGTTAGACCGCTCTGCAACATTATTGGCTGCGTGGCCGGGCTGGTGCTCGCTGGGGTAGTCAGAGCATGCCCATTGGGGGGGTATAAAAGGGGGGCAGCCGGAGCGCCCTGCCTGTCTCCTCGCTCGTGGGGCAGCCAGCCGGGAGCAGCGGGCAGTCAGGCAGCCGGCCCCTCCGCCCCGGCCAGGGGGACGCAGTCAGTAAACACAAAAGTGAGAGCCACCCAAGGGGCAGCCAAAGCAGGAGGAGAGAAAGAGAAGGGGGGGAAAAAAAAAGAAAAAAAAAAAAAGAAAAAAAAAGAGGGGGGGAAAAAACCTGAAAAAAGGCGAAAAAGGAAACAAAAAAAAAAAAGAAAGAAAAGGAAAGCGCTCTCTCGCTCGCTCGCTCTCTAGAATAACAAAATACCTGATCGTAACAAAATAACATCCTTCAGACAAAATCAAGCAGGGACTTGACATTCCAAAAAGGCAAGGCGAGGAGAGCGAGCCAGGGCGCGGGGAAGGCGAGCCAAAGCCGCGATCGCTGCCAGGGCAGGAGAGCAGCATGTCAAGCGCCGGGGCACACACGGATGAGCGCTGCCGGCAGCCTGCCTTCCTCCCCGGCCCGCCGCCGCCGCCGCCGCCGCCGCCGCCGCAAGAAGTTGAGAGTAGCAGCGGCAGCGCCAAGGTAAGCGCCGCTCCGCGCCTCTCCGCGC
>VZSZ01010719.1:659597-672431 GCA_013398815.1 Ibidorhyncha struthersii | reverse complement strand
AGCATTGCGCTCCCATGGCTTGTGTGAACCTCTGCCGTGCTGAGAAGGCTGCTCTTGGGTGTGATTCCCAGGATGGTACAGGGCATCTGTGCAGCCAAGAAATTCCTCTCCCATTACCCTCTTGCACGCCTCATGGGGTCTGCGCCCTCGTTAGGAGGAACTCGGCGCTCAGGTTATTGGGTGCCCAGCACGTCTCACGCTCCCATTCCCATTGCCCCTGGTTTAAACCGCATCCTGAAGCGTTTGAGCTCTCTGCAGGCACGTGAAGGGGAATGGCAGCCGGCATGGCTGATGACTGAACCTGCTTTGGCAAGAATGAACCATTGTCGGGTGTAGCCTCTCTCCCAGTGGACACAGGACCTTGTCCTAAGCGCCACACTTACCTCTCACTGCCTTATTCCTGTTACCTGTCGTGTGAGAGACACTTTCTAATAAAAACTGAAGGGTTTTCCAGCTGTTGGTGTGAATTTACTCCTGTCCCACAGCTGAGGGTTCTGTGCCTGTCCTAACTCTTGGAATAGAAACCAAAAGCAGTGCCGTCCCACGTTTCCAGTGGAAAATGAAGGCTCGGAGGGCTTCACAGGGCTTTGACTCATGATGCTGAGCCGGATTAGGCCATGACAACTGAAGCTGTGCGCAACCTGGGCAGCCGGCGTGGTGCCTGCACCGGGGTCATGGGCTGCAGGTACCCAGCGATGCTGCGCCACCCCATTTTGGGGAGCAGCGCCTGTTCTGGCAGCCGCAGCAGGGCGGGTGGGTGTGAGCTCTCCTGCCTGGGTGCTGCTTATCCCTGCTAAGGAGGAGTGGGAGGGGGGAAGAATCGATTGAAAGGTCATCGGGATGCGCTGAGCCAGTGACAGCACCCCGGGAGCCTGCCTAGCCTTTGGGTGAAGCCTGGGGGCTTTTCTTCGGCAGGGTCAGGAGGGCCAAAGCGAGAGGGAAGGGCTTACAGGGTTGGATTGGGTTGCGGCTCCATCAGGCTGGAGAGAAACTGCAGCACCAGGTAGTAAATAAAGATGCTTTTCGCTTTCCTGCCCGGTTTCTCATTACACGGCTGCTGGAGGGAGCGGGGAGACGCCAAGGTGACAGCGGTGGAAAGGGCTGGTGGTTGATGCGTGAGCAAAGGGAGGACTTCATCGCATCACACACCTCCATGTTAGCCCAGGATGACAGCGTTTGGACCGTCCTTGTCCTCGTGGCTTCAGGGGGGCTTCCTGGCTGGGGTTACGGGGTGCGTGGGTACCCTGCAAGAGCTCACAGTGGAGGCAGGAGGGCTGCCAGGGGCCGCCTTGTGCTTGCATTGTGGGTTGCGCAGAAGCGGGTATTTTCCAAGGATCACAAGTTTTTTTCCACAGAAGGTATCAGGTCTCCCCAGCGTCAGATATCGCCTGGCCAACAAAACCTCACTCTCCTCTTGCTTCAGAGCATCTCAATCCTTTCTTTAGACTGGATGTGGAGGAAAAACTGCATTTGTCACCCCTGCCACCAAGGAAGCTCCTTCTGGGGGACCAGCTCTAGCTTGAGGGACGCCAGCGCACAGCCTGCTCGTTAGCTGCAGTGTTCGCAGCCAGTGTGAACCTAATTGGGGACGGGGGATTATTTGGGTGTCCTCAAGTCCCATGTCAGCAGCTTCGGCAGTGGCATTGGCTGGCGTGCATCTGCTGCCCTGGCAATGAGCCGCCGGCACTACCTGTGCCCTGGGGACACCAGCAATCAGGAGCTGAACATAAAAAAATAGGGAAAACCAAAAAAAAAAAAGAAAAAGAGAAGGAGCAGGATCATTGCTGTCTTGTCAGTTGGAGATCCAGCTGCTGATGCTGCTGCACCAGGGCCATGACTCAAGCAGTGCAGGTGATGCAGCGGTCATGCTGGGGAGGCCCAGTAAACACCTGTCGGCCACTTGATAAAAAAATCAAGGTGAAAAGCTGTTGGTGGCAAAACACTGCCGCTTGGCAGTGTGGTGCAATCACAGCCCGGTGCCATCCCTCTGCTCCTAGTGTAATATAGACCAAAGCCCCCAAGGTGGGATAAAAGGACTGGTGCTGCTGGAAAAGGTGATCCCATCACTTGCTGGTTTGAGCCCAGTTTGTTCCCAGTGCTGCTGCCTCTCTTTTCCAGAGCCCTGGAGGGGTTTTGCCAGCACAGGCTGAGTTATACGATGGGCACTGAAGCTCGTGCCTGGGGGGCATGCCCCCCCTCAGCCCACCCAGACCTTGCAGCCTCCGCTTTGGCTTTTCTTGCTGCTAATTCCTGTCCTCCTGCCACTCAGAAGAACTCATGACTCGTAAGCACGGCATGTTTCTAGCAGCGATGATTTGAGCTATGTGCTAGTAAAAAATTGGTAGCAAGGGTGGCTTTATTGCTGGCAGGACCGTAGCGGGGCCCCGGGGGAGCTGGGCTAATTTCCTGGCTGTGCTGCAGACTTCCCCCGTGACCTTGGGCAAGTCATTTAATCTATCCTGGGCTTCGGCTCCATCTCGGAGCATCCCGGGGGGGTGAGGTAATATTCATTAACTGATATTATTCTTGAGTTGCTCAGATGCTATGGTGATGAAGGCTGGATGTGAAATCCAGCGTCTTGGCTGAGCGTTAGCGGGGAGAGGAGATGCTCCGCTTGAGATTTCGCATTGCCCCATGCCAGCTACTATTTTGCCACACTTCTTGTCGTTTTGAGCTGATCTCTCTGGCCACCACTGTTACTTGGCTGTATGTATACAGTGATGCTAATCACTGAGGGATTCCCAGTGCCTCAAACCATCCATGGGTCTTGCTTCATCCAGTGAGGCAATAGCACTCCCGCTTTACACCTGCAGAAGCTGACATGGCGGTAATGCTGTTTGCTGGAGCCGAGTCAGAGGAAAGCTTTGGGTTAGTTAGCAAATATCCAGGGAGTTTCTTTTTTAATCCTCTGTGCCGACTGATACCCCCTTGGTCCTCCTTGGTGATGCCTCAGGTGCATTTCCCATGGGACGGCTCTGCTCCTGAGGGATGTCTTCTCAGTCCCGGCTCTCGTCAGCAAACACGGCTTGTGCAATCAGCTCCTCGATTGCCCGAGCCTCGGCCGTGCGGGTCTCTCGCACGCCTGGGGTGAAGGCCACTGCTCCTTGGCAAGACCCAGCTTTCCTCAAAAGCAGCTCTAGGACAGGTCGAAATGTTATTTGGTTCTGCTTTGGGGGGAACATGTGTTCAGGTAGGGCATGAAAACCTGTCATCAGAACTGAAAAAAAAACCCCAAAAATGTCCTGATAGTCATTTGAATGATTTCCCATGTAAAAGGGGGGAAAAATAAAAAATCACGCCGTTGATAGAGCAGGAGGAATAAAACCCTTTCAGAGTTAGGCTGAAGTGGGATTTTCCAATGGAAAAACTGCTTCAATGCAAACCTTGTCTGGCCGGAGCGGCTGACTGGCGAGGCGAGCGCGGGGAGCCAGCCTTGCACCAGCAGCCGGCTCAGCACTGCTGGTCCTTCCCTGCAGCATCCCTGGGACATGTCCGGGCATCGAACCCCAGGCGTGCTGTGGGCGTGGGGGCATTGGCCGGGGGAGGTGGCAGAGAGGGGTCTCTTGCTCCGTGTTAACGCTCTGACTCTGTCCCCAGGTGCAGAGGATGTGTGTGGCGAGGCGGATGCTGCTGCTGCTGCTGGCTTTCCTGGCCTACGCGTTGGATTCAGCTGCGGCGTACGGCACGGCGGAGACCCTCTGCGGCGGGGAGCTGGTGGACACACTGCAGTTTGTCTGCGGAGACAGGGGCTTCTACTTCAGTAAGTGCCAATCGGCCACCAGCGGCGGGGCAGGATGCTGCCCCCACCTCATGCCTTGCTTCAGTGGAGCCAGGCTGGGAGAGGAAAGGAGGAGTTTCCCAGCCTTGTGCTTTTTGTGATTGCCTTGTATGTGGCGGTAGGCCAGGAGAGGAGCGAGAAAAGCGACATGCTCAGGGTGGCATGCACCTACCTCGCTCCAGTTTTGGGCACTGTCTACTCCCATGGGGAAACTGGGTCCTGCATTCGATGCTTGGGAAAGTCGAATATTGCTGGGGAGCCATGGGCGATTGGCTCACCAGCGATGTGGGCAAGTCATTAAACTCACGAGGATGTCTGCAGCCAGCTCTCTGCTGAGCTTGAGCCCTGGCTTATTTTTAAACCTCACTGCCGAAGTGCTGCATCCTGAGAGCAGGCAGGGCACTGAGCGCTCCCCCTTTTCTGGGCAGACTTTGCTTGGGTATAGTAAGCAGCTTCTAGGCTGCTCCCGAAATACTCTTTGTGCCCTCCTGGCTACCTGCTGGTGAATCTGTCACTGAAGAGTGATGTCTTACCCTTTTGCAGTGCAGCTAGTGCAAAAAGAAAAAAAAAAATGCAGCGTTGCTGTTGTCCGTGGAATGCAGGAGGCCTCAGGACAGTTGGCTGGAGCGGGCTTTCCACCAGGATGCTTTGGGGGTTTGGACTGTTGGCATTGGCAGTACAACGGCTTAGCTGGTAAAGAGGGAGAAGGAGGAGTAAACCAGTAGTGATGGATGCTCAGTCATCTGTGGGCAAAGGTGCCTTGAGTGTGACCCCTCGTTCTGGTGTTTCGGTGCCCTTCTGTGATTGGGAGAGGGAAGACGGTGTGTCTTGCTGCCCACTGAGGACTGAACTGCAGAGTGACTGACTACAGGAAAGATGCAAAGCCAGACAGGGGGGAAGAGGATGGAGATACCAGCTGCACATGGTGCCGTGCATTTGGCAGTCTTGCCTCTGCCATGGGAAAAGGAATTAAAAAGTCCCTTTCAACTAACAGGGTGTTTTTTGGAGTAGTGGAGTCGAGAGCCAGCCTCCCAGTCTGCCCATGCAGTGAATGGGGTGCTGCAAAGTTAGGAGATGACCCTGGATGTCCTTTCCCAGCCTGGATGTCCCTTCCCAGCCTGGAAGCTCAGCCACACTTGTCTGATGCTGCGTGCTGAGGTTGGGCAGGGAGAGGCGCAGGGATCCCACATCCAGCAGCAGCCAGTGTTCGGGCTGTATAATTCTGGGCAGGCGGTTGAGCTGCAGGTGGCTTTGCAGCTATCTGGGGGCGATTGCCCTTCCCCATCCCAGCTAGCCAGTGGGATGTTTTCCCAGCCCCCCTGAGGTGTTGCAGGCAGGCAAGGCTTTTGGGGACACCCTGGGTGCGCTTCCTTCCTCTCGCTGAGCCCTTCCTCTTCTCATCTCCCCTTCCACCTTTCCTCCACCCACGAGCCCCGTGCCGGAGTTCGGCCGAGGTGGCGGGTCCAGGGCTGGCCTGACTTCTGCGGTGAGGAGGTGAGCTCCTCTCATGCTCTCACACCTCTTCCTCTCCCTCTATATATAGAGGAGCATCCGTCTCCCTCCCATGGTTTCTTTTCCCTCCTCCCCCTCTCTGGGGATGAAAGGGAATGGGGCTTTTGTTTTACGGACAAACTGACCTCCTTTCACCTCAAATAACCCAGCCACCCAGGCCAAAATAAAAACACTTTTGAAGGCAGATAAATTGTGTGGTGCCAAGTGGCCAGTCCGGTGCTTGCAAGGGGATTCTTGCCTTTTTTTTTTTTTTTGTTTTTCTTCTCCTCTTCCCCCTTGTTTTTTTTGAATATTTCTGGAGTGCCCAGGTGCTGGGGGTGAAGCAAAGTCCCCCCAGTCCCATATTTTAACCCCTTCAGCATCTGGCCAGCCTGTGCCATGCAGGGCTGAAGACACCTGGGTGATGGCTCTACTTGATGAAGGGTTTGGACATCCCCAGCTCACCTCGTTTTTTCCCTCTGCCTCCATCAGTTGGCTTCATCCTTCACTCCTAAACCCTCATGGAGACACTACTGTCTGATAGGGCATGGTTATGTTGCACAATTGTGGGTTTACGTCTTAAAACTGGGCCTGGGTTTGTCATGAGAACTTCTCAGCATGGGATGTGTGACCAGATGAGCAGCCTGTGCTAATGCAGTCATTCGTACAGGAGGTAAATGACTTGGGCAGCCTTGTCCCGCAGGTACAGGTGGGCCCCGCTTGCTGAAGGGGGCTTGTTGCAAGCATCTGACTGGTAATCTTGGGGAAAAACAATGGTATGAAAATCCGTTATTGGTTTTCTGCTTCAGCAGTGATTTAAGTACTGAAATGATGCTTTGCATTCTTACAAGGGAGCACTTAGCTAGCGTAGCTAGCTCTGAAATACAGTGCTGTTTGCATCCTTGCAAGCAGATGCAGCGTACTGATGGCGTTTCATCCCCCCAGCATCTGGTGACAGGGAAATATGCAACCTAGACTGAGAAGAGTGCACCCTCTGGTAACTGGGATGCCCATCTGTCCGCTGGCGTGGTGAGCGAGTCCCAACCCCCAGGTGTCCTTGGAGGCATCGTGGCCAGCAGGTGCTTGGGGCTGAGGATGTTGAAGCTGCCTCCAAGAGCTGAGGCTGCAAGAGCTGCACCAACAGGGGCAGGAGGCGGCAGCGCCGGGGTTACCTGGCCACAGGATGCAAGGTGGGCATGGCGATGTGCACCACCATGCCAGCCCTGCGCCATGTCCCAGGGATGCTTGGGCAAGCTGCAGCTGTGGCCGTGCATGCTTTGCTCTCTGCCTCTGTCGTGATTTTTCCCATCCGTGACTTTTAAGGCTTTTGGGGCTGGCTCGCAGGTGCCGACAAGGTGACGGCATCCCACTGTGGCTCTGCCGCAGGGTCGGGACCCGCTCTCCCTGCTCCCCAGCACCCACCCTGGGGACGGTGGAGGGATGCTGAGCGCAGCCCCAAGCGAAAAAAGCAGGGCAGGTCGAGAGGAAGCCCCAGCCGCGAAGTTGCTGCCATGCGACGCTGGCAGGGAGGGCAGAAGGGGCTGCAGGGGGAGAGGCGTCCGACTTCTCTGTAAACAACAGCTCCTGTTTCCTCCTTTCCAACAGCTGATAAGAATTTAGCTCTTTGCAGCCGCTTGTGCTGACGGGGCACATTCTTGCGCGCCCGCCGCTCCTCCGAATAATACTAGGAAAAAGCAGGGGGGAAAGTGCGGTGCCGGGGTGGGGGAGGGCCAGGACAGGGGCACTGGGACGGGGCCCGGCGCCGCACAAAGGCCCCCTTGTTGCTCCCGACATTCCTGCGACAGGGGCGCGGGGACTGTTTACACCCAAAGTCCCCTTCCACTCGGCTTGCCGCCTGATTGACCGGAGGAGAGGAGAGGGGACCCGGCCAGGGTGGCACCGGCACCGCGCACCCCTCCCCGCGGCATCCCTCCGGCCCTGGTGAGGGTGGGGACCCCAGAGAACCGGGTGGTGATGCCAGGCAAGGGACTGTCCTGTCCCTTTGCGGCCATGGCGGTAGCATAGCTGAGCTGCAGGTACGCGGCCTCCGGGTTCTCCCAGGAGCAGGTTTGACCTTGCACTGCTGCTGGGATCCCCAGCTCTCCCTGTCAGGATAGCCCACTGCCGGATGGGAATATCCCTGGGCAGCCGGAGGGCTTTGCATCACCGGGCTTCACATCGCCGGGTTTTGCATTGGCGGGCTTTGCACCGCAGAGCTGTGGGAGGTTTTGGTGGAGCACAATTTGGGGGGAAAAGAGAGCATAGCCATTCATTGAAGGCCGAGAGGAAGCGCATTTCCCGGGGAGGAGGAGGTCATTGCTGCAATGGGAAGTGGCTCGCGCGCCCCGGCAGTGCCGCAGCCCGCACAGCTTTCCCCTGCAGGCAAGGGATGGAGCGGCAAAACCCTCCCTGGGTTTGGCAGATGCCAACCATGGGCAAAAGCCAGGAATTTCAACCTTTAGTCTGTGCGTAAATTGTGTTATGGAACAAACGCTTTTCCCAATCCAGGTCAGCAGCAATATTGCTGTTAACCAGAAACGGCTCGGCGCCTCTTCCCTGGGTCGTTGTCTCCAGGTATTTTCTGGGACTAAACCTCTGTTTGTTATGTTTGGTTGTGTTTTTTTTTTCCTAAAGTAACTCTCCCACAGACGATTGTATTGGCATTTGGCGAGATCCGTACGGACAATTATGTAATGGGAAATGTGCCCTACCGGACCGTTGCAGCGAAGCTGGTGGCGGCGCTGGCGAGGGCCAGAGCACGCAGCAGCTTTATGCAAGAGAGAAGGGGCAGCGCGTTGAGGCCGGGGGCTGTGCGTGTGCCTGTCGGCAGCGAGCGCGGAGGAAGGGGCCGTGCCACCGCCACCACGGTGGTCCCTGCCGGGAGCTCGGCCGGCAGGTGCCGCATCTGAGTGTTGACAAACGCAGGGCTGTTCGCAGTGTGCACTGCTGTGATCTTACCACGCGCCCCCATGCCAGAAAGTGCCCTTGATGGCAAGGCGGTGAAAATGGTCCCGCTTTGCTTGTTGTTTTTCACCCCCACCCCCCCTCTTTCCAAACAAACACATAGCTGCAAGCAGGCAACTTCTGTTTTCAAGAGGAGACACGTAACCTTTCAAAACCTCAACTTCTCCCCGAACCGTGCGTGCCGTCACTTGTGCAACCTTCTGTTCAGCGGGAGTGTGAACGCAGCCCTCTGGGGACGTGCTAGCGAGAGGGGGTGACTTGAATTTTTTCTCTTTTCCTTCCAAAATCTCCTTCTGGCCATGCTCAGGATGCCTTTCTGGAGCAGCCTAATGCTTCAGCACCCTGCCACACATGCCGGTTTGGGTGCTGGGGTCGACGCCTTCTGGGCAGGTGCAGGATGTCGGCGGCAGCGCAGGTCTCCCATGGACCTCGCTGGACATCGCGCGCCTACAGAAGAATATATGCACTTTTTCCCAGGCTGGGTCGTCTCCCCGGTCTCCCTCAGGCATCGCCACCTGGCTTGCCTGCGCCGGCATCACTCCTACAGCTGCAGGCACCCAACACACCTGCCCTGCCTTTAAAGGGAGGGCCCAGTCCAGCGTGCTTGTTGGCCACAAGTAGGGAGAAAATGAAACTCCTAACAGTGCTCCTTTTGCTGAGCCTTTACCAAGAGGGAACCGTCCTTCTCACTTTCCTGTGGGGATGGCTAAAGGTCACGCCTGAAATTT
Organism: Ibidorhyncha struthersii; assembly: GCA_013398815.1. Classification (NCBI taxonomy): domain Eukaryota; kingdom Metazoa; phylum Chordata; class Aves; order Charadriiformes; family Charadriidae; genus Ibidorhyncha; species Ibidorhyncha struthersii. Next base: position 663,470 of record VZSZ01010719.1, on the reverse strand, counting down.
TTCTGGAGAAAAAGAAAAGAAAAAGAAAAGGAGGGTGGCGGTGCAGGGCAGGGACGAACATGGCAAATAGACTCTCAAAAAATGTGAATGTGAAAAGTGACTCCCGAAGGCGGGCTGCGTGGTATGAGTCAGCTGCCCCATCACCCTGCGCCCCCATGCCGCGCTTGCTCTCTCAACCTCCGATGCACCAGCATGGAGCAGAGGGCTCCACTGCAACAGGGGCAGGGCCAATTTTAACACAGAGCGGGTGCCGTGCTGCCAGGGGTTTCGCTATTCCAGAGCCCGTGGCGAGGTACAGGCACCGGGTTTTGTGTGCCCGCATTGCGCATGCGGGGCTGCATCGGGCATGCAGGGCTGCGTTGCACACGCGGGGCTGTGTTGCATGCACGGGGCTGCATTCGCATGCAGGGCTGCATTGCACATGCATGTTTGCATTGCATATATGGGGCTGCTTTTCACACGTGGGGTCGCACTGCATGCACAGAAATCTCCTGCGCTTTGCGCTTTGTCCCGAGGCTTTTTGGGGAGGAACCCAAATGGGATACCCCCTCAGGAAACTGGTGAGCATCTTGCAAGCTGACGCCCTTAAATCTTAACCAAGGCCAAATACTTGAGAGCCCGCTTCATCTGGAACCCGTGGGGGGATCGCAGGTCGTGCATGGGTCCAGCACGGACCGTTTTGTGCATTCCCACAGGCTGCCTGGGACCGTGGCACGGTGAACAGTGTTAGGAATCCTTCTCTCAATTTTTCCCATCCCCAGATTCTCCTGTCTGGGACACAGTACCAGATCCTGTTTGCAAGCCCTGCTGGTGCTGACCTCTGTTCCCCTCCCTCGGAGCACCTTGTGCTGGGAAGAGGTGCTCATGGCAGCGTGCAGAGGCCCCGCCACAAGCCCCACAACAGCTCAAGCACATGACACACTGTGTGTGAAAGCACGGAGAAAATACTTTAATTTCGGGCCAGTTTGTGTTTTGGAAGTTGCAATTCCCAAGCAAACGGTTTTTTGCACCAGAAATTCAGATTTGCCCATCTCTTTTATTCCAAGAAAGGGAGGAAAACCAGTAAAACTCACGTAAGCTTTTCTTCTGGACCGCTTTGGCAGTCATTAAGTGGTGACATGAAATGCACTCGGCTGTTGCTGCACGGGACATGGGCTTTCGCATCCTTCTGCAGGCAGAAATGTGAGAGGAATCCTTATTAAAAGATTAAGTTTAATAGCTATTCTTGGCAGGTGCAGGAGCCTGTATTCTTTCTGCAGCTGTCTCAGAGCTGTCCCATCTGGTAAAATTTAGCCACCTTGGTTCGCTTCACCTGCCTGAGTGTCGACCCAAAGGAGGGAGGTTGGCAGCCGCAACACCGTGCTGCTTCTTTCTAATAAAACTCACTTGCCAGGATCAACATCGGAGATGGTCGCAGGAATCGACGCAGGACTGGCGGCCGGGCTGGGCTCGAGCTTCCTTGCTTTAGCTGCGCCCAAGAAGGCCGCCTGCGCCAGAGATATAGGAGGGGAATAAATCACTGCCATATAAAGCGCCTTTAATTAGCACCGCGCACACACAGGGAGCCCTGTTGGCATCAACAGCATTTGTCTGGGAAAGCCTTAATGTGAAACTCGGCTGGTTTGCGGGCGCGTGTCGGCTGGTTTGGGAGAAGCACTGCTATTTTTGAAATGTGTGGGACCCACCAGTCTCTGGTGGATGGTTGAGGGATGCCTGCAAGGGGATGGGTGCCGTGGAGCAGGGAAGAGGGTCTGGTCCACACTGGTGGCTAACGCAAGGGTCTCTGCCTTTGCAGGTAGACCGGTGGGACGAAATAACCGGCGGATCAACCGAGGGATCGTAGAGGAGTGCTGCTTTCGGAGCTGCGACCTGGCTCTGCTGGAAACCTACTGCGCCAAGTCTGTCAAGTCAGAGCGCGACCTCTCTGCCACCTCCCTGGCGGGCCTGCCAGCGCTCAGCAAGGTAAGGGGGGGCTGCGCCATGGTGGCGGCTCTTCTCTGAAATAAACAGCAAGAGAAAAGACGGGAAGGCCATGGGTGGGGGAGAACAAACCCCAGCTGCAAGGTCCACTGCTTCTGCAGAGGCTTTGAGAGATGGCCAGCGTTGGCGACTCATGCCAAACACCCTGCAGACAGTCAGTTTTTAGTAAGGTCGGGGATCAGAGGTGGGCTGGATCATAGAATCATAGGAGGGTTTGGGTTGGAAGGTACCTTTAAAGGTCATCTAGACCAACGCCGTACCATGAGCAGGGACATCTTCAACTAGATCAGGTTGCTCTGAACCCCATCCAGCCTCACCTTGACTGTTTCCAGGGATGGGGCAATGTTTCCATGGGATGGATGGGGCTCAAAGAGCGGAACCCGGGACAGGAGGGCAGGCAGGCTTGCGACGAGGCTGATGTTGCTATCCTGTCCCCTTGCAGGAGAGCTTCCAGAAGCCCTCGCACGCCAAGTACTCCAAGTATGATGTGTGGCAGAAGAAGAGCTCCCAGCGGCTGCAGCGGGAGGTGCCCGGCATCCTGCGGGCTCGCCGGTACCGGTGGCAGGCAGAGGGGCTGCAAGCGGCCGAGGAAGCCAAGGCACTGCACCGTCCCCTCATCTCTCTGCCCAGCCAGAGGCCCCCAGCGGCGCGAGCCTCCCCCGAAACGGCTGGCCCCCAGAAATGAACCCTGACCAGCCGTCTTGATTTTTGATCTCCCGGGGGAGGACGGGAGGACTGGCAAGACCCGGCCCCCGAGCCCCTCCGTCCCCGGGGCTGCCGAGCCGAGGAGCGGGGCGGCGGGGCACCCTCACACCGCTCCGGCCCCAACCAAACAACTGACACAGCAAGGAGGGGATGGCGGCGGTGGCGGCGAGCAGCACCGCTCCCGCAGCATCGTCCTTTTGGGGTGGGGGGGAGGGTTGTTCCGTTTCCCAGGCCTGTTTCATTCCCCCGCGCCCCCAGTTTTTCCAAGCCTGTACTTGCAAAGGGACAGTTTGGCACTTGAACTTTTTGCTGCCGGGCGCTGCGTGACATCCCCGGTGCCAATGCCAGAAGACAAAAGAAAGAGCAAGAGGGAAAAAGGATATGAAGTTAAATTTTTTTTTTAATCTTTTTTTTCTCAAGAAGAAGAGTCCATTCCGTGTCTTTCTTGACAATAAAGTGAAAAAGAAATAAAATGGGGAGAAATATTGAGGGATATATTTTTTTTGCCTCATTCCCGCCCCACTTTTTTCTTCTTCTTTTTTTTTTTCTGGTTTTCTTATTTTTATAACTTTCTTTTGCACCTTTAAAAGAAAAACGTACCTGAGAAGAAGTTCCGAGGAGCCCCCATCTGCATTTTTGTGTGTGTGCTTCATTACAAGATTCCAAATCGACTTGCACCTTTTTGAAATCATCGATGACATGAGAAAGAGAGGAAGAGGAGAAAGCGAGAAAGAGAGAAGAAAAAGGAAAGGGGAAAGAAGAAAAAAAAGAAAAAAGTGAGCTGATGCTCACTTTAAATGGAGGAGGCGTCTGCATTGCACATTTGCCACGGATTTAGTTGATTTATATATATAATATATTATATAACTTTTTTGGCAAAAAAAGCACTATTTTTATGGGACATTTTGTGTAGTATCTGAAGAGGGATTGTAATGTTTAAAATGTGTTATGGTGCTAAAGTAAGTTGGAAGGGAAAAAACCCAGAAATAGCAAGGGAGGGTGGGGAGGGAAGGACAAGATAGCGAATACTGAACTTGAAATTTTAGCTTTTAGTTTTAGGAAAAGTGTGATAAATGTGTTTCTTTTCTCTTCTGAAATATAGCTTGGTCATGACCATATGAGCTAGTTGGCTGTTACTCATGTACACAGATGCACGCACACACAGAAATACATCGACATGCATCCTTT
>VZSZ01010719.1:609970-658650 GCA_013398815.1 Ibidorhyncha struthersii | reverse complement strand
GGGGGGCAAGGCAGAATAAAAACCGACCAATTGCAAATAAATGACTTTTTTTTTTCCTTTTCATGTGTCTTTTTTAAAAAGAAACCTAGTTTTTATTTTTTAAAAAGAGAAGTAAAAGCTTTCCTGGATGCTTTGTACCAAAAAAGAAAAAAAAAGAAAAAAAAAAAAGAAAAAGAAAAAAGAAAATCTGTTAAGAAAATAAATATCCATCCAGAATATGAAGCCTGACTTTTCTTTTACTTTTCGTTTATTTTTGCTGCTGGGGTGAGAGCTGGGTGGGGAGAAGGCCATGCCAAGCGCCACTCTTTGTGGAAGAAGAGTGAATGTGTTACAGATCCCCTTTTTGGGGCTCAAACCTGCAAGAGAGGATGAGGCACTGTGATGCCCTTAGGTACATCCCTGAAACCTCAATCCTGTGGCGGATGCCACCTGAACACACTGAGATAAATATGTGCCCAGCAATTCTTGGTGAGATTTGGGGACGTTTCCCAGCCGCCGTCAGGATTTGCTTAGCTTCAGCATTTTAGCAGTTTGGGCTGTTCCTGGAGACCTGAAAGCTGAATGGGAGCTGAAGATGCTTCAAAGGCAAAAAAGAGGGAAAAAAAAAAGTTTTATCTAGATTAGGTTTCCTGGTAGACGGTGCTTCTCTGCTTTCTCGTGGTAGATAGTTTTTAGGGATCCTGATGAGTTGCTTTTCATCACATATAACCATTGTGCACAAGTGCAAATGGGAGGTAAAATACTGTGGTTCCAGTCTGCAACTGGAATAAAAAAGCAACTGCTGGGCAAAACAGTGCCCAAGCATCCCTAATTCCCAAATCAGCCAGACACCACCGCATCTGCACAGTCTCACTGGCATGGCCGAGACCTCTGCCGCTGTGGGGTAAGGGACTCGAGTAAGGACCTCACCAAGTCCAACCTCCTGCCCCGGATGACTTGGGCTGGAAAAGATTTTCCACCTTGAAAGCGGAGTTGCTGATTTAGGCACTTAAAAATACTCATTTTAAGCCAGATTCTTTTTAAATTTTGCAGTAAGCAAAAAAAAAAAAAAAAAAAAAAAAAAAAATTTCTCAGAGGTTTTTCTCTTGGGATTTTTGGTGTTGGTCAAGAGGGTTTTTGTACAGATGCAGGGCTGGCTGCTTTCTTTGGACATGTAATTTATTGCAGGTGCAGAAAAGATGTGTCTGCCTTCCTGTCACTGTCCCACCACCTCCCACAGCCCTTTGGTTTTCTTTGCATCAAAAGGTGTCCCTATGAAGGGCTGAGGACTGACTTTTTCATGGCTTCTGGTGGCCACTGTTGGAAATTTTGCCTTTGGGAGATTTGGTCCCTTTCTGCTCTTTGCTGTCTAAACCGCTATCTTAGGGGACGTTAAAGATGATGAAAATCCAAGCAAAACTTCAGCTAAATCTCTTGCCTGCCTCTGCCAGGAAGCAAAGCCCTGGTGCTGGAAACGCTGTAGGGTGATGATGCTGTTTCTAAGCACGGCTCATCTTTAACCCTCTTTTCTGCCTCATCCTGTCCCAGGTCACCAGGTGGCCAGACCAGAGCAGCTCATTTTATTTGGATACGAGGAAACTGTTCAAAATGTGCCATCAAGGACTGTGTTTGCTTGCAAGGAGAGACCCAAGCAACCACAGGGATGTCTAAGTCTACTCCCGGCTGGTGAGTGGGAGACTGGGTGAAACTGGACCTTTGCTTCGGCTCAAGTTTCTTCTGTTGCCTGTGAAGCCTCTTTGCAGGTTGGCAGGTAAATCACAGGCTTAGCTTGGAAATCCCAGACCGTAGGCTTGAGAACACACCCAAGATGCCGTGTTTGCTCAGACGGATGGGCAGAATTGACTCTGATTTTTGTTATGTTGCCTTTACACACAGACACAGCTCCCAGGGCTTAGCTGCTGGATTGCAGAAGTGCGGGAGGCTGCAGCAGCGACCGACAGTGCTCCCTGGGGAGGGACAACTGGCAGGTCTGGGCACCCAAATCACCTCCTTATCCAGCCCCACTGGTCCAGGGGACCTCCACCCACTGCTCTGCTGACATGCAAAAGGTTGAGGAGGCAAAGAATAATTTCAACAGAGAAGTCCTAAATGCTGCCTAGAGTCCCAGGAAGGACTCGGAAAGTCACCCCCTCGTCCTAGCCCAGCCCCAGCTCTGGCCCTTGGGTCTCAGTACTATCATGTAGCTCTGCAGGAAGCAAAGGGCAAACGGTTTTTGCTTAAAGCATCTCTTCAAAGGGCATTTTCCCGGTGTGATACACACAGGGCTATTGGGAAGGAGGGAGATTGCAACTTCCTGTATAGAAGTGGCCACAGGCTTTGCAAGATGTGTAAATCAGTGTCTCTGGCTTTGTCTGGATATGGAGACATACAGGGGAAAAAGCCTCACCAACCAACACATACTTTTCCCTTTTTTTTTTCCCCCCTTCTACAGTATTTCTTAGCTTTTTGGTTTGGGTTTTGTTTTTTATCCAGAAAGCAGCTGAGCTGTTTTCCTAGCTTTCAGTGAGTCATACTAGTGCCATTGAGATGGACTGAGTCTCCAGACTGGTTCCTCTACCTCTGTGTCTTGTAGCAGCTTCATCCCTTTCGTTCTGCCCTCTCTCAAAAGCTCGGTCTTTCAGTGATGTGCCTAGCTGCACTACCTGAGGGGAAGAGCTGTGTTTGTTAGTTTGTTTTTTTTTTTTAAATATACCTGATTTCCCTGTTGCATGTATTATTGTCCACTGATGTTTTATGTGGCTGTGGGGAGGCCTGGGAAAGGAGTTGATATATCACGGATTATCTCACTTGCGTGCACTCAGTGGTAGGCAAGACAGACAGTTTCTGCACCTATTGCACTTCTCATTTGTAATGCAATATCAATAAAGCAAAGCAGTTATAACAGCCTTCTGGCATCTGATACCCTTTTCCCCCCCACACACTTTGTTTACTTTTTAAAGAGCAGGTGAGTGGTAAAACACCCCAAGGCAGGGGTAGCGCAGCAATTCCATGGCCCCCAGTGCAGGTGAAGGAGAACCCCGGTTTGCAAAGAGAAACAGACCCCATGTCCCAGGAGGGGTCTGGCATTGCCACTGAGGGTCTGGGGGTGGCTCTCACCTTGCCCCAGGGTGCTGAAGGATGCTCTGGCTGTTAGCGGAAGGTGCTCTGTGGCAGACATGACTTCAACCTGCTGGAGAAGCACGGGTCCTTGCAGGAATCTTGGCCTGCTTTGCTGCTATGCTCCCAGCTGTGCACGTCCTGAGGAATGCACTTGCTCATTAAAATCATGTCAGCATTTGCAGAGAGCCCTGAGAGAGCCTCTTTCACTGCTTTCTCCTTGTATCTGCCAACACTGAACCGAAAGCTGAGGTTTCCAACCTGCCAGGCTCTGGCTCAGCCACCAGCAACAGCCTGGAGGCAGGAAATTTCTGAAATAGGGTGGGTTTTTTGGGGGCTTGGGCAGCATGGGAGGTCAAACTTGATGCTCAAACTGGGCCATTCTGGTCTTAAGCCAGCTGCTTGCAGCTCTCGGTTTGGGCTTCCAGGGCTGGCACAGCATGCAGCAGTGATTAGGGGTGAGCACCATGGTAGACCATCCATCTCCGGGTGTGTTCTCCAAAGAGCAGCACGGCAAGCAGCGTTGGCCAGAAAGCATTAAGCATAGCACAGTTTCAGGTGGAAGACAAACATTATTGAAATATCTGAATAATTCACAGGTAGCAGCAGCAGAGGCAAGTGCAGAACTCACACCCTGTCAACAGTAATAAAATACCTGCTTCGCTTTTCAAAATTACTAGAGATAAATCCAGCTTTTCAAAGCTCTCGCATATATTTCATGGACGTGTTTGTGCTTGTTTGTCAGCCAGCTTTAGAAAGAGCATAACTCACAATTTTAGGACAGTGAGATGAAATAATACCAACAATTATAACATAAAACACAGTGTTTGTGTGGGAGAAGTGCTGGGACAGTGTCTTTGCCCCCCTGTCCTCCCATCAGTTTGTTTAGATGAAGGCCGTGCTCTTTCTGTGCAAGACCACATCCTTCAGCTGTGTCAAACTCAAAAGGAACTGATTTAGGAAGGCAGTCAAGACCCGGAGGTCTTGTTATAAAGCTTGTTATTGGAAACAAACATTATAAAAAAAATCAAATCATTTATTAATAGACATCTTCCGCCAAAGCACACAGGTTTCTTGTCTCATCACCTCTGCTGGCAGGCCAATGGTGTTTTACCACTTCTGGTGGCTAGAAACCATCTCCTAATGACCAGACGAAGCCATCCATGATGATATCTATTCTAATGACACCTCTATCATTTGTCTTCTCTCCCTGGATGGAGAAACCATCTCCTTCATTTCACCAAGCTGCTAATCCAAGCTCTTCCAGCATTTTGGGTACAATTTCCTTAAGCTCCATGTTAGGGGCACAGGGGTGTCTGAGAGTACCTCTCCAACTTCTAGGACAGAGTATCTCCCCATTGTTCCCCCTCACTAAAAAAGAATCTCACCAGGAGCAGGCAGTTTGGAGACTTGATTTTCCTGTCTCCAAGCCAGAAGGGCACACTGATAATGGTAATCGTTGTTTTCTTCACAGCTGGGGCATAGCTGCGAAGGGAGGGAAGCGATTAAGAGAATATTAAGACTTCATCTTCCAAGAGGTTGTTGCTTCTGTTCCTCCTCCCTCTCCCCTCCATTCCCCATGCTTAGCAAAGAAAGCGGCAGGAGTATTATTTCTCAAGGCCTACGCTGACGTCAATACGCAGGGTATTTATTTATGAAATCGAATCTAACAGTGGGGGAGAGAGGAGTGGAGGAAGATGGACGCACAGAGCTAGCAGCTGCCAAGTTATAATAAAGCAGCAACCTCCCAATATTTTTCTACCCTCTTTCTGGGGGAGGGGTGCGGTGCCCAGAGCTTCAGAGGCCCAGGGAAAGCGAGATGGAAGAGAGAAACGGAAAAGGCAGGCTTAGCATTGAGAGCAGAGGAAAGCTACAGTAAGGGGAGGACCTAAACAAGTTAAATAGCCCATTTCTGGTGCTGGGATATTCAGGTTCAGTCCTTATGCAGACACTTGCTTTCAGGCAGGCTCTGACCAGGCTCTAGCAGCCCTTTCCTCTCAACCTCTTTGGTCTTTACATAAAAAAAACAGAGGGAAATTTCAGCCCAAGAAATAATTTCTCTTTTCGATGCCCCTTCCTCACTCCCTGTTTCAGGCTTAGGCAGCAAAGCAGCTGTCTGGGAAGCCCAGCACGGAAGTTAATATGAAGATGAAGTTGTCCCCTGCAGTCAATGAGAAACAGTTTTCTAGAGCAGAAATTTTGTCCATTGATGCTACCATGTGCAAAAGCGTAAAGAGATGAAACCCAGAAAGGGAGATTAGTTTTTTTCTTTCCCAAGGAGGGTACAAGCCCCAGTGCAGGGCAACCCAGGGGAGAAGGAAAGCCTGAGGAGCCAGAGGGGCACAGATGACCATGACAACATGGTGCCTTCAACTTCAACTCTGGCAAGCATTGGGAGAAGATGCCTTTGGTCATCCCTCACCAGCCTGGAAGTCATACATGGCAATTTGCTCCCTTGAGGATGGAAGCAGAGGAGGACGGCTTTTGCCTCTCCCAAGTACAGTCTGTTAGCATAGGATAGGGCTGGGCATGGGGAGAAGGGAAAGGAAAGCACCCAGTGAGCATGAGTGTGGAAATCAAATTCCTCCTCTTTAACCATTTGGGCTCCTCCATGATTGTTGCTGGAAGCACATAAGGAAAGACTTTGCTGAACAGCTCCTCTCCCAGCCGGAGGGAAGCCCGCTGCATAGCACGAGGTGCAGCTGAAGGAGTCCAGCAGGTCTCCAGGTTTGTTGTCAAAGCCCCTGCCTTTCCTGGGAGTCACCTCCTGATCCCTCATTGCCATGCACACAGAGGAGGTGATGCCCTGGATGTATCCCTCCCCGCAAAGGCTCGGTTCGTTCCCTTGCAAAGAGCATCAAGGTGTCAGCCAGCCCTGAGCTTATTGTTTCTCCAAAATAAGGGAAGAGAGACATGTTCTGGAGATCTGTTTACAAGTCGGACTATCTCCAGTTATATAATGACACAAGCCTGGCTGCCAGTAAACTGTTGCTCCGAGCTGGGGAAGACAATTAGATCGTCTCTCAGGGCGGTGAGCGTGCACAATGCAGGCTTTGTGCCACCCTGCCACCAGCCCCGGCATGCATGAGCTTTGGAGGAAGAGGTGGCGGAGGGAAAGGAAAAGCCCTCAGCCACGGAGAGGCAGTGCCCGCACCTTGGTGGGTGCACCCGCGCCAGGGTGGGAATACATCCCAGGGCTGGGGGGCGCCGGGGATGGTGCCCGTCTGCAAGCGCTTTCCTGTCCCGGCAGCAAAGGGATGACGGTAAATCGGTCGTCGCGCCACAGGGCAGAGACAGCTCTGACCCCTCCACTGAAAATGGGATGGGAAGTTTCGGTGTTTGGCATCCTGCGCTTCCTGGTGTGCTGACGGATTTAGGCGTTCACTGAAAGTCCTGGCACTGCCTGCAGAGTCAGTGGAAAAAATGTGGTATCTAGAGATGGGAAATACCAAACCCTCTCAGAAATGTGCTCACTTAAAAGGGAAAGGTGGTTTCCGGGTGAACTTGCATTCCTGTCCTCAATGGCTGTGGAGGGGAGCAGGGCTTTGGAAAATTCAGTCTGGACTGCTGCAATGCAACCTGTGATGAATGTTAGCTGGATCCTGCTTGGAAATGCACCTGGGCCACAACACGCTTCTAGTAGGGTAATCCTGCCACAACTGCACACCCGTCCAAGGGGGAAGGACCAGCCACTGCTGTCCCCTTGGCGCAGTGGGGCTGGGACACACCATGGAGCTGCATGTGAAGAGCATCTCTCAGCTCTCCTACGTGCAACAGCAGCCCTGGTTTCAGCAGGCAATGATGCATGGAGAGGAAAGATGGTCTGAAATAAAATACCTGATGTCATCAACAGCCACAGATCAGGTCAGCGAAATTGCTCGTTGCTGCAAGGAGTTAGTGAAAGAAAAACACTGTGAAGAGAATGCTATCTCTGTGATGAATAAGGGTATGTGTAGCTGCATTGCACAGGGGAAGTGTTGATAAACATCGCTAAACCCTCATGCTTCGGAGGAGCTGAGTGCTGATAACCTGGGAGGCAAAGGAGACTTCTGGTGACAGCTTGTTAGGGCACGGCTGCCCACACTGAGCACTTCTACCTCATCCTCTGCAGTGTTGCCACTGGCTTTGTGGGAAGCTGGGTGTTTAATTAATTATGCTACTGCTCTGAACCAGTCCAGAGGTTCCTACTGGCCTGGACAAAGGTGCCTCATAGACCTTTTTCTGTTGAGAGCATGGCAAGAGTCCTTATGTTAGTGACACTGGTTGCAAAACATATGTGTAAATCCACACTGCAGATGAACAGGTACATCCTCTGCTTGCAGAGCTCCCTCAGTGTTCATGAAGCACACCTGCTCTGCATGCCCATCATACAGTTTACTGGATGTCCAAGCCATCCACGTGGATGTCAGTAAAGCCCTAATGGCAACCATGTACTTGCCTAAGACACAATACTACCCTCAGCCCAGCCCAGCAAAAACAGTTCCCTCTGGAAGTGAGTCATATTTCTTCATCTTTCGAACCACTTCAAGCAATTTGTCTTGCAGACTTTCTGACCACATTTACATAAAATGCATCCTTCCTTTCTTTCTATTCTTGGTTCCACGCATGGGGTTATTTTAGATGGTGTGCTTGGAGGTCACCGTGACACACACACAGAGCAGGGAGCACGCTATGCTTTCGGTAGGTACTGAGCAACACTTATCCAGGTGGCAGGCTCTTGGTTTCCCTGGGTACTCGCAAGAGATTACATGCCAGCACAATGAGAGAAAAGGCTAAGCTGCTGGTCGCTGCCAGAAACTCCATGAGTTCGTCTACAAAGCGCAGCTTGTAGACATTAATAACTTCACAATACCCCTGGAAATGAAGCTGGGAGTATGGATTACTGGCAAAGCTGGGGAAGTGCAAGGGAGGATGGGAGCGTGAAGAGGCTTTCAGGAATGGCTTGTTCACGCGTACGGCATGGTTAGGAACTGTTCCTCCCCGGGATTTGAGTGCAGGCTATTATTTATATCCCCATAGCTCTGCCAACATGTGACGCTTGCAGCATTAGAGCTGGAACTCAAGCTCTGAGCAAGCTGGAGGCTTTCATTCACAACTGCAAGACGCAACAAGACTCTTTGGAGTCTGAGGGCAAGTGAGGCTGTACATAAAAATAGCCCAAGTCCTTCACAAGTTCCACCTTACAGCTTAATTTCCATACCAGCTAAAACAGGTTGGAAAAGAAATGACTGGGGGGTACACGAGAGAGGTTTCTGAGCTTGTGAGCAGCATGGGAGCAGGGATGGGGCAGGCTTTGCTTCATCTTCCTGCACAAGAGCAGGCAGCGTTACATGAAGTTAGTAGGAGCTGGCCTGAAAAACAAACAGAAGGAGATGGCTCTTCATGCAACAAGTAGCAGATCTGTGGATCTTCTTACCAAAGGATGTTGTGGATATGAGAAGTTTATATGGATTCAAGGAGAGTTCACGGAAGAGAAGTCCACTGAGAGTTACTAAATACATAGAAACTGTATCTGGCTCAGGAAGTTCCTGAGCTGAAAATAGTTGGAGGCTGGGAGAGCACTGAGGGGAAGTATTGTATATGTTTGCCCTTGTTCTTACTTCTCCCCAGGCTTCAACTCATGGGCTCTGCTGGGGTCCGGATGTTAGGTTAGACAGACCTTTGGTCTGACCCAGTGGAGCTGTGTTTATGTCCTTATGTACCATCATATTCATGAGGGATGGCTTTATCCTGTTCTTGCATGGCTACTTCCCAAAGGTCACCATCTTCAAGCATCCTCACCTACTCTACATTCACTGCAGCTCAGACACGGCACACACCTTTTTCTAGGTCGCAGTTGACCAAGCAGCTTAAGATCCTGACCGCTGGTACGCAAATCTGTTGAACAACTTCAGGTTTGTGATTCCTGCCTTATACATCATCCCGAAGTAGTCCATTGCTCTTGGGGTTTGATGTTACCAAGTGTCTGGCAATAGCGTTGCCTCCTTGTTGTCCCGTTTGTTCCCACCTCAGCAAACAATGCCGAAGCTGTTGTGAACCCAGCTGTTTGCAGTAAATTATAATTCTACTGTGGTCACCAGTTTATGTGCTTGGTTATGAGTTTGGCTACTGAAATGGAGTCCTTATTGGCATCTGTGTTAAAAAATGCTTAAACTACCAAGACAGCGCATATCATAGATGAACTGCTTTGGGACTTTATTCGTCCTACTTGGGATATGTTTTAAAGGGTTTATTTGTAGCAATAACAGCCAAAGCCTTTCTCACCCCCCTCTTCCCTGGAAAACAGTATTTGAAAGATGAGTCTCCGAATAACAACTGAGTGGCCTTGTTAGCTTTCCCTTCACATCTTCCCAGCTGCTCCTTTGAGGTCTCCTGTCCTGGATCTCTCACTATGACTTTGAGAAACTGCTGAAAACCAAGAGTGATCAGGATGGCAGTGACCCCTGAAAGAGGAATTAGGAAAAAATTGTCTGGAAAAAAAAGAAAAAAAAAAAAAGGAGGAAAGAGGTGTACCTGGAGCCCATTGATCCTCTTCTCTCTCCCAGATAGTTAGAGGGCAAAGCATGCATGGCTACACCAAGAGCTATCTTCTAAGCTGAATACATCAGTTCAAGATTTTGGGGACCTCATAGCAAGCCATCTGTTGTGGAAACAAAGCACCTATCTCGGTCACAGTTCAAAGCTCGCTGGGGTTGATGATGTCTGATTATCAGTATGTTTGCAGTACTGGAGGGATTACTTGACACAGAACGATTGCCCTAACTTCACTATCTTTTTTGTCACACCAACTGTGGCTCCCACTGAGGAAGCTTCAAAATTAGCCAAGTGCCACCCGGAGATCTCCAAAAGTGGACTGCTGTCGCGACGGGTGGAGTGGGATTTTTGCCTCCGGTGACATTCACATTGTTGATACTCTTTTTACTTTTTGCTGCTGCTCACATAAGGGCAGAAGCTATTCTTAGCCTCAGGGAGCCTAATCTTTAAGAAAAGAAAAAAAAAAACCACCCCTCTGTGAGCCATTTCCACAACAATAACTTGTAGCAGGGAGGAAAGAGGGTAGGCCAAAATATGTAGCCCTCTTCACCAAATAAGGTCCCTTGTAAAGGCAGCCCTGAGCACTGCAAGGCTTAGGAAGGACAGGGAGGGCTTTGGAGTGGAAAAGTGAATCAGCACGGCCATCAGGTCACACCCACATGAATAATTCCTCTCACTTCCCTTGAATTGTACATTGCGATAAAGACCTAGCTGCTTTTTTCGGTATTCCAGCGTCTGCCTGAGAAGAGTCAGACGTGAAATTAGGTTTCCTGTACCTTAATAGATTAATTTAGTTTGAACTAAAAATGAGGGCATGTGTACTGTCGGGAGCCAAGAGGCCTCAAATGACATAAGTCTCCCTTTTATCCTTTTTTTTGGTGTGCTTGGTGAGTCTAAACATTGATTAAAATGTGTTTTCGCCAAAGTTTCTCCAATATTTCAAAAGTTTACCACTGTAAGCAACCCCACTGATTTTGCCCATATTGTGCAGCAAGTGCACGAAAAACCAAAGGTGATGTCCACATTGCCATCTGCTTGGCTTCTTGGGACCCTATGGAGGCATTTCTGTACCACTGGGGAAATATTAACTCCTCCTTTTGTTCTGGAAGATTTCTATCTTAATAGCTGTGCTTGCTCAGAATACATCAGCTCTCCTGACTTCCTTCTGACCATCTGAAGGAGAACCCCCTGGCTCCTGTTATCCTTCCAGTGTGCCTCATGGCAGGAGAGGTGCAGACTCTACATCTTATCTACTAATGGATGTTACAGCAGAGATCCTGTGTGAGAATAGGCAAATGAAGTCAGGAACAAAACTGTTCTTCCAGTACAGAATCGCAAAATCCTCATGTTGAAATGTTGTGTTTCCCTTCAGAGACCCATAACAGGTTTCTGTCTCACAGAGGGGACACGGAAGGGAATTTCCACGGTGACTGTGAAGACACCACCTTTATCTGAAGGTAACTCAAGATAAACTTTTCCATGGAAAAGTTTTCCATGCAACCTGGTGAAGGCTGCTAAGTGTCTCAGACAGTCCTGGCTGAACTTTCTTACACCTCTAAGCTCTGCGCTGCTAAAAGGAGTATTTGCAGTTTTACCGTGACATTAGCACTGTCCCTTCAGTGTTACAGATACAGGACTGGCAGAAGACTGAAAAATGAACATGTATTACTAATGGCTTCACTCAGAGGATACCAACTTGAGCCTTTAGGAGAAGATATAACAAGAAAAAGATGGAAGAAAGGTTGTACAGATAATAGGGTCACTAAGTGCAGAGTAAAGGGACTGTGTCAAAATCTTATTCAGGCCCAGATGCCTTATTGCCTTCACATCTTAAAATCAACAAGTTCTCGAAAATTCTGAGTCAAAATTGGTGCAGACTCTGATTTATGGACAAGTCTACGGCACGAGGTCTTTCCGGAGTTTCCATATCTCAAAGGATATAGAAACTGGTATCTGTGATAGTCTGATGATACCTTCAAATACCAGAAGGAGTCATAAGGCTTGTCACGAATTTTTCTGCCATCTCTGTTTTCACCTGTAAATCCCTGCCACATTCAGCAACTCACTGATATGTTTCCTGGCAGAAAGAGACCTGGGGGTTCTAATTGACAAGCGGCTGAATATGAGCCGGCAGTGTGCCCAGGTGGCCAAGAAAGCCAACGGCATCCTGGCTTGTATTAGAAATAGCGTGGCCAGCAGAAGTAGGGAGGTGATTGTGCCCCTGTACTCAGTACTGGTGAGGCCACACCTCAAGTATTGTGTCCAGTTTTGGGCACCGCAATACAAGAGAGATATCGAGGTGCTGGAGTGAGTGCAGAGGAGGGCAACGAAACTGGTGAAGGGCCTAGCAGACAAATCATATGAAGAACGGTTGAAGGAGCTGGGACTGTTTAGTTTGAGGAAGAGAAGGCTGAGGGGAGACCTCATCACACTCTACAACTATTTGAAAGGACACTGTAGAGAGGCTGGTGCTGGTCTCTTCTCACAGGTAATTAATGACAGAACAAGAGGGAATGGCTTCAAGCTCCAACAGGGTAGGTTTATACTGAACATTAGGAAAGAATTTTTCACAGAAAGGGTGGTTGGGCATTGGAATAGACTGCCCAGGGAGGTGTTTGAGTCACCATCCCTGGATGTGTTTAAGAGACGTTTAGATGTGGTGTTGGTGGATATGGTGTAGGGGAGAACTTTGTAGAGTAGGGTAGATGGTTGGACTCGATGATCCCAAGGGTCTCTTCCAACCTAGACAATTCTATGATTCTATGATTCTATGTTTGGAAGTGGACAGAAGGCTCTCTTCCTGCCAAGCAGAATCTCGAAATGTTACCAATAAAACATAAACCTTGTTTATTCCACCTGCTCTATATTTTGGGAGGTGGCACTGGCTAACCCGTAGGTTTATGACACAGGTTTTTCTGCATTGGTTCTCTGGTTGCAGTCATAAAAACTTCCACTAAGCCACTCCTGTTAAGATCAGCACCACCAGTCACCCAATACCACCTACTCAAGCAAATGGCAGAGCACCAACAGAGGGGACATCCCAAGTCTTCTCTCAGGGCCATGTCATACAGTTACATATTGACATTGTCTCCTGAGACAGAGCAAACTCAAATCTAATTTTTAATAAAGTGCTTCATGCTGTTAAGAAATGCACCTTCCCCGATGCACTGCCACACTGTATCAACTTACTGCTTCACCCAATAGTAATAAAAGATAAAAAGTCCTAGTTCTTGTGCTGCTTGTGGCTTTTTCTGGCCATGGTTATCTCCCCTGGTTTCTCTGCTTCTGACCAATATGTTTTTTGTGGTCACCCACAGGCTCAGCTGCTAAGGCCACAGGGGCAAGCTCCCTCCACCTCTGGAAGCCCTGAGCAGACCAAGCCCCAGGGCCACAGCAGGAGCCCCTGTGTGGTACCACACTCATTGTCACCACCTCCTCCTCCCAGCCGGCTGGAAGGAGCCAAGAGTTTCCAGCTCTCTTGTCCTTCTTCCTTCTTAAAGTGGAATTTCAAGTAACTGTGTCAAGTCAACAGTCTGGGACAAAGACAAAAAAACTCAAAACCATCAGGAACACTCTGGAATTTCCTAGTGATTGCTGATAGCAGATGAAAGCCACTGAAGAATGGCATCAATGATTATGATGATTAATGTTTCTTTCCATGTGAATACTGCTCAAGGAGGAGAGCTTGTGTGCCTTGAGACAGCAGCATTCCTTTGTCTTGCTCATCTGCCCCTCGTGTGGACCTTCTTCTGTTTTTTAAATCCAAAAATGGCTCGTAAGAAAATATGTCCACCCAGCCTCACAGCTTGTGTCGCTATTCTAAGCCTGTCCTCTGAAGGCTGGTCAAAGTTAAACCGACAATATTTCAGGTCTTCCTCCCCTTTATTCCCCCCCTCCGCTAAGGGGACTCCATTTTAATTATTATTTAGGAAAAGACAGCTGCTTCCTGTTTGTATCATTAATTTATTTTGTTTCCTGAAGGGAAGCTTCGGTGAAAAGAATCTGTGGATAGCTGGAACGTCTCACAAAATATGACTGGCTGCACGGGCCAAGGTTAAATACAATAGCTAGGTTTATTTTTAAATTATTATTATTTTTCTAAGTCCATGCCAAAGCAGAGACTAAAATTCTAGCACACATAACTAAGCTTTTACAGTAAATTCTGCCTTTCCTACATAACTCCCCAGAAGGGAGACAGGCATTCTTAGTTACAACAAAAGCTAAAACACCAATTTCCATCCAACTATTATGAAAACCAAGGCCAGAGGGAGACGAGGTGCGGTTCCCTTTCTCCAGTTTCTCAAAACCTCGCACTCTGGTGAATTTGATACGCTGAAATCATGCCTGGCCATTGTGATAGCTTTCTACAATGAAATGAGCGGCTCGGCGGATGAGGGGTGTGCAGTGGATGTTGTTTATGCCAACTTTAACATGGCTTTTGACACTGTCTCCTGTAACACCCTTATAGACGAACTGATAAAATATGGATGACATAAATGGATAGTGAGGTGACTTGAAAGATGGCTGAACTGCTGGGATCAAAGGGTTGTGATCAATGGCATGAAGCCCATACGGAGACCAGTAACTAGTGGTGCATCCCAGGGCTGATACTGGGGCCAGCACTGTTTAACGTCTTCATTAATGGCCTGGATGATGGGACTGAAGACACCCTCGGCAAGTTTGCGGATGATACAAAAATGGGAGGAATGTTTGATAGGGCAGACGGTTGTGGTGTCACTCAGAGGAACCTCAGCAGGCTGGAGGTATGCGTCAACAGGAATCTCACAAAGTTTAAAGGGAAATGTGATGTCATGCATATGGGGAGGAATAACCCCAGACACAAGTATGAACCAGGAGCTGACCAGCTAGCTGGAAAACAGCTCTGCAGAAAAGGACCTTAATGTCCTGGTGGACAACAAGCATGGACCAACAATGTGCCCTCATGACAAAGGTGCCAAGAGCATCCTGGGCTGCATTAGGAAGAGCATTGCCAGCAAGTCAAGGGAGGTGATCCAACACTGGGGAGCTGCCTCCAGTTCTGGGTGCCCCAGTACAAAACACGGATGTGCTAGAACAAGTCCAGCAAGGACCCTCAAAGATGATTAAAGGATTGCAGCATCTGTCATATGAGGAGGGGTGAGAGAGCTAGGACAGCTCAGCCTGGAGAAAAGAAGGCTCAGGGAGGATCTTACCCCTGTGTATAAATATCTGATGGGGGGGAGGAGAGATGGAGCCAGACTCTTCCTAGTGATACCCAGTGACAGGATGAGAGGCCATGGGCACTCGCTAAAAGAAAGGAAATTTCATTTAAACATTAAAAAAAATAAATCTCTTTTTTTTTCTTTTTTTTTTTTCTGAGGGTGGTTGTGCACTGGCACAGGTTGCCCAGAGAGCCTGTGGAGTCTCCATTCTTTGAGATACTCAAAACCCAACTGGATAGGGTTTTGGACCTGCTGTAGCTGACCCTGCTTGAGTGGGGGAGTTGGAGCATATGATCTCATGAGGTGCCTTCCAACTTCAACTACTCTATGATCTTGTGAATCCAAGACCGTAACAAGAGGACTAGGAACAAATGAGGTGCCAGAGCTCTTCCAGACTGGTGGTGAGACACGAGTCATACCGCCAATGCCATCATTGACTGTGTGAGGAGCTGCAAGCTCCACCTCGCATGTCAAGTTTGTTACAGCACTTTTAAAAGCTATGCTATTTGCTATTAACACCGTCTATTTCCAAGCCCTCCACTCAGGCCCCGTTCAATGTCTCACCATTTGGCAGCCTTGTCCTTTCCATTCATTTCAGCTGAGAGGTGCCCATCGGCCCTGGCAGCCTCACTGCTGGCCAGTCTTCCTGCAGTAAGGAGTTATTTGGCACCAGCGCTATTGACCTTTTCACGAGACCAAAGATTATGGGAGGTTTTATTTATTGCACATGAAGTAACCCCTTGCCCCCCGCCCTGTTTTTCCTGGTTTCCTTTCTTATGTTTGGTTCTCTCCTTCACTAGGAGCCTTCACATGACAAATTGCTTTGATGTAAACCACTACTTGAGAAAGAAAAACTGTACAACCCCTCTCTTCTACTCCCTCTTCCTATACTGAGTATAGCTTGAAATTGAAAAATGAGTATTTGTTTCCTTAGAAGAGTATTTAATGCTGCAAAATCAGCCATGAGAGGTAGGACATGCTAAGATATATTCCAAAGAATGGAATTGTAAAGGCTTAATAACAAAGCAGGCGAGGTTTTAAATATAATGAAAGCTACACATTATTCCTTGCACATCCAATGACTAAAATGACTGAAGGTTCGCTGCACCCTTCTCTTGGAAAATAGCTTCATCCTGAAGTGGACGCTTAGTGCGGCAAAGTTAAAAACTACCGAAAAGCAACCTTTTCACAAAAGTACCCGATAACTTTTGGTCTAAACTAACACTGCTGACAGCAAGCTGGCACAGGATTTTTGGCAGAAGGTGAATGCTGCACATGGGCTTGTGTAGAGAAAGAAAGGTAGGGTGAGCAATGTGCTTGAGAAGGCATGTGCTCTTATGCCACAGAAATGTGGCACCCTTCAGCTGCACATGATGAGCAGAATGAATGAATGAGTATTGTAACCACATGCAGAATTAATTTCTGTCGCATCCCAGGAAATGGTTCTTTCCCCAGGAAAGAAATAATATTACAATGTGCATTAACAAGCATTCAATGCAGGCAAGAACCATCGTTTAAAATTGTGATTGAATTTGAGGTTCGCCCCCCTGGGGCTAACTGCAACCAGCTGACATGGTTTCCAGAGTTGTCTGCAGCAAGCGCTGGGTCGTGGCTCGCACCCCGCCGGTTAACACATGCAGGGCTGCTAAGCCACTTCCCAACAGCATCCGCGTCGAAGGCTGGGCTTCCACTTCACTGCCATGAGGCAGAACCCTTCAATTATAAAAGATTTAACTTCCTTTTTATGCTGGAGATGGGTGGGAGTCTTTTGATGGTACTATTTCCTGCTGGAGGGACAGAATTTAGAAGAAAAATAAAACTTTAACCTCTTCACTCAACTATGGAGAAGACAGACTTACCATTGGGCAAGGTTTATTCTGCTGGGAAGCTCAGGCTATTCCCATCCTGGGTATAACACAAGGTCAACAGCAGCAGTCTCCAGGAATATTAATCTTTCACCCCTCAGACCGTGCCATGGGTAATTAATCACTTGATTGCATAACTTCTTGTAAGACAGGAAAAATAAGCTGCCTTTGCCAGCTTTTTGGACAAGTTATTTCACATACATTTGAACTTTCTTCCAGTACTTGTTGGGTTTTGATTGCAATGAATGAATTGCATCCAAACCCTTTCCCAGCCGCAGAGGATCCAGACAGCATGGAGGCATGCGACATCCCAATGCAATGCTGGGGAGTGGGTCACTGCACTGTTTTGGGGGATCCCTCCAGCCTCCCAGTGGGGGGGGGAAGGTACAGCCTTTGACGGAGCAGCTTAGCCCAGAGGGAATAGCAGACCACTGCATTACCCTGCATTTTACATCTGTATGTAATTGAAAGCAGGATCTGGCCAAGCTGCTGTTGACTCCAGAGAGCTGAAACTTGCTTAAGAGTGGGGAAATCCTGGAGTTTAATCCTAGAAAGTGAAGTTTTGTTGTGCTACAATCACCTGGGACATACCGCTGGGATGGGCCCAGCTGCAGGAGACCTTCAGGCCCTGGAGCTCATGTAAAGCTGTGAGGGGTGTTGAGCCAAGTGCATTGCTGGAGTGGCTGAGTATCAGCTAACCCCATCTCCCCAACAGGCTGCTGGACTCGCTCTTCCTTTTTACAGCTTCATTAAATGAGGCTGAGAAAACAAAATACTTCTTTAAGAACATTTTATGTCATATGGGGTAATGAAATGGGAAACAAGATGCCCAGAGGCTACCTCGAGCCTAATACTTATGCAGACACCAACCAGCTGACTTCCAACCCTGGGTCTCTGACTTCAGGTAGAGGAGAAGGCATCCCTGTGTGCCCCAACACTGGTGCACCCTTCAGCAGCCTCAAGCATCTCACCACCCCAGTGTTGCCTCGCAAAGCAGGTGACGGTTGTCCTTCAGCTCTTTGGATCGCCCCAGCTAAATATTAGGTGAAGCTTCACCCTCACCTTTGAGTGGCTCAGACCACTTTCTCCCAAAGTGAGGCTACTGGTGATACAAAGGGGCTAAACCATGGAGGCAGTCATGAGCAAAGTGTCCCCCTGAGTCCTAAAGTGGAGTGCCCTTGGAGATGCACTAAGAGGGAAGCTGGAAAAAAATTTAGTGGCCCCAAGAATCAGAGCTGGATGGAGCTGATAGATGAAAGTGTTATTCTTTAACAGCTCCTGGAAAAGCAGTCAGGAAGCTTGGTTTGAAAGTGTTCCTGCAAAGATCACTTTATCCTTTGGCTCTACGTAGCCCTTTGGTAAAAACGGAGAGAAACATTTCCCTGTATTAAGTGTTTTGAGATCCTTGCAGGAAAGATGCTAACAAAGTGGGTGGCTTAGATATTATGGGTTACTGCTTGTTACAAGTGTTAGGGGTGACACATGGAGAACTGGCACAGTGAAATGCAGTTTTCCAAGGCCACAGTGAGAGGGGACAAGAGAGCAGAGTGGGAATGCTGTGAATTCGCAGGCACACTGCACCCGCTGCTGTACAGGGTTGTGCTTGCATCTCATCTGCTTAACATAAGGCTTCTTGGTGTTCCCCCCTGCCACCCCTCTGTCCTTAAACCTCTCTGGAGGTAAGGAGGCAGAGAACAGCTCCTCACTTGTCCAGCACAATGGAGACCTCCAAGAAACACCCTACACCTTTTTAGCTGGTTGCTCTGGCTTATGCTTCACGGAGTAAAACCATCTATCAAGCAAGCTGCGATGAGAGCTCTGACATCTTCCCAGCAGTACACATTAACATGTGCTCCTCACCGTGCAATGTGTGGCCACAAGCGGCTCACACTCCATCTGGCCATAGTTAAAGGGCTATCAAGAATAGGTCATTCACATGAATTTCCTCCAAAATCTGGTATTGCACCAATGTAATGACATGACGCTGCTGAAATACTGGCAAATTAAAACCAAGGCCAGACGCAGCTATTCCCCAGGTACCATTCACATGAATAAACAAGATAAAGCCTGGGAAGAAAAGTGCAGGAAATAGTTCTATTTACAGCTTGATCACACATCTTCCAAAAGCAACTGAGCCAGCTGGACAACTTACTATCTTCAACCACTCTCCTGCTGCAGGATGCTGCCCCTCCAGATTGGTTGGCAACAAACTGAAAGGAGCTTAGAAAGCAACCGCCCAGGCAGTTCAGACTGCACATCAAAAGAGATAGTAACTTCCAACAGATGATGGTGAGACGCAGGTAAGTGCAGAACAGAAGGGCTGATGCCTTCAGCCAAAAGGTGAGTAACACAGCAGGCAACTACATGATTTTGAGGCCGCAGCAGAAGAACTGGTAGGAACCAGTTCACCCAAATATATCATGGCTCACGGACCACGAAGCATTCCTGTTTCCATCTGTGGAAACCCTGCTGCCAGGTCAGTTTCCTGGAAGGAGAATCTGCTTAAACCAAGGTTTAGCTGCTCCCATGACAGGCAATGCAGAACCAGCTCAGGTCAGAACTTAGGAGGCTCAAAGCAACTGTAAACTTCTCAAGAAATAATACTTCATGTTCGCTTGAACAGTGCAAGAAAGCTTCACCCATCCCCGTCCTTGCTTTCTCTGCAACTAATGGAGGGGAAGGACAGAGGAACAGCATAGTCTAATCAATTGGGGGATTGCTTTGTCACAAAGTAGCTACAGAGGCTTTGGGAAAATAATATGCCATAGATGGGTGCAAATCAGCTACCCTACATGAAAAATAAAGTCATTTTCAGCAGACTGAATGAGGAGACATCCATTTCAGTTCACACAGTTGCAGCACTTGCACTTCAAGCATCCAAGCTGAGCAAGCCAAGGACTGTGTTTTCTTGAGCAAAAATCAAACAGATAGTTGAAGGTGTGGTTTCTGGTCACTGCTGGGTGACACCCTTATCTTGACTCTTGACCAGTGGTGGACAAAGATGGCTTTCAGCAAGGTGTCCACCAGGACCAGCTCCCTGTGCCTTTTTTCCAAGAGGCTGAAGGTCAAAGTCCCATGAGCTGGGTTTGAAGGAATTGCATTGCTAAGGTCAGGAACTACTATTTTTTCCTAGCTGATTGCAAATCAAACATTCATTTTTGATAAAGTAAAGGTTAAATCACCCTGGATTTTGCACATGCTTGGAAGAGTGTGTGGAAATGTGAGTGTAGGCAGGAATTGTTGAGGATAGCATAATTAGGAAAGCTTCAGGTTGCATAATGTCTGGAGTCTGCAAGTTAATATGGGACTGCTGCCGCTTCATGCATTACAAATTTTCCTGAGCAACTTTGGAAAGCATTGGTGGGGTAGAGAAAGAATTTGCTTTTCCCACTTACAGAACAGTTTAGCCAACGAAGCAACTGCATCAGTGGCTTTGGTGGTTCACCTGCTGCCCATAGCAGTGTCCCAGAAAAAAATTATCTCTGGAGTCCATTTTGGAATTGAGAAGTGAGTGCTCTGTAACGCTTGCTTGTGACTGAAGATGATGATAAAATGTTGACTTTACTGATTGTTTTTTCTTTGCTCCCCTCTCCCCTCCAAGGTAGTTGCAAAGAAATTCCAAACTCCTCAGGTTATTAATGTCTAAATACCTGCCAAATATTTTCATTGCTACCTGTTTAATGGGGAATGGACAAGAAATATCTCAAGATTATTTCCAACCCAGACAACATGAAGTTGGGTATTCCCTATGGAGGACAGTGTTCTAGATGTGTCTTCAGGTTATGTTTACTTTCTACTCTTATTTGTTTGCTTTGTTTGTGCTTCTAGCAAGTATTTTTCCCATTCCTCCAGGAATTTTGCCATTTACATGAAGGTTTTGATATAGAAACTAGGAAGGACTTAGCAGCAACCTGCTAGTACATAAGGGTTTTCCTCTCCCATGGTTTGCACAGAAGTGAATGGCCTTACATGGGTTGACAGTGAAGAGTTCAAGAAAGTGAATGTCCCCATCAAGCCAACATGGACATCATTTAAAAAAGCAAAATAAATAGTTCCTTGAGCAAGACCTTCAAGGGTGTTACTATACTAGCAAAGGGCTGTTTGGGTCATGATTGCCACTGCTTGATTCCTTTCTTCAAGCAAAACTTACAGCTAGCAATGGAATTCATGAAGGCAGAAAAGGATTTCCAGAAATACATGTATCTTACCAGGGATACACATTAATTATCTTACCTCTTATATATTCTAGCCCAGACAGTTGAAAATAATAAAGAACAAACCTTCAAGGAACTTTGCTCAAAATGAGGCAGTCGCTGTGAAGACATCAATGCATTGGGCTGGATGGGTGAGCTGTGAATTTGGCTGCAGAAGTTCAGTAACCAAGAAGAATTAATATTTTGGCTGGGAAATTTTCAAGTTGCTGGTTTGGTTGGAAGCACTAGACATCCACTTTTTCAGCTAGGTGCAATTAATCATTTCACCCTGCACACCCCAGTCTATGCCCATTTGAACTGGAGGCCCAGCCTGCAAGTTGGATGGAGCACAGCTGTCCAACAGCATGGTGGGTTGCTCAAGGTGGAGAGTCCCCTGCCAGTTTGGCTCTGCAGTCACCATTTGGGTGTCTCGGGGTCTTAAAGTGACTCCACTGGCTTTGGTGGCATGGTACTCTGCAATAGAAAATGTAATTAGCCCACCAACCTGACCTTTACAGAGCAGCTGCTTCCTGTCTCCACTGCTGGCTGCTCACTAATAGGCTCTGAAATGAAGAAAAAAAACCCTGTCTCTTGGCCCAGAGCTTTGGGTAGTCATATGACAAAGTTGGTCATAAAATTGTTGCAATGCCAATCAAGGAGAGCTTAGAATCTAACCATAACCTTGGCACTACGCTCCTGTCGTAATATCCCCCCCGACTCCAGGGTGCGGTGCCTTTGCTTCCAGCCCTTCGCATGCCAGGAAAAATGGAGGCAAGAAGAGTAAAAATAGACATTAAACATAGGACAATTGTTGCCATTGCATGATAGCAACCTTGCCTCCCTGCTGATGTGGAGATGGCGGATGGAGGAAACTTGGGCTGTCCCACAGCCTTTCTTTGATCAGTTTGTAGGTGGATATATTTTCTGTGGAGTGACACACATGCTTTTTCAAGGAGAGAGTTTTGTTTGCCAAAATGCTTCTGGGGCCTGTGCAAACCTTCCTGTCAACCCAAGTGCTCACATACATGCTCACATTGCTATTCGCACCACCTTGCAGTCAACGCAGCTCCTGTAGCACCAGGGAGAGCTTGGTGTGCCAGGCTTTCGAACATGAAAGCCATCATGAGCAGTCTGTCTGCCAGCAATTCATCTTTGACACAAACGACTATGGGGTTGCCCTATTCAGTTAGTCATCTTGTCATCCTCTGGCTATCAGAGCACAATTAATGTATCTAAAACCACACACACAAAAAAGAAGCTTTTAATTCTTTAATTCTTTAATTTTAATCCACAAAGAGCTGAAAAGTGACAATAGAAAGAAGAAAACTGCACTTGGTGATTAATACTTTTTTTTTTTCCTTTTTGCAAACCATGTGTTAAAAATGCTTTCCTGCCCAAGGAGACTTCATACGAGGGAAAATAAAGCTAAGTTACAACTTCTTAAAAATAGGACATAACGTTTTGTAATTCCTTCCCTCCCCCCATTACCGCGCAGAGCCACCTCACCCACATGAAGCTGCCATCTGACTCACTCCCGTGTCTCACTTGGAGAGAAAGGCTTTCCACCAATGAGGGCACCTGGTCAAGAACATGACATTCAGGGTGGTGTTGCCTCTTTACACTTTGAATCATTTTAAATAGCTCTATATCTATGACTACAGGAACCTTCGCATAGACATAAGCATTACCAATGGAAGAGACGTGTTGTCATAATCTTGCAGCAAGTAAAGAGATCAGATCTTCTGGAAAATTAGTTGTCTTGGGCCAAGCTGACTCAATGGCTCAGACAATAAGACATCTCTTCTGTATCGGTTCATTTGCAGTGTTACGCTCCTCAGGCAGTGCGTTACCCTCTGCTATTCTGGGAACACACATTTGACCTCTGTTACAGGGGTTTATTGTCAACATGTGTCCACTGGGAGCCTCAGCAACTTCTCCCATTGTCTATTGTCTTCTAAACAGGCTTATAAAAGCACTGCAGGAAAGCCAATAACGCACCAAAGTGGAAATTGCTGGTAACTAAAAAGCTAAACTTTCAACTTCTGTGTCTTGCAGTGGCAGGAGAGGTGAGGCATGGGGGAGGAACATGCATCTTGCTTTCCTTGGTGTCCCTATGCCTCCACACGTAGCTGTGTTGGGACACAGAGCTGCCATGCTGCTGTGAGCTTGCTCGATGCATGGTGAGGAGGAGTCCACTGACACCACAAGCACTGGGGTTATTGGTCTCCAATGACTTCAAGAGGGAAAAATAAAAAATAAAAATAAAAAAAGAGAGAAAAGCTGGTGGCAAAGAAACTTTGCTGGCTGACCCTAAAGCAAAGTGTAATTTCTTCTTTACCAAAAGTCCCAGTTTGTGGCTGGGCTATTGTAGTAAGTGCAGCAAAGCTGGCTTTTTACAGTTAACAACATTGAAGTCACTCAGTTTAATGCATGAATGAAACAAACCCTTGGGAGCATATTCACCCAAGGGAAGGCAGCATCCTTAGGAAATATCCCAGTGTGACCAGTTTAGTCATCTTCAGTTTCATAACATTCAACCTCCAGTCTGTGATGTGCAGAGGCAGAATCCCCTCTGATTTTTGAGATGGACCCACCACTTCCAATTTGCTGCTGTGGCCAGGCAAACAAAGGACATTTGCAGGCATTTTTGGAAAAGAGAGCCAAGTTCCCTCCCCATGCAGAGTAGAGCAGCATCTGGCACCTGAGTAACATGCAGGGATGAGCCAGCAGCTCACTGCTTTTCCTGGGCCAACAGACCTGACACAGGGGGCAGGAGAGGAGAAAATGGGACAACCAAAAACGTACATTGCTTTTGCTGCTGGAGGCATCCTATCCCCTCCGGTGGCAGGGAAGGGGATACTGCATTGCTCAACAGCCATCGGTAGGTTCCAGAGCTAACTAGATGCCAGCTGGTGGGACATGCTGTGCTGCCGACTAGTAATGGTCAACCAGGGCAAGGGGAAGCCACCAGTGTGACCAGGGCTACACAAGCATGAAAACAGCAGAATTAAAAAAAATACTTAAAAAAGAAGAAAACAGAGAGGAAACCCTAAAGAGACAGTCAAGCTGCTGTGGACTCCGCCAGCCACCCCTGCCTCATCTCTTCTCATGTGCCACCAAAGACGATGATGAGGTCAAGGAAGAGTTTTGAGCCTCTCTTTGTATTTTTAATGCACCGAGTGTTCTCCTGCTCTTGGTGAAACCCTTGCGTTCCTCTGAGCCTCATCAATGCCGACACACCATCCAATGCTGCAGTAAGCACCCACACGGGGTGCGTCCTTGAACCGAGCTCAGTGATGCCATTGTTTGGGAAAGCAGGACTGGGGTGCAGCCCTGGGCCCTCCCGCCTGCACTGTGCTGTCTCCACTGTCACTGAGCTGTTTACAGCCCGTGGTCATGCCTCTTTCACCAGGAAAGCAAAGGCTCCCATCCCAACAGGGACCATTTAAAAGTTGCTCAAGAGCCTGCAAAGGTTACATTGCCTTGCTTTCTGAAGGCAAAGCAGTTTTAGCTTGAAAAGAAAGAAAAACATCCAAAAGCAGCAGCAACAACAACAAAAAAAAGAACTACCCATGGTGTTTGTTTACAAGAGTACATTCATTGGTGTCTGGAGGGTTGACTCAGTCTAAAATGAAAAGGGGTGGTACCAGGCAAGTTGTGCTGATAAACAAGTCCACCTCCCACCGTGGGGTGGTCCAGGAGCTGGCTTTCCTCACCTCACCAGTCAACCCCAGCCTCCTCCCTCAACAGACCCTTCCCACCCATGAAACCTCAGGGAAGCATCGCTTTGGGGTACTGATGGGTGAGTAGCTGCCATCCTTCACTGTGCAGCCCCCGCATGGTGGAGAAGGGTCTTGGCATGAAGAGCTGGGATTGATGTTTGCTTGGGCATCCCCATGGAGGAAACCGTGGGTGCTCACACCCCCATTCACTTTGCTCTGCAGGGCTGTGCCCCTCCTTGGTGCCTTGCATGCCTGACTGCACGGAGGAGACCTAAGCTAAGCTTGCTTGGCACAGAGCGGAGTAGAAACTCCTGCGAAGCACGCCTGACTTTGTCCAACTCCATCTGTAGATATTTCAGCAACCACAACTGTACAGGCAAGACAGAAAGGTTGTGCTTTGGATGCTCCCGATGTGCAAGGCAATATCATCACATAGTGCAGCCTGGTTCAGTGATTAAATGAACACGAAAAGACCATCAGGACACATGCTAAGATAAGTACATCCTTATCTGTAAGGAAGGCTAAATAAAAGCATTTGGAGGCTCTTGAAGTCTCAGGAATAGCATCTGTGATTGACTGTCCATCCCAACATACAACGTGCAGTTGTACTCAAGTACAACTCACCCAGCAGATGTACAATTACTTCTACATTCAAAACACCTCCAAAAGATTAACACCCAGGCATTTTCTAAAGTGCTTCTTTTAGCTGCGATTAATATCTCAATTTTGGAGTTGTCAAAATACTGTCAAAATACTATGTTGCTTCTCAAAAGCGGGGTCAACTTCCCTAAACTGGGCAAATGCAGATTTGCCCTGAGCAGTGAAAAGAAACACTTTTAAAGTTGCAGAGCTGTAATGTTGCAAAAAAAAAAATCCCATAAAAGGACTGACTGTCTAGAGCTATCAGCGTCTTTGCACCTCACTGTACCTACAACAGAGAAAAGTCCATTTTTTTCCTAAGCCCAGGCAGTTGGGGCGTACCTTGCTGATATGCCTTCCTCTAGAAAAATGTCTTCTTCACATCCAGCCCAACAGAAACTGTGTCTGTGTTGCGACACAGGTGAGGAGAAGGGGTACAGGCTTTTGGAGGGGAGATATTGCCTGGCTTCAGGACTACTCCCACCTTCATAACCACTGTATTGCCCTCTGGTAAGTGGGTACCCAGCTTTGGTACTGCAACTGCATTATTCAGCTGATCCTCTCTCAGCTCTGATTTTGCTTCTCCTTAAAATTGCTTTGCTATTAAACCATGGAAGTAAAGCAGCCATTTGGACCCTAAAGCTTAAAAACCTCAAGAGTCACAAATCTTCCATTTATTCCTTTCTTATGTGGTCCAGACACATTTTTCAGGCTTGTAGCATCGTCTGAACCCTGTTTTCCTTTATTTTGCCTCTGAAATTGGCAGTGAAGTCTGTTTGCACTATGTAATCAAAAGGTATATTTGTCACCGCAGCACTACATCTCGCATGGAAAATGGTCTCTCTCATTTCTCCCCCCTGTAATTCTCGGAGTGGCTTGGCGCTGTCAGGGACAGGTGCTTAAGAAATGCTGATATATGGCAATTTTATGTTATTGCATGAAGCTGAAACTTGTTTGCAATACTGATATAACAGAGGACTACTACCGTGCTTCAACTAAACCTTGGATTTATTAACAGCAGGCAAGCTGGGAACGTGAATGGCTGGCAAACCTGCATCCTCCAGCATCTGTAGAAAGACATTATGAATTAAAAACCCCTTATTCCATTAAGAAATGATTTCAGAAATCCAGAGCACAAGTGGCGAGTGCTGGTTGGCTATCGGCGACGTCAGACACATGTCAATAATATTACTTAATGGGTTTTCCTTGTCTTTATTCATAAGTTCCACTTCATGCAGCCATTGCCCCGAAGGGTAATTATTACACTTTTTGGGTGGTTTTGCTCTTTTGGCCTTTGGCCTCATGCCTCAGAAAACCACCCAGGGTATCCAATCTCATAGAAAGGCTTTGTGGCCAGTTGTGCCTTCTGGAGTAAGTACTTTTTTTTTTCACTCCCCTCCCCCCTCCCCCCTCCACCTTAAGCCACATAAACGTTTCAAAATATCCTTGGTTTCCATCGGTCCTCCAACGTCATTGCCCACCCCAACGGAGAGCTACGCCCTGTGTCTCTGGCCAGCAGAGGAAAACAGCGCCGGTAGGATGCTCATTTTTCTTGGAGGGGAATAACAGATACGAGAGCATGTTTTGTAAGAAAGGACGTTTTGGAGTGACTGCTTTACTTAATATTGCATATTTACATAGTTCCAATGTCTTCAAACATATGACGCAGTTAGGAGCCTCAGAGCTGGTATTTACCTGTTTTAATACATCTCAGTGTATATTTGGGGTTTTTTTTAAAGCTGAGTGACAAGACTTTACCCGTGCACTTTCAGTTTGCTTCAAATTTGAAGTTGATCTTTATACCATATTATAACCATATTTATTTAGGTTCCCACATTCTGTCAAAGTCTGTTTACACAAAGAACATTTGTTTTCACTACTGCTTGCGAGGAATGAATATAATAAGTGCCAAGGGATTTTAAGAAGTTGAGAGAATTAGTATTTGGAAACAATACATTCGGCTATTTCTTAGGGGAAGATTCATGGAGCACAGACACATTCTCCACTAAATCTATCAGGATGAAGTAGTTCTCATGGAGACAAAGCATATCCAGCCTCTTCTCAAGTTTCAAACATTTTATAAAATCAAGAGAGTTTCTGGAAAAAACAACGGCTTCTTTTTTTTTTTTTCCCAGAGAAAAATGGGTGAAGTAGGTTAAGATAATTTTGTTTGTTGAAATCAAAATCTGAAATCTGGCACGGAAAACTAGCGTCCACAACTGCCCAACAGCATCCCTTTCTACTTGCACTGCTTTGCCATGATGTGTGCTAAAATAAGAGTTACAACTAAATATTTGTCAGAGGTTGTTTGTTGTAGCTTTCATGCACCACCGTAAATTTCAACACGTACTAGACTGGGTAATTCTGATTTTAAGGCTATCATAAAGAATATTTTAGAATATTGCTCGCAGGGATTTGCTTCAACATTTCTGTGACTCAGAGGCAGATATTACAAAATATCAGGGCTAACTCTGAAGCTTTGGTTTGCAAATAAGCAAAAGTAAAATAAAGGGGTCAATCTATGCCTTATTTTGTGGTATTGTTTAGAAAATGAACAGAGCAACTGCTTTCAAGGCAATCTTCATCTAATTTTCTATTGCGGTGCAGATTGAGTAACGGCTTCTCAAAAATCAGCATTAGCGGTACTAGTTGCAAGTGCTGACACATCATCAAAATTCATGTCATTTGATTTTAGGTATTATAATACCCTTTACATTTCAAATATTCCTAGGAGATTTGCTCTGCTATCTGGAAAATAATGAAGTACATAATGGGTTATTCCCTTCTTGACTGTGTCCTAACAAGCTAGAAACATGGGGATATTTACATCAAAAGAAGATAAGCCTTTTTTACCGAGCCTTCGACTGTAGAATTGCTCTGATGCAAATATATATATAGTGATGTATTTAAGCTACGCGTGAACACTGGACAACACGCTGACATTCTGTACTCTAGATGGATGTCTTTAACCATGACTGTATTGTACTGTGATACATTTGCATGCCTTCTGTAGGGGACATCTCAGTTATTTTGTCTGTTAAAGTCCCCAAGCACCAACCAGACAAAAGCTGTTTCTGGAAGTTTGTTGTTAGAGGCTAAACTAGAATATATTTACGATCCATTTTGTTTCGCTGCCACTTTACACCTGGCCGTCCACCAGGAGCCAATTACTTTTTCCTGCAGGAAAAGCTTTGTGGCAATTACCGTTTCTTTACTGATCAATAGCAAATGGCTCATCTACTTACCCCAAGACCCACAGCCTTCTCCCGCCTGGTGGTATACTAACTCCTATCACCCCACCTGGTGCCCGGGTTCCTGCTAAAAATGCTTTTAGCTTGAATTGCATTGACTTTAAAACACGAGAGGTTGCAGAAGACAGGCAATGCCTCCCAGCAAAAGCACTTGCAGACGACTAAATGATTATCTTTTATCTATGGCCTTTCTTGGTTGGAGAAGCAACATGACTTGTCTCCTGCTTTTCCCAGAGCAGCTCCCAAACACCTGTAATTATTGTCAGGCTTTACCCATGGAAAAAATGAAAGCCACCCACCCTGGGTAGCCTACAGGAACATAGACGTTGCAGAGGATGTCTGCAACATAGGATGGCAACAAGAGATGTCAGTGGACCAGAGAAAGTCACCAGAAAGAGGCCCAAGTCCCCAGATCTTCTCCTCTGAGGTGCACTATGATATTGAACGTCATAGTAAATATTCAGCTATCATTTCTATTGCTGAAGGATGGTTTATCTCTGCACTTAAGACCAGGCCTCTCTCCTAATCAAATTTGCTAAGGCAATAAATTAGTGACAGTGCATGGATCTCATATTTTTAATGTATACAGAACATATAAATTTAAAGGGTTTCCTCCTTGAGTTGCAGGGTAAGAAGCCAGTTAGGTCCTGCTAATGCCTTGGCCAGGGTGTCTTAGGAAGCTTGGAGTTGAGCTCGCTCCATCACAGCTGTGCTTATGCCTTTCTCATCCTGGCTCTTGGTCTGCAGGTTATTTGCTCTTCATTTCTGGAAATTGGCTTCTAAGGGGGCAGTATCATCTGACATTTTCCACCACATATGCAGCACGAGACCCGTGAGGTTGGAAGCCTTTCCAGATTACAGACGGTGCACAGAAAATAATGCAACTTGCCTGAAGTGTCAACTGAATAGAAACTTGCTGAGTCCCAGTCCCTCACTGAAAGCGCTCACCACCGCTTGGAAAGCCAGCGGAGAGCCCCATCATTTAAGCCAAGTCACACAACATATTTGTCTCATGACTAGATTGACATGAGCCCAATTCAGGGCTGTTTTTTTCCAGGCCACAAGCTGGTGCAGAGCAAATTTAATTGTTCTATGAACAGTCTCCTGCATTTGTTTAGGGTTTGTCATTTCCACAGGCCTCTCATTAATAAATAAGTACACAGGAATATCCGCGTAACGTTAATAACCAGAGGGCATTTGCTGGAAGATTTGAATCGACCGGTCAGAGAAAAATCATTTGAAGTGTTTCCATGGGTTAAGCAACGAGCCTGCTGGTTCCAGATGGCTGCTCCAGTTTGCTTTGCTGTCGTGCAGGTTTGCAGAGAGGTTGCACCACCCGGCAGCACCTTGCGCTCAAAACCAACGGCCATGCTCAACCGTGACAGCCATGGGAATGAAGCTGGGTGGATACTGCATGGCTTCCCCATGGCTCCAGGGTCCCTACGCTGGGAGGTTGCATTAGGAAAGTGCCTGGTGCCCAGGCAAGTCTTCTGCCACCCTCTCCCTGTCCCTGCCCTCTCCGATAGCCACAGCCCCCTCTCTGCTGCTGTTTAGTTATGCTGGCTATAGCATAAAAGCTATAGAATAAATTGCCCAGATGGGAGCAAAGCAAAGCACCGAACTAAAATAAGAAAGCTAGTCCCAATGAGGAGGGGAAAGAGGCAGACTCCTGCAGCTAATAATTCTCAGCATGGCCTAGAATGAGCTAAATCACGGCCGTCGGGAGGCATCCCCGGGGGTCTGTGCTGTCTGCCTCTCCAGGCGCGAAGAGAGGCGGGAGCAGCAGCCAAAGGGCCCGTCTAGCTGGCAGATCTCACCCGCCACTTCGTTAAAGAGCAAGACCCTTTACTGCCAAAGGTTCTGTGTTAAAAGAAGGAAAGAGATTTGGGAAATTCTCTGGTAGTGTGGGCTCAACCCCTTCGATGTCTGCTTCACTACAGCACCGGCTTTGGGCCTTCCGGCAACCCAAAACAGGGCAGCCATGGCAGAGGCGCACATTTTCCCTGGCTCAGCATCCCCACCCCTACCTGCCACCTTTTGGGAGCTGCAACTGTCTCCCCTGAGACATCTGTCTCTGCAGGGGCCAATCCCAGTCGCAATCCCTTGGGTTATTTGGGTAGCAAGTGAAAAAAAGGGCAACAGTACTGGAAGCAGCAAGGAAGACACTGAGGAGAAAGCACGCCGAGACTGGGGCCACTTGTGACACTGGTGTTCCTCGAAATTGGAGGCAGCCACACCTCTTCCCACACGCGGCTGGACCCCGGAGCAGGCAGTGCGCTGCTTCCTGTTATTAGAAAACCTCGGGACGCTCTTGCAAGAGGCAAGCTTATTAGCGAGCGAGTCAGAAGAAAAGAAAATAACATTGCCCCATGCAGCCCCAGTGGTGGAGCAGCGGACTGAGACCACCCAACTCATCTCACTTGTGGGCTCATGCCCACAGAGCAGGGGGTAAGAAAGGGAGCTGCTGCACAGTGCTGGAAACGCCACAGCTAAGCATGGCGAATATCTAGCTGCACAAATCCATCCAAAATTCCCAAGAATAACAGGAAATCCAGCTGCTAATTTTCCATCTCGCTTGCTTTGGGGCAGGCATACACCCCGCAAGGCCTGGAGCCAGGGAGACCTGCAGAGCCTCAGGGCGAGCGACAACGCAGACGAGATAACCGTGCGCTCCTGAGTCGCAAGAGAGGAAAATAATGATGATAATCATAAAAAAGAAGCGGCTGCCCCAGCAGACAATAGTGGGGAGGCTGAGCACCCAAGCAGCCGCCGCAGGGAGGGACGACCCCAGCCCTGTCCCCCAGAGGGGACCAGGGAGGTAGCAAGCACCTCGGCTGCTGCTGCGCTCGCTTGTGCCCGCTTCTCCCCACAGCCGCACATTATCATCATTTATTCATTCTGTGACCTTGAAATCCCTCTCCCTTACCAGAAAATCAACGAATCCCTGTCAGAAAAGTGGGCTCTACAAAAGAGAGGGGAAAAGAAAAAAAAAAATCATGCAACCTCCCATGTTGCTTGTATTAGGTCAGATGGGAGAACTTATTTAATTAGTGACTTTTATAGGGCTTTATTTTTCGATGCCCAGTGGAGTAGTTAAGATTGGTAATAAGAAAGAAGTCTGGTCCCGCGCCAGCCCTCCTAAGACAATGGTGCAGGGAGGAAAGAGCCGAGCAATATATTTGGATGTTTTCAATGCCTCGGGTTTTGGGGTTTTTTAAACTTTATTTTTCAGTGCTGTATTCTAAAACCATTTGAAGGGTGTACACGGAGGGGAGGGGAAGGAAATTGTTCAGGGCAGCCTGAGGGGAGGATAATGATGAATAATGGAACGAACCCGGGGAAACCGCTTCTTGCTCCGGTTTCTCCATGGCCAGGGAAATTTCCCCTAAATGAGACCTGCTCCAGCACAGAAAGGATGGCTGACGGGTGGCCAAGCACCAGATTTTCAGTGTAGATGGAGGTGGATGGGTCAGGTGCATGATCATGATGGATAACTGGGAGAAGGGTGGGTAAGGAAAGCACCAGTTCCCGCTTGGTTCGCGCTACTGTTCCTTCTCGTGACCTGTTTCTGCCGCACATCCCCTTCACAAAAAAAATACTGCTGGCTTTTTCCTCCTGTACTTTCCACTGAAGGAACAGGGAAGGATTCAGGTTTACAAATTACCACATTTCTCAGCACAAGGGACCACCTGCAGATGCTGAGGAGTGAGGCACCTTCCCCAACAGCCCTGGACCACGCAGCACAGATCCTGAGCAGCTCAGGGCCACTCTCCCAGGATGAAATGCAGCACACATAGAGCATAAACCAAACCAGATGCTGTGCTCGAGCTTTTATGACAGTGGGGTTTTGTTGTTCTCTTCGGGCCCAAAAGCTGTGCTACCCGCTCATTGCCCATTGATAGGGGAACTTCCAGAGGCTGACAGCTAAAGGTCTTCTACGCCAAGTGTTTGAAGGACATTCATAGGCCACCATCTAAGACAGTAGCCTCACCAGTGGCCAAAAAGCCCCATGCAGCCTGGTTGCTCAGTAGCCAAACTTTGCTACTTGGGAGGGAAGTCAGCCTGTTTCCTGACAGCAAGAAGAATAATGTCACAGCATTCAGTAAATTCCTAGCAAACACAACCAAAAAAAAAAAAAACACCGCCCCCCCCCAAAAAAAAAGCCCTGTTGATCTTTGTCCTTTGCAAAATGAAAAATACGGTTGTTTTGCTCCATGGGAGGAACAGCAGAATCAGCTTTAAAATTGACAGCGGATTTGGCCAGATGCCACAGCCCTTTTGGCTTCAGCTTCCTTCCAATAGTCATCTCCCTGCCAATTTGGAGTGCACAGGACACAGCTACACACCTGATGATACGCTGAGTAATGGCCTTGGCTTGCAGCTATCTGGTCCATGCAGCAGGGAAGTGGGAGGGTGATCATTTATCAAAGGAATTCATCTGAGCGGTCGTGGCTTCCCCGTGGCCGCAGATCCCTGGTGCGGGGGCCAGCGCCATGCCACGTGGGAAGAGATGTAACTGTTGGTACCCAAAGGATGTGCAGCGGTCCCTGGGGTTCAGCAGGTGACTGGTTGCAGAGACACAAGCTCACAGATCACCAATGGCTCTACGAGCATCTCACAACTTCAAAGGAAAGCAAAATAGACACCCTAGCATTTAAAAGTTAAGTGAATTTGTACTGTAGGGATGGTGTTTGGAGGGCATGCAGGAGTTCATCCTCCTTCCGGACCTGTCCTTGGTGTAGGTGCTTGCATCACTACGAGCTCCTGGGCTGCTCGCTGCGATATGCTGACATCCCACTATTAGTGGGTTTCTCCCCTACCGTGTTAGGGATCCCACTGCAATATTGGGTGGTTTAGGCTTGCCCCTGTGAATGGGGCATTGACCCCCGGCATGGGGGTCAATTCAGCCCAAGCACCGCATCATGCTTGTGCTCCCTCCCAGGGCCCAGCCCGCCAAGAGGTGCTGCTTCACAAACCCTTGTCTTCTCCTACCTGCCTCTCGCACCATCCTCACCAACCTTGGCACCGTTGCAAAGCAGCACCCTCGATGTCATTTTCCAGTCCACAGGGGAAGGATTTGCCTGGGGAAGATGTGGGAAAGTCAAGAACACTGTGCTGCCACAGCAGCTGAGAGGCCAGAAGGGACCTTGCGCAATGACAGAAACTTTAGGAGCACGTCCTGGTATCTATATGGTTATTTGTATCAGAGCGCTGACAAGAAAGAGCTTTCAGCACTGCAGCTTGGGTGGCAATATTTCTTTCCTCACTAATCCTGCCTTGACATCAGCAAGAGAGTTGGGGCTTCACAAGGGCATCGTAAGATAGAAAAGACAATTAGAAGAACTTAGAAATGGGAAAGGACATGTCATAA
Source organism: Ibidorhyncha struthersii (assembly GCA_013398815.1). NCBI lineage: Eukaryota > Metazoa > Chordata > Aves > Charadriiformes > Charadriidae > Ibidorhyncha > Ibidorhyncha struthersii. The sequence goes on along the minus strand of VZSZ01010719.1, from coordinate 624,778 downwards.
AAGTCATTATCAAGCCTTCCCTTCATTCCCTCCACATTTTTCATGGGGAAAAATGTTCCCTCTGCAAAAAGAAATTTGGAAAATTTCCACCTATTCTACTGGCTGCACCCATGAGAGTATTTCTGCCTCTGGCAATAGCTTCTGCTCAAGTCTTGCTGTGCCGATGAGACATACGGCTCCGACGTATGGCTCCAGTATCTTTCTTGAGCAAGGGCTGGTGTGAGCAATACAGCAGGAGGTGCTACAAATAGGCAGAAAGTTTTGCAAAAACACGGAGTGGGAAGAGTGTGCTGTTGCAGCTGAAACCTGTGCTTGCTACATTGCAAACAGTCCTCTGCTTCCAAAATTGCACTAAGCTAAAATAACTGCTTTTTGACCTTTTTATCTTCTCCCATCTCTCTGAGCCTTGCCATTCTCCTTTTGCCTGCCCCAGCCACCTGCCTTTGTCATTAGCAATAATCAGCAGCAATAAATAGGTGACATTTCATTGCTGCGGAAGCAGCCTGAGATATTTTGGGCCAAGCCAGCCGGGCTGGGGCTCTGCAAGCCCACTGGCCGGCAAGAAAAGACACCACTAAAGTCACCTTGCCACCATCCTGGAGTTGCAAGGTCTGCAGAGAGCAACATGCCTGTGCATAGTGGCTGGCAGGGTCGGGGTTGTCCCAGCTGGAAACTGGCCGGGCTGGAGAGGAGTTACCACCTGGCAGCGGCTTCTGGATCAGCAAAGAAAAGGAGAAAAAACAGAGGCACCGTGGCTGGGAGCAAAACCTAAATATGAAGCAGCTCTGCTGGGACTGGTGGAAGGAAAGAAAGATCTCCACTGGGGGACAGACACTTGACAGCGGCCTGTGCAGGTCCCTGCAGGACTTGCCGAAGAGGCAACCTGTTGGACATCAGGGGCTGAACCAACGTGACCGAGAGGGGACGAGACACCAGACTGGTGGGGAGAACAGTTCACCAGGGTGGTGGGATGGAGGTGCTCAGCTTTTTTAGGTGTCCAGCTCCACAGGAGTTATCTGCAGAGGTACCTTTAAGGCTCTGGGCCTTGCAAGCTTCAGTCATGTTTTAAAAATAGGACAGGAGGCTTCTACATCACTTAGGTATTTTGGAAAATTTTACTCAGCCTTTCTGCAGCTCCTGTCAATCCTTCTCAGTGTGGTGCCGAGATGCATACATGGCACGTACACAAATAGCACGCTTCCCTGGCCCCTCTCAGCCACAGTCAGAGACACCTCAACGGACTTTCCCAGCCATCCTCCACACCTCGGCAAGAAGGGATTGCGGGGGGCATGATGCCTCTAGTTATCCTGACAGCAGTGTCCCCGCGGTGTTGAATATGAGACTCCAAAAAGCCAGCAGCACTGGACGAAGGGCGTCACAGCAAGGAGATGCTTTTACCTCCAGGGCGGAGGCGATGCTCGGGTACAGCCTCCTCTGGGTCTCCAGGGACATGCCCACCATGGCTGGTGCTGACCCAACATGGAGCCCCTGAGGTCTTTGCTGCAACCCAGCGGAATGATGACAGCACGTGACATTGTACTGGTCCCCTCACCTGCCCTGCAGTCACTGCTGGACAAGACTATCAATGTGTGATTGCAGAGAAGTGGATCAGGGCGACAGCACTGCCCGGTATACTGCCAACTGCAGGGAACTAGCAGTGGGGAAAGATGTTTCCTATTTGGGCTTTTTCAGATCAGAAAACTCTGCAAAGTTCAGCTCAGACAGTCCTATCCAGATTGTAGGGACTGTTTGTTCCCAGTTTTGGCAGGGTCCTGAATGATGCATGAGTAACAGCATCCCTTAATTAGTGTAATATGCTGTACCAGGTTAGAAAGCACTCTCTGGTTTTGTTTTTCCTCTGTGTGTGTGTATTTCACTTTAAAGGAGAAGGGAACAAACAGAAAACATTGCAGTTGTGTTTTTGTTGGTTGGGGCACCGATGAACCCTGTTCCGATTGGGCTAGTTATGAATCACTGGAGAGCGATATCCACACCAAAGAGTGCTGCAGCCAACCTGATGTCTGCTTGGCAGTTGTACTGAGCAAAATCTCCTTAATTATTGTTTTTGCTCCCTGAATCTTAGTGGAATAAAGAGGAAAAAACTCTCTACCTTTGAATTTATGAGACTGGGTGTGTAGGGGGATGTGCATACGTGTGCACTTGTGTGTGTACACATGTACGGACACATGCACAGTTTGCTTTGAGTCTTGGGATAAAGGAGAAAGCTCCATCACCAGTTTCATTTTCCTTTGTCTGTCCGACTCCCTTTCTTTCCTCCTCTGACTGGTTTTGTTTGGGGTGTTTGAAACGTGCCCATCACGTCCCGGCCATCAGGAATGATGTGTTCATTACTGTGGCCACAAAGAACATCATTGCTCGCCCTCCCACCCTTCCTCCTGCGGCGCATTCCCCCAGTGCTGCTCTACCCAGGAGCTGTTCTGCCAGTCCCCAGCCACCGCCTCTGCCCTTCACCCACATGCCACCCGTGCCTGTCCTCCACCCCGAGTATCTCTCCTGCTCCTGCGCCAAGAGGAGTGCTGCCGCCCGCCCCAAGATCCCAGGCTTAGCCCCTTCTCCTCTGACTCATGCTTCTTCCAGGAAGGGATGCCTCGAAATCTCCCTCCTTTTTCTCCTTTCCTCCAGGGCTTGCCAGAGCCACCAGAAAGGTGCTGCTGGATGATGCCGAGCCTTAGCTTGCATTGGCACCACTGCTTCTTTTTCCCGTGGGACACCCTTGGCCTCTGCTTGCACGAGGACCAGGGTGGCAGGGGGAAATTGCCAGCATCGAAGGCTGCGGAGCAGAGCGGCACTGGGGTCTCAGACCGGTGAGGAAAGAGAAAGCTCTCTCCCACTGGGTAACCCGGCAGCAACTGCTATTTCAGTAAACATATCATTTTGTGCTCAGTAAACACACATTCCAGAGGAATGCTCTCATTGTTTTTTTGCTCTGTAATGCATTAATGAAGAAATAAAGTTTAGGTTGTGTAATGGTGACAGCTTGAAGTCATTTTGCCTAGTGTTATTTCTCAGCGAAGGCTCAGCTCTCCCTGGAACGGGAGGGAAAAAAGAAGACCAGATTTCACTTCAAGCTCACCAACATGTGCAAAAAAAATCAAAACACGACAGCAATTAACTCCCCTCCACATGCCCCAATAAAACTACCTCTCTCACTCGCTCAGAGCTTTGTCACGTATGGGGCTGTTTATGGAGGAGACAATACAAAGTGGGTTTATACAAGGCTCTTGTTTTAATTTTTGTTTTATATCCACTGGAACCCTCAAGTAGTGAATTCATTTCCTGATATAGTAAACATTTCTGATGGCCAGGATTCTTTCTCTTTTCCCAAATGAACACAAACCCCTGGTCTAACTCACCAGCAGTGCAGTCTATACAAACAGACCCATCAGCTACATTTTCAAAGAATGCATCTTAAGCATGCAGGCTAGGAAAATAAACAAACAGCAACACCTTCATGAGAGCCCGGCGGACCCCATCACAAGCAGGAAGCTTTTCTCCCCGAGATTTGCTCAAGCCCTCAGCTGCATGTGGAAAAACTATCAGCTTTTCCCCATATTCCAGGAAACAATCTTGTTCTCGAAGTTGCACACTGATGGCTGACGGCTCACTGCTAAATGATCTACGCAGTCCCTCTGATTTGTGACCCTATTTGCACTATGCAAATGTCTTCTGACAGCTCTCTTTTCCTGTCATTAAAACAAACAATGGCCCCTGTAACCAAAAAGGAAATCAGTAACAGGCGAAAGCTGTTCTCTCTTTTTCTTTGCTTTTTTTTTTTTACTGGTTCTGGGACTAACTGTTAGTAATTACCCTGAAATATTCACAAACTTCTTCCTCTCCCAAACTGTTTTAGTCATCCTAGTGGCCAACCCAACATGTCTAATATAATTGCTTTTCTAAAAGACCTAAAAATAAATAAAAAACCCCCAATGATCAACCAGGTAAGAAACGCTTCCCGTCTTTTTTTATATATATGTATATCTCTATCTATGCACATATAGATAAATAAATTATGTTGAGTTACTTGAGGAGCTTTTAAAATAGTTCCTAGTCTGTCAGGAATAATCTAAATATTGTTCTGAGAATGGAGAAACATGAACTAATGAAAAATAAGAAGGTATTGTGGCTGGAGAATGATGTGCACAGGGAGGAAGACACGCCTTTCTCTCTAGTCATCTCTCCATTCTCCAAAGCACAGAGAGCACCTGTCCTAAACTCTGTATCCAGCCCAAAAAAGTGCATTCCTGATGGCCATGCCTTCCCAATGGCAGGTAGAGGACAGCCCCTGCCAGTACACGGGTGCTCTGCCTTTGATTTCAGTGGGAAAAGGGCTGCATTCAGAGACTTCAGGGTACTTAAACACTCCTGGGATTTGCTTCTTTGTCTTTTAAATAATATGGTATACATAATCCTAAACTGGGCCAGTTTTCCACCCATCACACAAGCTTTGTGCCTGTAGGGCTCAGCTGAAGTCAATGGTGTTAATGTTGACATAAGACCATGATGACCAAGTGGGAAATTAGTCCCGAAACACTTGATTGTCTTTTGCAAAAATTTTCTAAATGGTCTTAATGGTTTTGTTTGTGGTACGTGTTGCTCACTCCTGATTGTACTTCTGCCAAGTTGTATTTTTAACTGTAAACACTGGCCTCACAGAGAATTTGAAGTAAAGCAAAACAGAAAAGATGTTCAAAATAACGTTACAACCTAATTTAATTTATCCCTTGGTAATTGCATTTGTAGGAAATGAACAACACAAACAAAACTGAACCCAAGCCTTTCCAACCGTTGCAATTGCTTTCACATGCAGACGCATCAATTACAGGCAGCACACAGTTAAGTCTCTGGCTTTGTTAGGAGAAATGCAATGAGGCATTGGGAATCTCTGGGTTTGAGGTGACACTTGCCTCGGGTCCCTGCTCGTAGGTACCACCTATTGAACATCAGCCATCCCGGCGAGCTCTCCCATCGCTCTTCCTTTTCCTGCATTTCCCATCCTTAATTTTTCCGGTACCAATCGATCCACTCCATGCGTCGATCACGGAGAAAATATAGCTGGACAACTACTTGCCAAACTCAACTAACCACGCAACTGTAGTCCCTTCTTTTGGCCCTGTACCAGTAATATATTTACATGCTCACCTAATTTTAATCATATGAACCCCTCTGAGTAAATCCTGTTGAACTTGGGCCTCTGTTTTGCAAATGATGCAGGAACTTTACAGATGTGTTTGACGTGCTGTTATTACGTGAATGGTTTCGCTGGCCATTTCTCAGTCTTTGGGTGGCTTGTAAACTACGCAGCCTGACTGCAGTTCAAGTATCTGTTATTTGCCTTTTTTTTTTTCCTTTTCATTTGTGCACTTCTTGGTGACTTCATCTGCGTGTCGCTGTTTACCTCTGTCACGTGGCAGAGCTCCTCTGCTTTGATTCGAGGAGTCCCAAACCCACAAATAGCTCTCCAAACCAGTTATGCAAACCCCTCGCTGCACAAACCCATGTGAACATGGATTTGCACAAGCATTTGTCCAACGGTTCATATTTACACAAGCATCTGCAACATGTCCCCATCCCATGAATATTTCAGCAAGTGTTGTTGTACCTGCCTGATCGCTTGCCAGAAGCAATCCTCGGAGAATCGCTGTCACTGCCAAAATAAACTCATGGGTTTTATTTGAGGGAGGACATGTAAATAGTATTTTTTTCTAGCGTTCACCCAGTTCTAAGTGGAACTCCCTGTGTGATGAATGCTGTTTACAGCGCAGCTCTGTTTGTTGTTAAATGGGGAAAAAAGGCAGTTTCGTGCACTTGCCAGCAGCACGCCAATGTGGTGGAGGAAGGTACATCCCCTCCTGCTGTCAACTCTTGCACGAAAAGACGATGCCCTACTTCTTGCTCTGCTTCGCACTAAAAGCCCACGTGGATACACAGGATTTTCATGCTCTCAGAGTGGTAAATTGTAAGAAAGATGAATGGGGAAAGCCCTAAACTGGGTAGAGAAATTTTGACATTTTCCCTACAAGTCTTGCCATGGCTCCACTGCTCAAAGAGCTGTTAATGATACACCCTGCAAGGAATGATGAGCCCCATGTGTTAGTAGATTTAAAGGCAGGGAAAACTCATCCCCAAATAAGGGAAAATGCAGGTAGCAGGCAAATTTCTGAAAAGAAGCTATTCCTGGATGAGCATAAAGCTGCAGGGATACGAGGGGCTCGGGAGTGGGACAGGACCTGGTGCAGCACAGGAGGAAGGTGGATCAGAGACCCAGAAGCCCCATCTCCACTGCTTCACCTCTCCAGGTAATTGTGGCTTCTCCTACACACGCCAAGAAACACACACGTCACAATGATGAAATCACACTTTTCTCCCACAAGGGAAAAAGGAGTATTTTTCTTTCTGCTTTTTCCCGTTTTCACTGTGATCAGAGTGAAAGGGAACTCTCTTTGCAGATGGAGCGTAGGAACGGGAGTGTTGTGGTGTCTCTGCAAATGCCATGTAGTCCTTCCAAAACCCTGCATCGTCAGCCATTCAAGACCTGCCATTTTCCTCTCTGTACCATCCTCAGGGAGGAGGAAGAAACACCTGGAGGCTGCGGGTGGCTCCAGGGTGGTTTGGAAAGCTGAAGGATGTGGAGGATTATACAGGGACACCAGCTCAATTAAGGCCAATGCCATTAGAAATCGCAAGTGACTGGCAGTACGAATGGCATCACTCCAGATTTCCGAGACCTTAAGCCGCTTTTGCTCCTGTGTTTAACACGGCCCTGAGGTTTGGCCACTGCAACCTCAATACTCCTGTCTTAAATGAGAGCTGGGTGCAAGCTCCTACTGCTCCAGGGAGTCCTTTGGTCTCCAGGCTGAAAAGTAGTTGCCAGCTTTAGAGACACTTTAACCTTCTTTTTCCATTTGAGGTGTGTCCTCTCTTCACCTTCACTTTTTTCTTTTTTCTTTTTTTTTTATTCTCATATTTAAAGCAGATTACTTTGCCTGCTACATTAGCCATTCACCTGTTCCTAAGACTGAGGAATGGCTTAAACACTCTTTTGACACAGTCCCTTGAAAGTGGGTTGCTCTGCTGCGGTCAATGAACATAGCGTGGGAAAAATGCATTAATACTTTCACTGGTAACACTAAGGATGGCTATAAATAAACCCTTCATTACAGTATTTATATATTATTACATCATATAGCCACTTAAAACAGAGAGCAATTGGAAGTGTTGAATAATGTAAGGATAATCGCCTCTACATTAGTTCCACTGTCATTGGCATTATGTATTGCTTGGTGATATTGCCATGCTCGTTGCTTCGCCCAGTGTTGCGTGACATTGGTGGTGACGTTAGAGCATCAGCGAGCCCTCTGCAAATGACATGCGGTACTTTGCACGGCACATGTAGCTCAGTATTATATAATAAGGATGCTTCACCAGAGATTTTTGGCAGCACATGCTTTGTTCCTGACCATTTCATTCAAACGAGGTGTCCATTTCTTGAAGGAAGTTTGCTTTAAAGCAGCCAACTAAAGATGCTCGTTGTGCAAGGCTCCAGCACCCTCATGCACAGAGAAGGGAAGTTTGCATCACAGTGGGCAGCTGTGCATCTTAGAAATTAGCCCACGTTGTGCTGATGAGGCATGTTGGGTCTCAGGTGACTCCTATTGCTCCAATGCAACAGACACTCATAGCTTCATAAGAAGGCATTATAGTGGTGAGATTCAAACTCATGTTGTGTGAATCCAGTTCTGGGGCATATGGAGGACTTCCTCCCAAAACAAACCAGATTACTTAAAAGTGCTATTAAACTACACAATAGTATTATAATTCCTTTGGGTTTTTTTGTTGTTGCTGCTCTTCCTTTTTCAGAGGAGGGGAGTGGGTGGATACATGCTTGGTGTGACTGTGCTTAGACCATGGCGGAGTAGCTTTCTTGCTGACTATGGATTTCAATTTCCTCAGTTTTGACAAACTTCCCCTTAAGGAAGCCCAACAAAACAAAAAACTTATCTCTTGATTTGAACATCCCACTGCTGGTTTTCATGGCAGGGATGCCCGTCTCAGTTACGCTGTGGTCAACAGCATTCAGTGCCTCATTGATCGTCCCTTATTAAACAAGCTCCTGTGTGGCCTTGAGGACCAAGTCCAGAGGATGATCTCCACCACAGTGCTTGGAAGGGGATGCTCCAAAAAGCATTCTTTTCAGATGTTGAGAAATCGCTTCTCTGAACCTTGTCCTCACATGACATAGGACCAATTTCTGCACAAAGATCTGCAGTTGACTTTTATTACAGCTCCGATTTAGCTGCTTCTTTGATTTATCGCAACAATGCACATTCAATATCTTTTTTCTGATCTGGAGGCCAGAAATATAACTCTACTCATATGTTTGTATTCTTAGGACTTGGGATTTCACAGATTCAGAAACTCATTCATAGATTCACAGGGTTTTAGGCCAGGAAGAACCATGAGAACATCTGGTATGACTTCCTATATTTCAAAGCCATTCAGTTGCAGCCAATTAGCCCTATACTGAGCCCAGTAGCTTTGCTGCAACTTCCAGAAAAACATCCAGCTCTGGACATATCAAAATATGGGAATGTGAACATATCAGAAGTTGGAGACTCACCACCCTACTTGATTTTGAAGCTCACATTAATTAGAAAATGTGCCTTGTTTCTAATATGCTTTTGTTTGTCTTCACATTTAGCAATCAGTTTTGCACCTTTCTCCACTTTATAACTGAGCAGCATTGCCCAGAAGGCTATATTCTTCAAACTTTAGAGCTGGGCTTTTTTTTGCCCAACATCTGAACAAAAGAATGATATATCAGAAATATTTGTGAGCCAACTTTACTGCAGTTTTGGCTATTTAAAAACTTCTTGCATTTTTGCTTGAGTTATTATTTGTTCTTAAATAATACAGAGAAAATTCACTCTGAATAAGGGAACAGAAATTTGCCTTTCAGAAAATGTTGGTGTGAGAACTTGGGATATTTAAATATATATTTCAAAATACTTTAATGTAGAAAAATGAACAGAAATTCAACTTGCTGATGCAAAACACAAACTGGCATTTCATGGTGAAACAAGAGCTGTGACAAGCCTTGCCAAGAGGTTCTGAACACCTCACCCATCCTGCGTTGTACGTTATTACTCTCTCCCAATACCCTTTTGACACGGAGATGGAAATAGATCTGTGTCTCACACCATCGAGTCACATTTGCCAGCTTTGGAATTAGTTGTGCAATCTTATTCTGCATCCTTTCTGTTTTTCAGTAGCTGTACCATTCACTGGCACTCCTGATCCTGAAGAGCTTGATCACTGCTGCGGTTTGTCCTTCTGGCTATTTGTCAAGGACACACTTCTCTCACTGTTGCAAATTTACACCAGACGCTCTTAGGTTTTGTTCAGTATTATCCTTCCTTCTTTCCGAGTGGGCAGAATTTTTAATGCTACACGAATGGCCTTCTGAAAGAGGCTCATTTCCATTTCATTTTCTGAACTCTGTGACTTTCTCCCCTCCATCCACATGTTATTGGTTTTCATTATTTTTTGTGTGTACCTAATAAATAGCAGTGGAAGAACGGGGAAGAATCAGATGCTGGTCTCACATGGATTTCTCCATCTTTTGCAGTACATGAAATTCAAGGAAAAAACCCCGCTCTTTGGGCTGAGGAATGCAATAGCCGCATGCTGGCAGGCAGAAATGCTGGTGACGTTAGTGGCAGGAATGTAGGTACCACCTAGCTGCCCTGTTGCTAATACTTCTAGCTTTTACTTCTGGGCATGATGAGCCACGTCATCTGTCTAGCTGGAAGTCATGCTCTGAACTTGTTTTGGAGAGCTGATGCGTGATTGTAGAGGTTTATAGCTAAGGAATGTGGAGTGTCTCACACAGCGCTGCATAAAAGCATCAAGTCTGGGACTTGAGGGACCATGGGCTGGAACTGCAGAGCGTGGATGGGGAGTAAAATCATTAATATTAATAGCACCAGCCTTGGAGGAGCACCTTGGGGCTCTATCAGTGAGAGCTACTCCAGCACGCAAGGTGCAGAGCAAACAAGAACACAGTCCCTTTGCTCGAGGATGGTCATGAGACAAATGCACCTGAACACTGCAGACACGACCAGTTACTGCATGTTTGTAGGCTTCTGGAAGTGAGCCATCACCGGGCGCTTCTGTCGGTTCATTTCATCAACTAAGGGTATCCAAATACAAGGCTAGAAAAAATGAGCCTTTGCTGGAGACCTCATTTTTGCTGGTAGGAGGAGAGCATTTGGACAGAGGCAGCCTGCCTGCTTGTAAAAAAAAAAAAAAAAAATATGTAAAGTTTGTGGCAAAGCCTGTCATTTCTGGAAAATACTGACTTCTTTCTGGGTATTTCTACAGATCCATTACTTATGAAATAGTTGCACATCCCATGCTGCTAATATACAATCCCCACACGGCTCCTACCAGTTTTACAGGCAGGGAGCTGAGGTACAAAAGAAAACGAGAGGAGCTGAAGGACTGAGCCACAGGGGAAGCCCCTGGTGAAGGAAGGAGTTAGCCTGCTTTCCCCCAGCCATGCTTAGTCTCTCTTCCAGTCTTGCAACAGCCATGGGGGAAAAGTAACGAAGCCAGGCAGAACTGCGACCCGCTCCTGGGGATCTATGGTCAGAGGTCTCCAAACAGCAAAAGCATTTTGGTGTGGGTGTGCAGGCTCAACCTCTTCTTCATAAAAAAAAGGAAAGAAGATATAAAACTGCTGTGATGGAGCCAAAAGGGATTTTTCGTTTTTTTCTTGGCCCTCTTGCTACTTCTGTGGGAACCCAGCAGTATTGTTTCCAGAAGGCTCAGTCTCTGTCACCCAAGTCTTTAGCGTGTTTGGGGACACCCTTACTACTTCCCTTTCCTCCCCTGCAGAAGAGTCCAACACAGCTTTGACCGCAAAGCCCAGGAGGCCTTGGAGTTTGTCTGAAACAAAAGAAAAAGATTGCGAAAGGCGGTGGTGTCAAATAATGCTTCCATTTAGTAGGAATTTTGCTCCCCTTGCATTCCCAGGCAGCACCTGCTGTGTGAGGCTCTTGGCCAGCTCCTCTGAGCCTCTGTGGTAAAACAAACAAAAACAGCAGGGAAAAAAATTCCTCTTTATAACGCCTGTTATCCTCAGGCTACCTTCCAACGCTGCCTCGCCTCCCCATGTCGACAGTACTCTCCAGGGAAACAGGATAATATGGGGCCAGAAAGCCTTGTGCAAATGGGCAGTTGAGCAACGGAGGAAGAGACCCCGTCTTATTGAAAACAAGACTGTTTTCCTGCTCTTCCTTCATGTCTTAATGCAGAAGGGTCCTTATTGATGTCCCAGCCAAAATTTAAAAAAAAGGAAAAAAAAAGAAATGACACATTGTTACTTCCATAGCAAAAGCATTTAGGAATTATTCTCCATTAGGGGAAAATACCATTGGGAAGGAAAGTGATGGGCAGTCTGTCTGGAGGGGCTGGGGGACATTGTCTTTGGAGATGTTTATAATCCTCTCCTCAGCCTTTGTTATCCACTATTCCTCCTCATGTGCCTTATGGTTTCAGGGTAGTTTTGAAGTCATTTTGTGTTTCAGAGTATGGTGGCACTGTCATTGCTGGAGGTTGTTCATGTTCATCTGGTGTCTGGCCCAAATGGCCCATCTGCTTTTTACCTGCTCGACCCTGGCACCATCGCACCGCTGGCAATGCTGGTGGGGACTTGTGCAGCTTTCAGGAAAGAGCTAATCTCTCACAGGGGTTTAACAACATCTCTCGTACTGCACACCCGCCCTGTGGCCCCTGCCTGCTCTGCATGCATTAGATCAAGGAAGAAAAAGACTTTCAGGACCTTGTTTTTGATCCTACCTTTAGGCAACACCTTCCAGATAGCTCTCCCTAAGCCAAATAGCCCTGCATTTGATACAGACAGAGATTCACAGGCTGTTGTGATCACCTGGCCTGACCTGTGTAGCACAGGCTATTGAGTAACTGCTGGCATCCAAAGCAGATACAAGGAGCCCGTAACCCTTGTTCTATTCAACCACACTGCCTTGATTTCACCTCAGATAGCGTTTCAATTCAAAGTTTCTCAGCAAACGTTCAGGTCTACACTTTGACTAGTCTCCTCCCCTTCCTTCCCTTTTATTGCATACCTGATTGAAGGTAAAGAGAAGAGCAAAGATTCAGGAAGATGGAGGTACGTGCTGGGAAAAAACAGGGATTGTGGAAGTGATGGGAGAAGTACATGTGACCTTCCACTTTCCTCCTCACCAGAGTTTTCCCAAGGTGTGGACCAACGTCTTCTTACTACCCACCAGGGATCACATTTGGACAAGACAGCTCAGCTCCTCATTTTGTTGGAAGAAGCATGTAAGCTCTGTAGGCTACCAGTGCATCTGCCAAGATGTCTCTGCACCCTTCAAATGAAAGATGTTCTACAATGGGCTCCCACTCCTTTTGTGGACTCCTGTTCTGAGAACTGTGCTTGGCGTCCCATGTGCATGTCTTTATTTTTGAATGTGCTTGTGCTGGGTTGACCCTGGCTGGATGCCACGTGCCCACCAAAGCCACTCTGTCACTCCCCCTCCTCAACTGCACAGGGGAGAGAAAATGTAATGAAAGGCTCATGAGTTGAGATAAGGACAGGGACATCACTCACCAGTTACTGTCATGGGCAAAACAGGCTCGACTTGAGGAAAGTAGTTTAATTTATTACCAATCAAATCAAAGTAGGGTAATGAGAAATAAACCCAAACCTTAAAAACACTTTCCCCCCACCCCTCCCTTATTCCTGGGCTTAACTTTATCCTGAATTCTCTACCACCTCCCCCCGCAATGGCACAGGAGGATGGGGGAATGGGGGTTGCGGTCATTTCACCACACGTTGTCTCTGCCGCTCCTACCTCCTCAGGGGAAGGACTCCTCACACTCTTCCACTGCTCCAGCGTGGGAGGGGAAACAGTCCTCCACAAACTTCACCAATGTAAGCTCTTCCCATGAGCTGCAGTTCTTCACAAACTGTTCCAGTGTGGGTCCTTTCCACAGGGTGCAGTCCTTCAGGAGCAGACTGCTCCAGCGTGGATCCCCCATGGGGTCACAAGTCCTGCCAGCAAATTTGCTCCAGCGTGGGCTCCTCTCTCCACGGGGCTACAGGTCCTGCCAGAAGCCTGCTTTCACAGGGTCATAGCCTCCTTTGGGCATCCACCTGCTCTGGTGTGGGGTCCTCCATGGGTGGATACCTGCTCCACTGTTAACCTCCTGGACTGCAGGGGGACAGCCTGCCTTACCATGGTCTTCACCATAGGCTGCAGGGGAATCTCTTCTCTGGCACCTGAAAGCACCTCATCCCCCTCCTTCTTCACTGACCTTGGTGTCTGCAAAGTTGTTTTCTCTCGCATATTCTCACTCCTCTCTCTGGCTGCAGTTGCCCAGGTTTTGTTCTCCTTTCTTAAATACATTATCACAGAGTTGCTGATGGGCTCAGCCTTTGCCAGTGGCAGGTCTGTCATGGAGCCGGCTAGCATTGGCTCTATCGGACACAGGGGAAGCTTCTAGCACCTTCTCACAGAAGCCACCCTATAGGACCCCCACACTCCGCAGCCAAAACCTTCACATACAAACCCAATACAGTGCTCCAGAAGCAGATTCAGATGCTACCTGGAGACTCTTCATGGTCCAAGAGTGAGGTCTTGCTTTACTGCCTGACAGACTCTGCCTCAGGAGATAGTTTCTGTTTCTGAACACAGTCCCTGTGCTTACTTACAACATGAGACATCAGTCTTGTATTGACAAAATCTAGCAGTGGGGATGACAGAGCTGCAGCATCTCAGACATAGTTATTCTCCACAAAGTTATGTGACAGTTCCTTTGACCAGGTGTAGATGTTCACTCTAGGATGACTCTGCAAATTTCTCTTTGTTGACTAGAACACTCATGACTATAACAGGAGTTTGGATGCCTATCTCATTTATGAAGATCTACATTGGGGACAGCTGAAGTGAGGCAAGATGAGTAGAGTATGCCTCATGTCAGGTCTCCCACCTCTGGACTGGAATCATAGAGGAAATGAGTTCAAAACCGGCACTGAACTGCAGCCATGAGTTTTATACTTGGTAAGAACATCAGTAAGCAATGGTCAACCACCTGTGCAAATCCAGAGTCAAACAGGTCTGTTTGCCTGAAGCAATCTCAACATTATTCCCATGACATTTTGCTGTCACTATTTGCTCACATCCTCTTGAAACTCTCCTGTCTTGTTAACACAACCCTAGTCATTTTAGTGCATGTTGCATTGTTGACTTAGGAGTTTTATCCATCACTTCATTTTCTGTAGCATTAGCACTAGCATTAGCACTGGAATTACCATGAGTGCCACTGCCGAAGAAGGTCCCAAGCCACCTGCCATAGTCCACTGCTCAAGCTTGTAGAATCAAACGTCCCACCGTAGCGTATGTCCTCCAGCACAGGGATCTTCACTAAACAACCACTACCTGGTTGCGATTCCTTCTCCTGACCCCCTTCCTCCCTCTACACCCCTAAAACCAGCCACGGCACAGTGGCTTTGCTCAGCGGCTTTGCAATTTCAGGCGAGAGTTAGCATTTAACTAGCCAGAATGGTGCAAGTAGCCCATATAATTACTGCTGGGATTGTGCTGTGTAGGCCCCGTGTAACGAACTCGCCTCAAATAACCCAGCTTGAATGTCAGAGCCCGTGCTGTATTGTGTTTCACATTCTGGCTGTGGGAGCGCTTCCCCAGCAGGAGTCAGGGTAACAAATCCATTGCTCTTGCAGGC